>OX465579.1:126946641-127282417 GCA_950022655.1 Alentia gelatinosa
ATGAGAAGGAAGGGGGGGAGGAAGGAAAGTAAGAGTGATTGAAGGAAGGAGGGAGGGAGAGAGTGAAGGACAAAGTGGAGCAAGGAGTAAAGTCGTGAAGGAGTTGAAGAAGGAGTGAAGCAAGGAAGGAATAGAGGTAGAAAAGGGTCCAGAAGAGAAGGAGGGAAAGAAGGAGTTAAGGGAGGAGGGAGGGGAGGAAAGTGTGAAGGAAGGACTACTGTATAGAGTAGGATAATTGTCGTTGGTGGGTGGGTAAGGAAAGGTCTGTATACCCAGTATAGGTAAGTAGTGGAATAACGTCATGGAAAAGTCAACTGATAGAAATACGAAGGTAAGACGTTTCACTGAGTACGGCTTGACAGGGAACCAGCAGTCTAGGAGCTAAATCAACATCAATTTATATATATATATATATATATATATATATATATATATATATATATATATATATATGACATAAGCAAAGGGTGATAGTAGAGAAAATATATCTGTACACTGGAGAATTGTAGAGGTAGGTTTCTCTTTATCAAAGGACTAGTGAAGATCCTGTAATTGTCATGTGGTGCCTTTTTTCCAGACGCCATTCCCTCTGGAGAGTTGGGGGGAAGAAACAGCAAATAGCTAACATTTATAACAAGCCTTCAGCTGAGTACTGAATCCGGAAAGCTTGTCACATATAAAACCCACACTGTATAGTCCTTAATGTCTGTTTCATTACTGCATAGAGTATGTCACTATTATTTAAATCTACATTTTTCTGTGTCATCTTACCACCTTTGTAAAGTACTGACTCTCGGCATTAGTCATACTCCTGTTTTTCATGATGTTATTAACCTTGAATCTCAATTGTTAGGATATAGTAAAGGAACCTAGGTCACCAACTTACAGGTTGGTCAGGTCCGATTGCTTTTAGACCAAGGAGTTCGATACAAATGTCTCAAAGCCGAGCACAATTTTGCATATCGTGAAGTATAGACTATGATTACTCACTATAAGACATTATTAGCTTTGCTAATTGAAAGCAAAATCTAACTTCCTTGTCTCTTTATAAAAGTACACATAAAGAAAAATGATGACATGAATAAGGGGTTCTGCTGGAAGAATGAGCCATATAATTCACTCTTTCAGCAGAGGTTCTGATTCTGGTAAGAATATCAGATAGGAGAGGGCCAGTCAATGAGGGTACGATCAGAGCTAACGCTAGCCAGGCTCTGGGTACGCTCAAGGGCGTCGTGGGCGGGGCTTACTTTTTTGGATTCATTAACTGAGCCTAATTGCCTTATATCGGTTTTAAAGACTATACATGTAGGGATACAAACACAGCAATCTATATATTAATAACAATAAGTTTCCACCGACTATATATGTAAGTATGGAATATCAGAAGAATAACATGCATTGCAGTCCTACCAATGATTTCTTAGAACTTTCTCCTTTTCTATTTTATAACAATCCATCTTGAAGACCGAAGAGAAAATAGAAATTTCGCATGAAAACTCATCAATGCACATATTATTACTGGCTACCTCAGCACAAGAATAATAGGCAAAGCACTATATACCAGCTCAGGTTACTGAGACATATCATATATCAAAAGCCTTAAACACCTCTGCACTCAGAGCAGGTATCCATTCCTTATGGACGAGGCGTGAAGGTGTTAAGTTCGCAATCATCAAAAATATGCAAGGAATAAGGAGATGGTAAAGATGTGTAAAGATTTTCTGAGCTAAGATTGATTTACAACAGAGTCTAGGTTAATGAAAACGGTGGCAGCCCGTTGAATAATCTCTGCTCGTACGTATAGACCCTTTTCTATACTTCCTACTAGGGTTACTTGTGATAATATTTCAGTTCGTTTGCTAGGACAGTCTTAGCTGTCTATGAGGTCGTTCTTAAGTGTTGAATAAAGTTGACCCACATCGTCGCCGTATCTCCTTGGCGTACAGAATAGAGTGTATATATGATGCCAAGTAGGACCACATTATTAACGCCCGAGGAGACTTGCATACGCGGAATGGTAACATATGGAAACAGAAATGTTCATGCTGTGTTGGGCACTTAGCTGCCAGGGTAGGTCTGGGCGTGGAAACATGTTGAAGACGCTCACGCCCTGAAGTCATTGGTATGGATTAGAGGTGTAGCGGATCATTGACTGTCTTAAAGGTTACTCAGTACACGAAACAAAGCGCCCTTGCTGCCTTTTGGGAACTGTGCGACCTTTTTCAAAGGTTTGCCACGCTGCCTAAATTAAAAAACTAGAAATAGTTTTATAGACTTTCAAAGTGCTGCAAACAGACACGTCTGCCTGGAAAGGAAAAGTGTCTCCTTACATGGTGTTCTACTATAGTCTAAGGCCTGGCGTCCACTGAGCCCCCGATGCACTACGATAGGGTTTACGATACGTGCATCGGGGTGCATCCTCCGGTGTATCGGCTAAGGATAGAAGCTGACTATCTAACGCAATATTGATTTTGTGTCCGGAGATGCATCATGAGGCCTATCGTAATGTACTGGGCAAGTGCCAAATAGTAATGATAGGGAACGAAAGTAATAACACTTCAGTGATAATCTCGCTGTCAACGACAATGAAGTACGCACGGAAACTATAGACTGCTCTATTAACTCAAGGCTTTGTTTTAGTTTAGTGGGAATGTTATTGCTTTAACACCGAACCAGAAGTGGAATAACAATTCCAGGATTTTTTGTCGATAGAGATTGCTTTCACACTAATTAACGTAAAGCTTTCATTTCTGCCAGTCACGGCATGTGATGGATCGGCAAAATGACTTCGTTAATGTTTATAAGACGTAGCGGGTGTTTAAATAAGAAAGAATTATATCATTAACTGATGTAAGATCAGGTGTATAGTTAAATCAACATCGTGGAACTCTGGGCAATACATTATAAGTTCTATGTTTGCACAATTGTTACAAAATTAATCACACGGTCAGACAAATCTAGGCATCTAACATGTGCATGTACTTTTTGTGTCCTTCTATTTCTAAAATTTATTGACTACATCTGAAATACATTCAGTTCTTTCTCTGGTCACAACACGTAGTATAGCGTAACAGCTTAGTCATCCAAAATCAGACCAATAATGTGTATACACATACAAAATGAGATGAGCATGAAATATATATAGTTACCTGGGTTACCAATTTTCTTCATTCAGTTGTTAATTCTCTAATGATCAATAGTGTTGGAAATATTCTCTATTCGGTGATGCAATGCATTAGGTTGTAGACTTACATTCCACGTTGACTCATAGCTTGCAGATAATTCTGATTTGAGAATGACAGTTGAACCTAGAATACGTAGTCTGTATTCAGAGATGACGGGGCTAGTAGCCATTATCACTATGCACCGGGCACTGCCATACAGCTCGTGTGGCTTTACGAAATGGTTTCCCTCTTCTATGTGTCACCATCAATTTGTCCTACAGACTAATAACCATCGGTGATTGCCGATATTTTACGCTGCGATGGGGGTTGGCGAAGAATTTAACTACAGCACATTGTGTACTGCGCTCTCTTGGGTCAGAATTAGCTGCATTCTTAGAATGTTTAAACGTGGGTCTGGATATATGTCTGTTTCTACGTTTGAAGTTCAATATTGCACAAATCCTGAATTCTTTTGATCTATATAATTGGCTATTGTCCTATGTCCTATGTCCTAAAATTGTAATAAAGGCCTTATGTAGTATATTGTACTGGACATATTGATATGTCAAGATGTCTGCAAAGCTATAGGTCAGCAAGATGATTGATAAAAGAATAATAGAACCAAGCTACTAACACCACAGGCGCAGTTTAGTGCGATGAGATCGGAGAGACCCGTTTGTTTGGCACAAGGCGGCTCCATGGTCGTCCTTATGGGAAAAACTGATGTATGGGACCTGAAAACGAGGTTCTGTGCACCCGCCAATAGGAGCGCGCAAAAAATGTAAGTGAATCGTTATTCTTCCTATAGGCTATTTTAGCAGCGCGTGGAGTCGCCGAAGTCAGCGCCAGAAACCTCCACCACGGATGGGTGCCTCTACCCATGTTTTCCCCAAATTTTCCTTCATATCTTTCCAACCTATAATCTACATTTTCGTATATCCTCTCTTCTGCCCTCCCATTTCTAATATTGGTTTTCAGTCAGCCTTTTTATGGCCGTGTCTATTTCGAATCTCATGGGATTTTCCTCATACCTTCTATTTCCCTTTCTGCAACCATCCTCTCCCAATATCTGCCACCTCCCGTGCTATGTCAACTAAAATTCATTCCTATTCCTTTGTGCTGGTAAAATTCTCTCACGAGAGCTATTATTGTCCAGGTCCGCTTAAAACATAAAATTTCCTTTCAAGCAAATCTTGTTATAAGGTTCGTTTCCATCGCCATGTGGCACCGCTGTTCCCATGTCGGAGAAAACAATAAATGAGATGCATTCGCCTATAACCCAATTTGTGTTCCAATTGTTTTATCATGCTGTATTTCAGTAATGCTCTTGCTGTTTTATTTTTTTCATATTTCTCCTTTTTCCTGTCTCTATTATCCCAATTGCCTGCAATCAATATATACAATAAGAAAGACGTTTGCTCTACGAGAAGAGGACACCTAAAGGCGATAGCCTATTAACTTCGTATCGCCTTTAGCATGATCAATGATTCTGTGTGCCTGCAGACTCTTATAGTTCTGACCACCGAGGAAGACAAACCAGCAAGAGGCTCAATCGCATGACCATAATGCAAGATGACACTAACATAATATCACGATGGGGCTACCGAGAATCTCTATGATTGCTGGCGCATATAAATACGTTCCAGCTCTCTGCTTCACAATCAAGCACTGTGCTGTTGAGATATACGCAGGCTTTGGACATAAGATAGACGTAGTTTCATGGTGTATTGATCTGAAATCACCAACGATCTGAAATGAAGATCGAGATGTCAACCGATATGTTGCAATGTGTAAGTAAGTAATGCATAAGTCCAAGTGGAAAAGGATACACTGATACCCACATAAAAAACAATGTTGTACACATCTATGATTGCTAGAAAAACTACTTAAACTTTACAAGCCAAAGGAGAGGCTAGGTTCAGTATAAACCTACGAGAGAAAGATTTGAATTAAGAAACATATCTATACTTTTGGAAAGCCTGAAGACGGTATGTAATCTTGTTGTGAATATTGTTGTAAGTCCAATTTTGCTGGAGGCAGTAGACACAGTAAAAGCTAATTTACAGACAGTCTGAGGCCTGGCGTCCACCTACTACGATAGACATTTAAAACCTCCCGATGCACTACAATGCATATTGTTACAAAGCATAGACAATTGGAACCTCTTTATCTTAGACAAACGTCTAGAGTAGATACATTGGCATGTATCATTATCGGGTTTTGGGAACATTGTTATAGAAATTATCATAGACGATTTGGAGCTCAGTGAACGCCAGGCCTTACACGGACAGTTCAGATAAGCTCAGGAAATCTATCTGAAAAGTAAGTGGGAAATGATTTAAGCCTACTGTTGACCAAGAGAACCACCGGCGAGTAGCACACCATGTAGGTCCATTCGCGAGTGGTCGATATTAAGGAAGCCCAATTTCGGTAATCTGTCGCAGAAGTATTGATCATGTACATTGAAATCAATACCACTCCAATAAGCCATACCGCCGCATAGAAACCCATTTTTATCATTGCCTAGGTATTACACAAAATGTGTCATATAGACTATGTCACATAGACTAGTAGTACCAGTATACCAGTGCGAGAATACTTGCCGAAATTGATATTAGAGATTGGGTCCCATGTTTTGACATATAATGCTGAATCTACATTTGAGGGTTTTTTTGTGATCGATATATTGACTTTCTATCATACCAGTTGTGTTTTCCTTTTTGTGTTAAGTAGTCTATCCAAATTTTCTATCATAAGTTAGATATATACATAACATTAGGGGATGGTCATAAGAGAATGAAAATGTCATACGGTAACAACCACTAGATTCATCTACTTTTTTTACTTTATCATAGGATCAGGTGTATATGAACTGAAGATCATATTTGTGTAAGAGTATGACTGATTCAGAACTTTCCTGTCGGTAATGACTACGAATATCTGAGCTAAAAATATTATACAATGAATAAATCTTGTGTTATGATGTAAAGCGCTGTCCTGCATATGCCCTTTTTGTTCTCTGTGACCGATGTAAGGAAGAACGCCCTCCAAGGCGATTGCATTGCGTCGTTAAATTATGTTTATTGAATAAAATTATTTTTTCAAATTACCAGTATAGAATGCTTGTGAACCTTACCTTTTCCTGTCTCCAAGTATTCATAGCATCATCTTGAATTAAATTTTTCTTATAACCATAAATTCCCGTGTACAAGACGCACCCCGACTTTGGGAAAACCCTATAAGATATACCCTCCCGCACATAGGAGACCTGTCCAACCTTTTGAGTGAGCAGGACCCGGTGCCCACATGTGAAAAGTGAGCCTGAGTCAAGCCTACCAACAGCTGCAGTTCGTCCCTGTCGATACTCAATCCATGTGCTTTCAGGTCCAAGAACGCTTCTACATAGACTCGTGTCCTGCATTTTGATGCCTTATGTCATCCATAGCATGTAAGCACATGTCCAACGCAGTAGTCTACATACTTACTCAGCTAGGGTAATATATGCCTCGCATACTTGGATGATTACATCGGAGTCACGTCAGACAAACACTCAGACTAAGCAGTCTGTGCCTCTTTCACAGACCTCGCCTATGACCTTTGTCTCCTACTTGCTACACATAAAGGCCAGCCCCAGCTATTCTGGTCCCGATAGGACCTACGACTACCTTCCCGACACCATACCGATTCTATCGGGAGTTAAGCAAAACAAAAATCGTGGTAGGTAGAACAGGTTTCTGTGATTCTGCCTACGATACCTCGCGATATGCTGCGATTGATAATACCAATCGTAGAGGTCCCGATAAAATCTAACAGGTTGGATTTTTCATAGCCTGTCGTATCCTATCGGAGATGACTTAACAGGAAAATATCTCTTGCGGGTGAGAAAATCGGCGGTAGGCCACATACAGATGTATAATCGCTGTAGATATGATATTATTTGATGAAGTCTCAGTGCCTGAAACTAATAGTTTCATATCGTAATTATTATTCTACCCCAGTTATATTGTTCAATTAGATTGTTTTAGTGTTAGAAAATAATATCATAATATATTGTAAATACCTGTAGAAAATTATTCAGATTCATTCAATATTTCCAAAATTATAGTATATATCAATATTAAAATCATGCCTGAGATCTACATTGAATCACCGATTGAATCGTGAGCCAAGCGTGACCATGGTACTTTGGTCCTCCCAAGGCGTTTCTACGCTCTACCATTTCAAACCATGTCCACAATTTGGAACTATCATGAAAAATGCTCATGTGATCTTATAGTCCACGTGACACATGATAGAGCAGTCGCCGAAGCTGAGGATCGCGCAGTCTGCTGGGACAGGGAAGATGCTCACCCCAAAGCCGGGAAAAATAGCGTTTGACATTTTTTCCCCTCAGTCGTTCATCGGGCCCATTGCATTGGCATCAGGAATAGCTCACCTGGCATTGCTTAGGTTATTGCAGACAGGGTAAACAAGGATGGTTATGTGACTGGTGCGCCCACCCAGAGGAGGTGTGAAGCGCAGCGCCCCCTATACAGACTTGGTTCATATATACGATCGCGGCTGCCTCACAGTGCCACTCTCAAACATGCCAGCAAGGGGGAAGGAGCTCTGAGAAGAGCCCACACCAAGACATGCAAAATGCAAATAGCTCTTGTGTCATGAATAACAGGCCGATTTTGATAAACAGAACATTGTTAAAAACCTAAGACATGGGCCTATTTAGTGATATACATGTCATATACCTGTGCTATGGCTAAGGTTTCCTGTCATAGGTTGAACATTGGAATTTTTGAGAAAAAAGGCTGTATTCCATAACACAAAACAACCATAAAACGTGGAGCTCTATTGAGCTCTATTGTGGTTTGGAATAAATTAGATGCCACTCTATCAATATCTGAAAAGATTTTTGATAGAGCTCTAACAGTTTGTATGTAGTAGCTGTTACTATTTAGCCTATTTTTCCTATACTTTAGCATAGGAATCTGCATCAGCTGTCATTTGAGTCCTTGCCAAAACAATAGGGGGCGCTGCGCTTCACACCTCCTCTGGCGCCCACCAGTCGTGGAAACTCGCAGCACTTCAGGACTGTGATATTGAATTTCAAGGCACAAGTGCAGAACCTCCAAGCACTTCAGCCAAAGCCGTAGCCTGACCCTCTGAAAACTAGTCCGAGAAACTACGACTGCCTAGCGGACAGTCAGAGAGCACAACCGCTTATTCCCATAGTACAGAAAATCACTTCCTGGGTTCTGAGTAATCCTGTCAATGTCAGTGCATATTCATGCTCCCTTACCTTCAGAAATGCACAATAATTCCTTTTCAATGATAAAACTTCTGTTTTGTTCCTTTGTGTTACTCGCGGGAGCCTTTTTCTACAACTCATTTAACCACATCTCACCAATTCCAACACATGTCGGCCATATTTGATAAGCTGGTTCCTGGCAAACCCCTGTGTATGATTTCCTGCACTTTTGAAACAAGTTTTTTGTTATTTTTGGCGCCTGCAGAATGCATTGACATGGATTTTACAAACACTGGCTGTTCTATTACTTAGACCTAATGCAAAGGTAGGAAATTACTGTCATTTTACTGCATTTTTCCTCAGGAAACTGTCTACCACAAAATCAGAAACAGTCAACCTATATTTATAAGCAAAACGGCTGCTAAGCTGAGATGTACATTTTTGGTCGACTAGTTAGCCTAGGGCTCTATGGGACTGCTCTCTGACTGTCTGCACCGCTTCACAGTCAGAGCCTCTCGGGCTACTGAAAACATGCTCTTCACAGTTGGTAATATTGTGATTTACAGGGACAGACATCTATCTACATGAGGAGATGGTGGCCTCTCTGCAGGCGGCTCAGGCACCCGAAGATATGTCGCATTAGCCCTGGCCTCATCTTTAGCTTCGCCTGTTGCAGTTAAAAACTACATTCCCAGGAGCCCAGGCTTAGATATCTGACCTAGGAGGATCCTCTCAAGCCTTCACATCATCCCATGCTTTAGACGTCATCAGAGGCGCCTCTATCAGGTCAAGGGGACCTCACAGGGCCAAACCGTTTTTCTTTTTTGTCTCTACAATGCAAAGTGCCCAATCATCTCACACCCTGACCAGAAGAGACATCGTCCACACTAACAGATTCTTGCTACTGACTGTCATCTGTCGCCTCCTTCAATCATAACTATCTCGCCTGGGTCAGGTTCCTGGTGTCCTGTTAGAGAATGGGGATCTTATAGAGCTACTACACCTGCTGGTCAGCTGGGGACTATAAAGTCCTGTTTCATAAAAACCATAAAGGATCGAGCAGTACAGTAGGAAACTGACTGAGTAGTGCAGTTACTGCAGTTCTTGGTTCAGATAGTATAGTGGTTCTCACAAAGTAGTTGACCACCAGAGAAACATGAAAATCGAGATGTGGGTAAAAGATGCATATGGAATTGTTCAGAGCATGTTTTTCTTTACTTAGATATGTTACAATATGTTTTAAGATGGTTGTTTTGATCAATGCGAGAGGGTATACACTCTCGTGAGCAGTGGCAGTAACAGTGGCAGTAACAGCAGCAGGACATTTAGTTATGAAACGGTTACTGCCACTGTTGGTGCCACTCACACTGAAAGTGCTGTTCACTGTTGCGTCCACCAAGTATTGAAACTGCCACTGTGGTGCCGCTGAGACCAACAGCGAGAGGATTTTCAACTATTGAAACAGGTCCATGTACATAAGTGAATATTTTGTGATGGCTACCATCATACGTTCCCTAGCAGTATATTGGCTCATCATTATCATTGATCATTATCAATGATATTTTTACATCTTTTTACATACGTTTTTCAACTCTAATGTTATTAGTGCAGACTATGTCACTGGAATATTCCCCAGAATCTGACAATAAGGCTGCATTTTACATGCTAGGATAAAGTCAATCATAATTGTGTTTTGGGAATGTCCTGTGAAAGTGGTGTTTGACCCTCTGAATGATATTAATGTCATCAAAACTTGTGAATGAATGTGGTTTGAATGGCAGAAACCTTACAGGAGAAAATGAACACCTATTACATATTTAAATGAAGTGAACTCCTGGAATTTATTCACTACCTTGATTTCTTGCCGATATTGTAGTTATTCTAAGTGTATCTGATATATCCATATTTACTGTTTCATACTGTTAACTGAGTGTAGATTACAGTCCTGAATATTTGTACAGTTAAAAACCGTTTTCTGATGCCAAATATACGCTGTATAATGGAACTGTAGATAAGATTACAGTGATATACCGTTCACGTTTACAGAAGTACCTGTATATTTTACTTAAATTTTTAAAGTGTACTCACTCATCGCTTGACACAAGCCCAGAGTCGTCTGTCACCCCCTTCACTCATAACTATCTCAGTGGCAAGAGCACTGGTCTTGTGAACCAGGGATCATGAGTTCAATCCTCACTTGGGCCGGAAACTGTGCTTTGACCACCTTTTGACCTGAATGATTTTTATAGGAAAGCCTTCCTTCACAAGAGGTTTGACAACACTGTGTTAGATGAGTTTCTCCCTAGTAAAAGTCTCCTGCCTCACTATGCATTTTGAATACATATAGCTCAGTGTAATAATATGCTATACTATATAGAAATCCCTGATGATACTCAAGTGCTGAAAGCACCTGTTACCACTACACAACAATGTGAAGTTGAACTTGGTAAAATTGTCATTCATTTGGATGTATTCCAGATGGCCCTATAGCTCAGTGGCTAGAGCACTGGTCTTGTAAACCAGGGGTCGTGAGTTCAATCCTCACTGGGGCCTGATTCCTTTTTTGGTTTGTTCTTTTCATTAATTTTTTTTTGGAAAAAGTTTTTTATTGACGATAGTGGATTCACATATGAATACATGATTTTCAATCCTGTCGTCACACAAACATATACGGTAGAAATTAAATGCAGAAAGCATCGGGATTCATAGCAATCAGCATTTTGGTTACAATCAGCAGAAATTTCTGCTGCATGGTTATTACTATCGGTTTGGTAATATTCCATTCCCATAAGATCCTTGCCGATTGTTACACAACTTACATTTAATTATATACGGCTTTGATAAACTGTGTATTGGATCCTAATGATTCAATTACACAGGGCCGCAAAATTTCACCAAACAAGTACATTAACGACTAAACAAGTACAGATACAAAGACTAAGACATCAGCGTGGCAACATTACTAATTAAATTCTAACATACAACTTTTACTCCCTCCCAGGGATAGACATGAAACATGGAGAGACCAGTAGTTGGTCATTACACATTCCCAACTCGTGCTTTCAAATCTTTTTTTAGGAGTGTTTTAAACTCCTTCCTACTACTAACATAATGGTAGTGGGATGGTAGGGCATCCCACAGTAATTTACCACTATACAGGGGGGATCTCCTGAACAATTCGGTAGATGGCCTCTTAACTTTTAACTTGACCTTATCGGTAATTCTAGTCACTCGAACACTGTCCTGAAACACATTGTCGTCATTACTGGCCCACCAGTGTATAAAGGATAAAACCTGGATTCGTCTTCTATCATACATCGAGGCCATATTGGCGTTAGCCAGCATAGCTTCGGTTTCTCTTCGGTTTTTCATATTTGTCTGTATCAATGTAATTCTGCTGAGAATTCTTCTTGACTACCAAAGCTATGTTAGTTTGCTACACTAGCTACATCTGCTGGTGTCCGGTTGGAGAATGGGGATCTTACAGAGCTACCACATCTGCCAGTCAGCTGGACCCTATTTTTCCGGTTCGTCCAGGGACCTGTTTCAGTAGTTTCGTGACATGTCTAGATGGCGTCTGTGACACCATACAGACAGATCAACACAAGTTGCAGCACTTAGGACAAGACAGACCCCAAACACAGTGTGTCCGGTTTTAAAGGTATTTGACAATTTCACTCATTTTCCCTATGAATTAAGCAATGAAACTTTAACACGAGTAAGGGATACATATAACCTATAATCGTTCTAAATATGAAGAAAATTGGCCACTTCGATCCGCTGACATTTGGCATCAACAGTGACATGCGGTTTGAAACCAGACAAAAAGATTTCCGCTGTTGCTTGCACTGTTGGTGCCACTGTTGATGTCTGTCTAGGCCTAATGTCACAAAACTACTGAAACAGGTCCCTGGTGTACCACTCACACCTCACCAGTATATCTTGATAATTATTTTGCCTCGTGCTGGGTTACAGACCCTTCCTCCTCCTCCATCCACTTGGTTAAGTGGGATTCACACGATGGGATTCATGTACCTAACAGGGCTCAAAATCTCATGCGATTTTGTTCCTTTTTAGGGGAAAATGTCTTTAACAATTACAGGGGGAAAAACATGTCCCAGGGAAATGAAACCCTATAATTTAGACGAAGAAATTGTATTCGAGTACAGAATCTCAGCAGGATTTGTCTCACAAAAACACCCTGTGAGGCACATGAATCCTATCGTGTGAATCCCACTTCAGGAAAGGAAAATCTCACTCAGTCTTGAAGAACAGTCTCATTGGACCAGGTATGCCGTCTTGGCACCTGGCACCTGGAAATATCCATGCTCCCTTATTTGCCATGAACTTAACTTTTTCAAAGCAATAATGCTTGCCTACAGATATTTTTCAGCTGTTATCTCATTTAATACCAATGATGTATTTCTTAAGATACTATTACATAATCAATAACGAATCTAATACCATACAGGTATTTAATATTTCATTACCATCGGGTAAAGAATATTTACCAACCAGATTTTTTTTTTTTTCATTGTTGTCATAAAATATACGAAACAGGTATTACAACCAACATTATCAAATGTCAATTTCTCATTGGGTCTTTTACAGATATTATGTTGTCATTTCTTCATTTAACTGAACTTAAACTATTTCCAGCTTTGGTTATCGGAAATATCTTTATGTGGTCATGTAGGTGGTATGTGAAAGATAATCTAGCCGCTTTCACAAAACTGAACAACATTACTGATATTATGTCTTAAATAAGAATATACCGGTCAGGTATTATAACTTGTAATACTATACGTCATAGCAGAAATAATCTGTGTAAGTATTTCATTGTATTTTAATCGAATTTTGGGTATATAGAATACTCTTCAATTCACATTGAACGTGTAATATCATTATTGATGCAACAAGCGAACGGACTAATTAGCAATAATACCCGTGAAACGAAGAAGAAACCGAGGTATCAGAAATACTGGATTTAATAGGACCTCGTGAGGGGGTCATTGTCAATGAGGACTAAATTGATTGCCATAATGTTTTTAGATAAAACAATGAGCATTTAAATCAAACGCCATGCCCTTTCTTGTAGAAGCATACAAAACAGCCTGGGACATGTTTTTGTCCAAAGAGTACCTCAAGCTTCGATGCTATTATATTTTCCTGCACCTCTGTTGCAGAGGCGTGAAGACTTATAGTTGTGAAATGGTATCATATTGCCTTACAGCCTGATTTTTTTTTCACTAGAATCATGATTCGTCGTCCATTATTCTGGAGTAACGCGGCGATTTCCGGAATCACCAATACAAAATGGCGTATATGTGAGCTATTATTTCATATCTCACCTGATTATAGAGATGCTAAGTTATTTGTGGGAGATATTACTATGAAATGATATCGCACATACACGCAAAATTTGTTTGTTGGTGATTCTCAAGATCGCTGCCGTTACTCGCTTGGTGTGTGCCTGGCATTACGATCACTGGTATAGGCTTATATGTACACACATATATATATATATATATATATATATATATACAGTTTATTGGGGTCTTCTTTTTAGATGACCACGTTTAAAATTTCGTACTTACAAGCGTATCGTGGTTGGACATGCCCATGGTAGTATTATTCGTATAGTCGTCTCATATTGCTCCTCGATTAAAAATCGCTCCTCAAGCACTCAACTATCATGAATAGTAACCAATAACCATGACCAATCTCCGAAGTATAATGATAGATGAACGTTATTCTCCATTATATACAATCTATTTCCCTCTCTTGTTGTCGTTATAGCTTGAGCATATTGTGTACTTTTACGTAAGTGGGCTTTTCTTGTTGCCAGTAGAGCCCCGTGCACACAACGCAGTCGGGAATTATTAGTCCTAAACATATGATTTGCACAATGATATTCAGCCATGTCAGGTTACATAAATCTCATAGATTAATATTCTGTAAAGCTAAGGACATCCTGCGTGGCTTTAACGTGTGTCGCTAAGTACTGATTAGTCCGAAATGGAAATTGACGAAGTCCGTTCCGGCAACTGACGCCACCCATAAGATTAGTAGTCGCTAATCGCCAGTCCATGTAAAATGTGCAATTTGAACCTAATTAATAGATGACTCAATCATGGTGTTAAGATCAGAGACAAGATCCTGCCGCAGCGCGGAAGTATAGAATAGATCACTTACGGAGGACGGCACGCGCTGATAAAACAGGTCACCCCATGAATTGCTAACTGTAATTTGATGGGCATCTAATAAACCATCCCATGAACCTCTGTATTGCTATCGGTATATATATGATCAACAAGATACGTAAAACTGAGATATCGTTTGGTTCCGAATTAATTCATCATTATTCCACATTCCGAGGTTAATCCCACAAATTCATCTCGATGTTCTAGAGTGCGTTATAACTGACATGATAGCAACGATAATTTACTCTCTTAGGACAGTCAACAAGCTAATATTGTTACCTTGCAATGTCAATGCCCTTTTGGTGTGACGACAGGGAATACTTTCTTTATCATTTATCATGACATCACGGTAGGACCACAAGATACAGAAAACCGACTCCAAAAATATATTTAAGAAACACATAAAAGTGACTTTAAAATCATCCAAGACTGGAACATTGTAGATGGCATAATTCCTGTTAACAAATGCCGCGAGGAACTCTCACATGCCTAGTAAAATCCTGGCTAAAGTACATACAAAATTACTAAAGCCGGACTGCCGAACTGACACTTACCATAACTCATCTGTTTATCCACGGATACTCATACTCTATACATATATGTTGTATATATATATTGTAATGGAACCATCCTTTTAGATCTTGTGAAATTGCTTTTTATATAGATGAATTGTACAATATGTTACGCCCTTGTCGGATGATCGCCATTGTATGGAAGAGCAGTGCACAGCACTGAATATAATAAAGATCTCTAAAAAAAAAATTTTTTAAAAATGTATTTATTGGTCGTTTGGAAGATATCAACCGACAAATCAATAGAACTTGGTTCAGTGAGGCCCGGCGTCCACCTACTACGATATGGCACCGATATAGTCTACGAGGCACCTCCCGATAGAAAATCAAAATCGCGTCGGCAGGTCACCTAATATCGGGGCAGTTGACCACGTTTCTACGATTAGGCCCCGAAAAAACCCATTAAGATGCATGGTGGATTGGCATGTCTAGACATCTGTCTACGATTTTGCTCCTTCGCGATATGTCTCCGATATTTGCTTTTTGTATCGGTGCCATATCGGTAGGTCTAAATTTCTATCGTAGTAGGTGGACGCGAGGCCTAAAGCGGGCGTTCCACTGAGGCATCAAAGGGACAACTGGGAGTTTACCAAACGACGTCAAGAGGCGATCACCGGACGTCGGCCATTGAGCCTGGGATACAGCCTGCAGTACTTATAACAGCGCTTTTTGAAGTCGGTGGCGACCACCTGACGTAGGCATTACCCGCGATTCATGTGAACCCTACCACACACTCTAATCTCCTTTGTTTTTTCGTATACATGACATTTTCAAAGGATGGTAAATACAGAACCTAGTCGGATGTACAACTCTCTTTTGTAACTATTTAAAATCGAAACAATACTACCAATTAAATTCTCCTATATATATATTCGGATATACATTGCATCTTAAAGATATATCATTATAATATTGGTCTATAGATCAGGACCTTGTACAATAACCTCCACAATAAATTTTATATGTATACTTGGAAATCATCATGTTGTTTAAATGCCTGTCACTACCATCCCCACTGACAGCAGTGCTGCCAGCATTCTATTGGTTTTTATCGTTTCTAAAATAGGGAGACGGTGATAGGGAGACGGTGGTTATAGACCTTGGGTTGGGCAAGTTGGTGTGGTTGTAAGGGGAGTGGGTAAGCCTTTTTTTTTAATCTTTTATCAGTATACGTATATACGCCAAACGTATTTAAAATGCAGATGACCTGCATATGTACATGTTGTGCACAGGATATTATTATTACAATATCCATTGTATACTAGTATTTACCCAGTAGTGCATATATATGAAATGTATGTTTTTTTCATACAGTGTACTGAGTACCCACCTCCCATGTACACCTTTTAGCGGTACAAACTGGCCAATATATGCACAGTGGTGATCCTCACAGCATGAGGAATATTCATTTATATGTCTCGTTCCATTCATCAACCTATCAACTGATATTACAAGCATTTATTTCAATAATGTATGTGGCATCGGGTATGGAAACTGTCACTTCTGAGCGGTGAGACCACGTGCGCCCGTGGATTCATGCACACGCTAGGTAGCATCGTGGTAAACATAAGTCAGGCCTGTGGATTGCTCACAGACTCCAAGTCAGTAGGAGTGAGAATTCTTAGCCACTTGAAATGCAGTGAGAGCCTCATTAGATTACGACTTAGCCTCCATTCTTCCAGTGCTCATATAGCGCTAACACGTTAGCCATAATTCCAAAATCTAGTCTCACAGTCGATCACCTAGCTTTTGGAATAACTCACTATCTTTTAAAAAGCGTTAGACATGTAGGAAGCAAATGCGGACTATTTTCTGGGCAAGGATTAATTAGAAATGGCAATGTCATTAGAGTGTGTGGTAAGGTGGCTCATGAATACTGTGGGTAAAATCGACGGCCGGAGATGGCCGCAGGATGTCGGCCGGAGGTGCTTAATCATGTTAGTGTCAATATCCAGCTAACTTGCCGACGGCCAGCGATCACCAACGACATCCTTTGGTAAACGCAGGCTGTCATTTCGATGCCTCAGTCGGCTTAGTGTAATACTCGCTTAAAGGAGATGAAGTGCCTCTAACTCTGCACTATGCATCCTGCCAATGTAGCATGGTTGAAGATATATTTACCTACTGTCACTCGTTCTGATGTAGGTTGTCACATGACAGCTATACCGCCCAAGAACCTTAACGATAGGTTATAGGTAAGGATACAAACTGTGGTCACCCAACCAGCCGCATTCTATACGGAAACTGGCTTACTGTCTTCGTACGTCAAAAATACGCGGTGAAATTGTTGGTCACATACATCCCGATGCCGTAGGCAGAGGGATGTATGTGACCAACAATTTTACCAAGTATTTTGACGTACGAAGACAGTCAGCCTGTTTTCGTATTATTATATACCTAAAAATGGCGAAATTTTATCCGGTCACGTGATAACATACCCCGTACGTCAGAGTGTGGCGTACGGGTATAAATACGCTATGGGTAGGAGCGGGCAGTATACGTAGTTCATACAGCCACAGGTATATAATAATATACATTACCACTGATCGCATTGACGCTAATGAGGCCCCGTGAAACAAGATACCCATGCAGTACAATCCTCACGGCAGTAAGTTTCACTTGGGAAAGCCTACGACGTAGATGCAACGTGAAATCTTACACTCGTACGTACTCGAGAACCGCTTTGGGTACATTCCCACGTAGCGAGACCCGTCAGGCGGTGCCAGACACCACCATCGTGCCATCAGCAACCTCCTTATCGAAAGGGGGCCAAAGTGAACCTTCTGAAACAGCACAAACCCATTCACAAAACACTATTTCCAGATATAGGCGCTCAGTAATTAGACTTTATAGGTTCGAGATTGTACATGATGTGTCATTCTTCAATCTTTTAAATGCATAAATCTTACACTTATCAACCGTCATTGTAGCTTTGAGGCAGACTTATTCAGTGGCGATAATAGTGATCTACACTTCAACAGTGACAAACGAGACCAAAAACAAAATTCTAGCCTTGAACCCCCATAGCTTTAGCACTTAGCTTCGTTCTTACTGGCATCCGGAAATGGTGTTTTGAGCACGGGTATGTGCCGTTTTAGCGGGTTCACATCGGCTCCCTATTAACACACTGGCCCCTCTGCAAGCAACGTCGGGACTCGTCAACTTGTTGTCCTCTCCAGCAACACGGTGGAGAGGACAGCAGGTACTACCACAGGTACTACCACCCATTCCCGAGCCCTCCAAGGAATGGAAGCTGGATCATGCTGTCCCCTCGTCAACCTTGCCCATCTGAGAGAACTGAGATTTTTTTGTTGACCTTGCGTGGGGGGGTCATGCCGACCCACCAGAGACTGTCCCTGCATTGACTACACAATAATGACTGGTTTTGTATATGAGTGGCAGTAATCTCCAAGTTGTTGATACATAGTAATATCCGAGCGAATGAGAGGATATTACGTCCTCAACTACAAGGTGATGATTAGAGGGAAACTATGTTCCGGTGAAAGGAAGTCAAAGTTACGAGGTAAGGCTTGGAAAAATTACTGCCCAAGGCCTTGGCCGCGGGCAGTAATTTTTCCAAGCCTTACCGAGTAATTTTGACTTCCTTTCACTGGTACTTGGTTTCCCTATTCCTATATACCTTCAAATGTGGTTTAATAACGATAATTAGCGTTATTTGCTCATCCACCATCAAACCTGAAGCCAGATCCAACCTTATCGAGTAACTTGACACTTTATGTTTACTCCCCACTGCGCTTTTCATATGAATTTTGTAAGAGACAATCTGATTGGTCTAAATGTCAACCATGGGTAGTATACGGCAACCTTGGGTAGTATACGGCATCCTTGGGTAGTATCCATAAGTTACTCCACCCCCCAGAACGTGGTGTAAGCATAGAGTGTACAGCCATAGGTATATAGGAATACAGCATCTCGTACACAAAGCCAGTCGTTATTGTATTTATTATCCACCTATACGATTAATAACAAGTATATTACAATAAAAAGTTAATAGCAAGACATAAGTACTTCCAGATCATGCCATAATGCTACAGCATGCTGCCAGTAATTCGGTGTATACTTACACCAGTATATAGTTCGCTATTCTTCCATGTTTTTAGCATGCAAATCCCTTTATGACAGTGAGTTCTGATGGTAATTGAGATTATTATAACTGATTCTAAGTGATTAATATTGAATCCAAATTCAATAAACCTATTTTGAAGAACATGAGAACATGACTACTTTTTGGCTGGGACTTTTTTGAAGGAATCTCTTGCAGGAGATTCTGACATGCCAGAATCTTCGGGTAGCTATTTCCAGGCGGCCTATACATTTCCTATGGAGACTTCGTAATAGGTGGATAATAATACTGTTTCATCATGAATTAGGAGGTTATACAGATTTCATTCGGTCACTACAATAAGCCAAAGAGGCAATAAATGAGTCAGTGTTACTCTACAGAGAGGAAATTCCCCTTTATGGAGGCGCCTGATTCGGTTGCAGTTAACATTACATTGGTAACTATTGATTCTGGCACATTCGTGTTCTCTGATGGTCGCCGGAGCCACATTATTCGGCCTCAGGGCAAACAGACACCATATTTGATCGCTCCGCCACCTAAAGTGTCACCCTGCGCTCGATGGCCGTTATTGTATTTGCAGTCAGTGATTCCTACCGAGTGTACCTGTCCCATCCGTCACCCACTTCGTAATAGAATGTCTATCGTGAACTATGTATGCCATTCAGATATACCTTTTGACCTTTCTGAATTAAATATTGAGATATTATACCCACACGTCTTTATGATGGGGAAGAAGGTCAGACGGAATTGTGTGTGTGTGTGTGTGTGTGTGTGTGTGTGTGTGTGTGTGTGTGTGTGTGTGTGTGTGTGTGTGTGTGTAGGTGTGTGTGTGTAGGTGTGTGTGTGTAGGTGTGTGTGTGCGTGTGTGTGTGTGTGGGGGGGGGGGGGGTGGGGGGGTAGGTGTGTGGGTGTGTGGGTGTGTGGGTGTGCCTGTCGTCCATGCGACGTCAATTAGGGTGCATAATACACACATTAATGCGCGCGCCACGATTTAATGACACCTGGTATCCATTCTCAATGAAAGCAGACGTTTCGGGTTGCTGCCACAACTCCTGAACTACTAGTTGGACATCGCACATCAGAAATGGACACAGCCTACATGTGTGATAATGCAAGAATATATTCATATTCAAGTCAGAGGCAAGCAGATTGAAATAAGGATTGACATTGTATCAACAACTAGCACAGTACATGATTTTCAACTGAAAATAATGTGCCAAATAGAATTTTGGTAACACTACCCAACCATTGCTTCAACGTTAATCAATGTCATGTCATGCCGTTCATTCAATGCTGAAATAAGGATGAATACAACATTGATTTAAGGCGTGACGCATGAACATGGCAAAAATGACAGAATTATAGGAAAATGTCTTAAAACCCCATTCCTCCTTGTGGTATGAATGCTGTTGTTGTTACAAGAGTTGTTTTGTGTTGAAAGTCTGTTGCCATATTTGGTACCCTAATTCTAAAATGCTTCGCTGTAGCATGTTGAAATTTCATGTTAAATCTCGATATAGTAAATTACGTTAGATATCTACTTGTAGTTGTTGTTATAATCTTGCTTGGATAAGCCAGAATTTGAAGAGTGATATAGTTTAAGTATGGATTAAAAGGATAATTATTTCCGTATACATTAGGTGTGCAGCAAAGCAATTAATCGGACCGGGCGTGGGCAAGTTGCTGATAGATTCCAAACCAACTCAATATCCATTTTTTTTCATGGTTTCGTGTATGGCGTAAAGAGTATTGTTTTGGGGAGAGAGGGAGCGATACAGTTTATGGTTCCTTTTCCCTGGCACACCCACTTCCCCTCAATCTCGCGTCATATGGCATTTCTTTTTAGATGTCATCTTCTCTTCTTTCCATTGCAGTACCTTCGATTTCTATCAACTCCGAACTCTGTAGCTGAGTCTTCCACGAGCTTGGCATCTCATATCTCACCATGAACTGTTCATCTCCTTTTACAGTTGTTCACCAACTCTGATCAGACTGAAGAAATTCTCTCAATTTTTCAGGATCTCCAGTGTTGAGTCATTCATTATTTCTAGTGCGGGAAGTGTACGGCAGCGCCTCCAGCACCCTGCCCATATACTACAGCAGGCAGCATTACGTTTGTATGGTGGGCCTCCCTGCTCCCTGTCGCTAACACATTTACAAATTTAAAGCTACCAGTAATTCAATCGTCATCTGGAATTTCTAATATTTCACATGCAGTACTCGGCTACTCGGTCTATATAGGATCCATAATTCCGTGATAATTTCCCAAATAAAATGTCCAAAGGAACAAAAAAGAATGAAATAGAAGTAATTGTATAATGTGATAATTAACACCATACGACAAGATATGATTAGTTATCTTATTGATCATCCATCACTCATCCCATTGATACAACTGTAACTCATGCCTCTATCATCAATAAACCATTTTGAATTATAAATTGAACGAGTTTGGTTTTGGGTGGTAAACTTACTTCATATTAAGAAATATCATATTTCTCAACATAATATAGCCCACCTGTACCATGAGGGAAACTGCCGGAAAGATCAAGTGTCTATACTTTTAAAAAGGAAACCTTTATCAAAAACCACCAGAGAATGTTTTTGAAATTTTCTTCCATGCTCATGGAAATATCATATGCCATTGCTCTGAACCATACAGACAGTATACTTAGATATCTAGCTTTCCTGGAAAAGCATACACCTTGCGCTTTTAAAACATAGCAACATGTTGGCTTTCCACCTGTCGTAGAAATAGGCACCTATTATTTGAGTATTTTACAAAAGTCGGCAGGTGGTGGTGGTTGATAATCTATCCCTGCCATAATCGGTGACTGCACCGTTGTATGGGTCTTAATTGGGACTAATCGAAGAATTGGCCTTAATGATAGACCTCTAAAGGTTATCTCGTATCTACTATACTCAATAAATTTCATGTCCATACCCGCGCTTTGTGTTAGTCATTAGGGTTAATTAGACTTATAGGAATAGTTACCTTATTGTCTCTATTAATTAGTCAGTTAGATTTGTGGGGAGTTCTAGAGCAAGGTAGATTTAGTCGAATGGCTTGGCCACAGTGACATGGTGACCTCACATCCCTGTGGCCCAAGGAATTAAGGATGGACAATGTTATAGGATTTGGTAACTTTAATATCCTGAGAATCAATCCATTGACATTGTGTTATATGGGTGCACTACAATTGTGCTCACTCGCCTCTATCTTATATAAAGCTTCAAGTCCACGGCAATCATCAAACATTGATATTCTAGTGAACAGTCTAATAGTTATTGTCAATCTTCAGACATAGAATATAACACTTCAAGTCCTATTAGTCAATCAATCCGAAATATGTCCATAATCGTTTGAATTCTTAAGTTTAAATATGACAATTCACGACCCACTCATAGTCACTACACACTTCCTTTATGTTAGCCCATTCAGCATTCTGTTCTATTCAGTCCAATATATTCCGTCTGTGTTCTCTCCTGTTGAGAGATATTCCTTACGCGTCGGGCTGTAAGTTACTCACAGAGATTATGAGTTTCACATGATAGTCGTTCAGCAGTAGGTGACTCCACTCTATATGAGCGAAGCCTCCGGCACCTCAACTCAAGCTCGTCCTCCAGTGAGGAGCAGCTTTCTCAGAGTTCCCTACTAGATCTTATCCTCATATTCAAGTGCTGCTCTCTGCAGGAACCGCAGAGGTATACTCCACTGTTGCTTATGTCAGCAGCTCACATGATCATTCACTCCCTTATACAGATGATCTATTCTAATTCCTAAATCTTACTTCCAGTTATTGCCATCTTGCTTTGTGTCAGTGGTTTCCACACACACGTTAAACCTTATAGCATTATCTAGTCAAAACTCTCATTATTGAAGTTATAACATCTTGAATGAGCTCATAGTGCAGTGACCTATCTATGGTATAATGGTGCTAACGTCACATAGAGATAAGATAATTTTAGAATAATACTATGAATGTTAACAATGCAAAACTAGGCTGGACATGGCACCACAGATAGATCTGTTGGTTTGTGTAAACTCAGTATTATCATGCATACCGCCAAAATATTAAAAATCTGCTGGCTCTCTTCCAGATTTTCAAGGCCAAGATTGTCTCTTCACCCCTCCCCTAACTATTTTTCTATCCCACAGAGAATTCCTCGTAATGTTCTGTTGAAAATTTGATGGAATACACCAATGTTAAACGAAACAAAATTAGCAAATACAATTTACAAAATTGACACGTTTTTGAGCTGATTTGATAGACGTTACCTAGTTACTCCAACATTCGTCCAGATGCTACATGTGGTTCTCTAACGACTAGATTGTTAACTTGATTCATGTAAGGGTAAATGATGTGAATTGTGGCCATATACCAATACAAAACTGGAATTGATATCGATGTTAATTCAGGAAATAAAGTTACAAGGGGAGTTCACATCAAAATATGATAGATATGTGTATAAGCCAGTCAATAAACCCCAGGCACGTGTTTTAGTTACCTAAATGGAAATGTGTTGATGAAAGCAGTGAGGGCCATTAAAAGAACATATCTTTACATAGAATAAAGGCGCTATTATTTCTGGATTAATCACTCTGGATGATGTGAAATAGACAGAGATGTCAAGGTGTATTCACAAGCGTAGCAAATGCACGTCCAATCCCACCGCTATTGCAACCACTGATAGAGAGAAAAGGGAAGTGGAGCGGGTGAAGTTCCCGCGTCCTCATCTGCATACCCAGTTTCCTGTAATTTGATTGGTCCAGCACATCACGTGACTCGCTGGTGGCGTTTACATTGGTTTAGAACCATGGTGCAGTCAACTCTGAGTGTCAATCAGCGTGTATGGTTCTATAGGGCACTGTGTGCGTAGATTTACACACAGTTCCTATGGAGTTCCAACCGGGTGAACTCTCAAGCTGGGAAAGCCGAGTTTCCTAGCTCCCAGTCGGGTAGTGACAGGGAGGAACGCCCTATGGTAAGGTGGGCCTATACAAGATTGGATTATTGCCAACTTGGTACTGGTTTCGCACTGGCTGTATTTCTGCCAGTGTGTGTGTGTTGTATTCTTGTGTGTCTACCGAGAGTTATTGCACTCTCGATTATCTCGTGGTTTCGACTGTTATTCAGTCTCGTCAGGCAAGTGTGTGGTAGGCGTTTTTCTGTGGTCTTTCCCTTTGGCTCTTTGCTGAAGGGGGGATATGGCAGCCCTAGATGAATTTTTCCGTTGGAAAAATCACTCGTGTACTTCTCTCTATTCTGTGTTTTTCCAACCAATGGGCTAGACAATAGTTCCTATGGAACGAAAAAATTTCCAAATAGACAGAGATGTCAGTAGAGGTCATGGAAAAAAGGGAATTCTCTTTCCTGTGGAATTTACTGCCTCAGCAAGTCTGGGAAAACATGGAAACACAAATATTGTTATTGGCATGGAATGAGGCTGGGGTGTTTGGGGAGGCTCGAACCACTGTTTATCGATGTGGATGAGGCCGAATTTATACTCTCTTTGTTTTTCACAGGAAAAAATAATTTTAGAAACTGAAAATGAAAAAGACGAATTCCTTGGAAAAGCGGAAAAGTCTCTGAATAGAAATAACCAGTTGCACATCTCAGTGAAAGTCAGAACTTTTGACGCTATTTTCACTGAAACACGATCATCGCTGACATTTAAGGATGAGTTGGCAATTCAAAAGAATCCCTCCGCTAGTTTAGTAATAGCGGCCATCTCCGCGGTTTTCTTTGGCGGCTGATGACATTTTTTGTGATTGCAGGCGAGGGTTTTACGTTTCGGGAGGTCACAACTTTTTTCTTTGACACCAATGTGGCCCGGTAATTGTTGAAGTTAATTGCCAATGGCTACGATTTCTTAAGGACCACAGAAACACGAGGCCACTTCCTAAAATTCTTTAACTAAATACTCAAACAACATATTGTCTCTGAAGACAAGAAAATATACCCTAGTCAATAATGTGGGTGGCAGATTATTCTAGAATACGATTGTGCAAGTATATGCTGTTCACTTTCGTTTTAGGCAGAGAAAGAGTGACTTCAGGAGCAGGTATGATATCTCGTCTATTTGATGGTATCTCGTCTATTTGATGGTATCCGATTTTAGGAACCGGTTCCTCTTGTCGATGGTTAAAGGCCATCTCCACGACTAAACAGTAATGGAGGTAACGTCCACGTACACGCAATTTAGTCTTTAACATTTGTAGCCATAAACAAATAATGTCCTCTTTTTAAAGAAATATTTTATTACTGAATTGTTTGAAGAAAAAAAAACATAACATTGGTTGAATGCACACTTTAAATTTAAGCAGTTTGTACGCTGGCACTTACAGGCAACTATATGGAAACAAATTGTGGGGTTAATGAAATATAAGAGTCCTGGAAATGATTCCATATGCCTAGCCCGAGGACTATTTAAGCTTGACAAGAGTGTATTGTCTTCAAATCACAAATGGCAAGCGGAAGGTTTCTCATCAATTATGCTTACGCTACACACAGCTATAGCATTGACGGAACAGTAAAAACTGCCACATTACCCAAATGGACCAATTAAACTACATTTCACTGTACACAAGAGAATCCCAATGTGATGCATCAACAATAAGATAACCAGATCCATGATAGTGACAGGACCCAGATACAGAAATGCCAAGGCATTATTACCACCATTGGTGTACAGGTATAATGCGCCTATTGTCTGTTTCCCATATAGATAAAGCGGAAAAAGAATAGTGGATAAATCTCTCCCAGTAAAGCTTTCCAAAATCAAATACCTTTTTACAGAAATACGTTGTAAAACAATATAACTATGTGTTCCGTGGAAAACCTATACCTGATGTCAATGAACACAGTTCAAAGTATACAATAGCATGTGGAAGTTATGATTTTACACAATTTTCCCATTGAGGGTCTTGTTGCTAGCTGGAAGCAGGAGCCTTCGTCTGTTTCCAAACCCCTGGAACTCCATTTTCATTGTGATTCGAATATTCAGATGCACAGAACGATAGTGATTCCCACGAGAAACGATGCCAATTTCTAATACCTGCTGATGGCTGCCACTCCATAATAAAGGCACTTCATCATGTTAGACCTTGCAGGTGGTGAAATATAATGAAGGGGCGTGGTGGCTGACCAGCACGATCGCATGTGAGGACTCTTTCTCTGCCCTGCAGAAGGCATGTAGGGGTGACAAATGAAAACGTCGCCGGATTCTGCAAATCTATTCTGGACTCGGGCCAAATAGGTGGTGTTTGGGCGTTGACAATAAAACCTGAGCCAACTGGCCTGGCGTCAGTCTATGAGTGTCCCGCTGAAAATTCGCCAGCGGGCATATGACAATGATATCAAATCAAAATCTAATATACGATAAAACTATCACTTTACGTTAAACCATCATCCAGACGCTGACATATATCCAATGCGCAGCCTGAAAAGCTGCAAGTTAAACGAGGGACCTGTGACCTACCTTGAGCAAAACTGTCGAATTTGCAGAAGAAGGCGCCGAGAACCCAGTTCTCAGTAAGGTCGTCCACCAGGTGCACCCAGGTGCACGTCAAGGTCACCATCAGGTCCGACACGGCCAGATTCACGATGTAGAAATTAGTAGTCGTCCACATGCGCTTGTTTCGTGCCACGATGATAACTACGGCTAGGTTACCCAGCACCGCCACTGCCATGATGAAAGCATAGAAGATGATTTTCGTCACTACTTCCCACGAGGGCACCTGTCGAAGTTCCCCAGGGTAGGGGATAAACCTGGTAAAGTCTGGGCTGTCCACGTCATAGTCACCGAACCCCAGGTCGGGGCCGGCCGGTCCGCCGGGCGGCATGTTACCGGGGCCAGAGGCGGCGGCGCCGGGGTCAGCAGCCCCCATCACGGAATAGGTGAGGTTAGGCGCCGAGTGATCGCCCAGCTCAGTTAATACATGAGCCATGTTCGGAGACCGATCTCTCTCAGGGAGTCTCCCGGGGCTAGCACGCGTCCGTCACCACGTACAAATTGTTGACGTAGATCTCCCTGGATCCTGACACTAGGGAGGTGGGGTGGAGGCCAATTGGGTCCGTATGAAGGGGAGCACGTTTGTCTGTGAGGTGATGGGCAGGCTATGTTCAGCTTCCTCTAGTAAATATTAGAGAGAAACATAAAGTAAACAGTGATAAATATGCGAGTAGCCCGCATCTATGGCCTTGTCATCACTAACTATGGCTCTGTATTCAATTATCCTTGATATTTGTTTTTTGTTGTTGTTTCCTTCCAGGTAGGTAGATAATGAGCAGCCGATGGATCCTAGTGGATAGTTGATATAATACTCATGTTTGATGTGGGGTTTTTTCCTCCATATAACTATCCCTTCAGCAGCTGAATCACTGTATACGTCAGTCCTCATCCACACTGACCTGGCTTCATATCCGGAACATCCGGAACTGTAGGCTATAAGCAATATGAACAAGCTCCACGGGCACGCAAAAAGTGAACCGATTCGAAACACTCGGATGACGTACGCACGTTCGGAGTGCTCATCTCTAATTCCACTGGTTTAAAGTTTTACTCGAACCAACTTAACTACGACTACGACGACTACTTCCGCAGCGGGACTGACATAGCACCACTCTCCAGCCACCTTCTCCCGCAAGTCTGGCCCACCAAGCACAGGCCACGGTGCGCGCGGACAGGCAGACGCCAGCAGGCGAATCGCCACGCCTCCTACTGGAATTAGCTGTCAACAGTGTTCTCCTCCTCCTGCTGCTCCTACTCCAGGCGGTTCAATTCTGTCCTCCCCCTGCACCTTCCCCTCGCCTGCAGATAACTGATGGCGCCTTGGAGCATGGCCAGTGTCCTAATGACTGGCGGCATGAACAGTTGTTTAACATGTAGTTAAGCCTGTTGACCTTGTGAATGGTATTGGGAGCAGCTAACAGCTCACTACTGCTGTTGGAAGTTGCGGATTCAGAGGCTGTGCGAACCCACCACTCCTCCAATCTCGATATTTTAGGCTGTATGTTGGAGGCCCCTTTTAGTGTGCGTCCCTCGTTTTGTCAGTCCTGCTTGATCCACCCTTTGTTGAGCGTTGGCCACACAATCATATATAGACTTTGAGCTCGCTGCAAAGAATTAACCCTTCACCATCTGCGTGCTAACTCTGTGGCATTGGGAAAGGAACAGAGGGCCAGTGTCTCAGGGTCTTTCAGGTGTGCCCAACTGTCCATAACTAATCAATCCACACCAAAATACTTCATTGACCTGCTGTTTCTTGATATATTTGGATGCTATGCAAGATATTGTGCCTATTCCTACTATGTCCTTATTTTCACAGTCTTCCTTGTGGTAGATCCCTATTTTTCTCTATCGATTCTGCCTCTTAATGACGTCCTATTTATTCTAAAGATATATCATATCATGCCCCAAAGGCAATACATCTTGTCTTACTCATAGCAGTTATATAATTTAGAAATCTATGTCTTTCTTGTGCATATTGTATACATGTCTGCACTGTTTGTAGTGGATATATTTGCAATTGGAGCTGAGAACCTGCACAGGGATAAGGCATCTCTCTAAATGAACTATAATCAGGTTGGCCCTGTGAAGTCTTCCTGATTAGCCCGTAGCGACACAAATTGGTTATGACAGCCCAATAATTGTCCTTATATATATTTACGTATGAACGGTGGACAGGCTGTTTTATGCCAGACCAATACTATAATTGACTCACAGTAGGCAAATACATGCCGCGTAACACTTGTTTTAAAACGTCCTCCCAACAACGACAAAAGCAGAAATGAATAGAAGTATACTGATAGTTTGTATCGGGAGGTTGAACGCCGTTTCTTCATATGGTTATAGATCTGGTAGGATAATGTCGGGAAACAATCCACATTCAAACCGGTATCCCAGATCAAAATTTTACAAAGGGGGATGATTGTTACAGTATAGCAAAACGTTATTTCAGGTCAGACCCAAAAGCAAAAGTCATAGTATATTCATCCCATCACATTCATGTGATTTGTTATGAAACAAATTTTTGAATTGCGATTTAATTTAGTTGTCCGCCGAGGGTCGCACATTGTGGTATTCTTAGGCCTGGCGTTCACCTACTACAATAGAAATGTAGCCCTCCCGATCGGGTTCCAATACAAAAAAAGGTCAAAATCGTAGATTCACTAAGGCAATCAAGTTGATATATATATATATAACTCTAGTAGAATCATAATTCCGATATGAATCTATTATTTTCAGACACTTAGACTTAATACAAAAAAAATATCATATTCACGGCGATTATAAATATATCTATATATGGCCTACCTAATTCCAAAATTACATAAATTTCCGCCAAGTTTTCAATTGCAGCCTATCGGTATCCAATCGTGAGCTGTCTAAGAGTCACTCGCAGAAACCTGTTCCACTGCCACGATTTTTCTGGCTTTGCGATAAAGGTTTCTCTGTCGGGAAGTCAATTGGGAAAAAATCAGAGGCGGGCAGTGTATATCGTAGGGTCATCGCAGGGTGGTGATCAACTGCCCTGGCAATTGATAACCTTCCGACGCGATTTAGATTTTCTATTGGAGGTGCACCGTAAGGCCTATCGTAGACGTCGTTTAGCTCAGTGGACGCCAGAAAAGATGAAATGTGAAAATGATAAAATCAACACACCATTGGGCAATCATTTGTCATTCGACCAACAGCTGAATTAAGATTTATTCAGTAAAACAATGGTCGTTTGCATTTCCCAATATAGAGACCAGTCGCCTCGGGTCACATATTGATTTTTCAGAAATCAATAATCTGCAACAATGAATACCTTAGAAAAAAGTAATTCAACAATTACTGATTGTTTTTCCCCTTTTTCGCAATGTGATGATAGCAATATCTGAAAATAATCATGTGATGACATGGATATTATATAACATCAACACTTTTAGAACTGTCAAGTCAGACATTGACAGGCATTTATGATAAATTCTTACTTTCAACAAGCTGTTAAAATGATTTAAACAAGAAACAAATCTAAATAACGGCCTCATATATCATGTCATCCAATAACTATTGCCTATTTCTCTTGTACGTAAACGAATCGGTGAAGTCATGATATGTGTTGATGCAGCTAGGCTATTCTGCAAATGAAAATGACTTAAGTTCTATCTGAAATAACAGATGTTCTCTCTTTCTTTCTTTTTGAAGTGTCATTTGAGTTGCTGGTACATTGACCTCCAGCTCTGCCAAAACATAACGGATGGATTACATATTTGAGTCCAAAATAAGTACTGTCCAGCACCGCTTGCTTAAGGAAATAGCAAATCCTTACAGCAGCATCAGATCGATTGACACCCCAGGTGGTATGCTTTATGTTAGGATCAAATATCATTTCCATTTGTAATAGAAGAACATGGTACACGTGAAGTATTTCATTAAATAAAAGTAAAAGAATATAAGAGTTATTCCTTACGAAGATAAATCAACTTTATCAAAATGATGAGTGTTTTACATGAATCATTAACAATCTATTGAGTTGTCATAATGCCATTGTTCTCACTCTACTTATTCCAGTAATCATATGCCTACCCTTCTATCTAGGCCATACCTCCTCACTAGGTTTATTTGTTTTCTCTGTCTGTTTATAAAAACTTTGGGTATGTCATTCCTCGTCTATCTATCTATCTGTCAGTATAACTGACACACAATTTTTAGAAGCTAATTATGTATGGGTCTCTTTTTCTGTCACTGGAGTATATATATGGCTTGAATATTATATGGATAAGTCTGTCCCATCATACATACCCATTTGAATGTCATAGATCTGTATCCCATTAGATATGGAAGTCCTGTTGCTATACAGTTAGGCCTGGTCCATCGGATTTGAAATGCACATGCATTGTAAAGTTAAACTGGTAGCAGAGCAGGGAGGCAAAACGAACAGGTGAGTAAAGTAGAAAGGGAGTGGCTGTGGAAGGGGAGGGTGTGAGGGCTATTATGGCATGATGGTAAGGTAGAGTGGCCTCAAGCCCAGAGTGTTACATCTAAACCTTTATCTGTTTCTATCTTTTCATGTATATGTCTATTTCTTTTTCTCTGTGAGTTCATTTCTGTGTCAAGGTGTCTGCCCCTCTGTCTGTCTGTCCCCCTGCCACTATCCCTGCCAGTATACTGTATGTCTGACTCTATCTTTGTAGCGCAGTGTCTCGCTGCCTCCCGGCCCTTTATGTTGGTACAGTGGTCTCAGTGGGAAACCCTTACTCCCGCCCGACCCCCGCCTGTCCCCCTCCTAACCCCCACAACCCTACAGAAGAGTGGTGTTTAAAAGTAAAAAAGAATGCTGGGTTTATTATATGTATTTAATGAAGAGGTAATTAATAAGGTTTTAGAACAATTTTATAATAAAAATTTATAATATAACATTGCTAAATGCAAATTCCTTCGTTTGTCAAGATAGGGTATTTGGTTTTTTTATGAACAATTAGTGCCGGCGACCACTGAACTCCCGATACGGTCAAATATGCCCTACGATGCACTAGCAACGCGCGCGCGGCCGTCACTGAGTGCGACAAACAACAAATCTCTCATTTATTGTCCTTTAAATGGTTCTCCACAAGCGCCCGCTCATCATATCTAAGATCTAAATATACACCTTCTGAAAGCTGAGAATCAGGGCTTTCCTTTGCATATACATAGAAGGATAATGGAGGAATAATTCATTTAGATTTTTCACTTGTTTTCAAAGGAATTGGCCTGGGCCTACACCCTTGTCCATGGCACCTGCTCTGTCAGACAGAGTGTTTATTTCATCCATTTGCTGAGTTCTTCTGCCACTTTAAGTGCCAAAACACTATTTCAGCCAATCAGAGAAAATATTGGGCTTCATTTTAGTACTAGCACGAAATTTTTATGACCAAAAGAACTTGATAAAGCACCAATTTAACTTTTTTTTAAAGCCTATCACACAAAACTGAATGAATCAAACAATTTCGGGCCTATGCCATTACAAAGAGCACACATGGAGGATTAATTTGATGTATGATATGCCATAGTTTGATAGATGTAAAAGGTCAGCATCTTGAAATAACTACCCTCAAAAACTGAGTTAATCAATTCTCTGATCCATCTGAAGACTTCAGTTTAAGATGAACTATGCAAAATACCTGTCATAATTCCTATTTACAAATCAAAGATATGTTTTGCCTTGTATGAAATGATCTAGATTAGAGAGGAGTATTATTTGAGTGTTTTTTTTGCAGAATCTATACATCATTATTACAGATTTCCCCATTAATATGCAAATTAACTGTGACATCATCAATATACATGAAAATGAATATCTCCATTGGATTCAGCATGTAAAAATACTCCTGTATGCTAAATAATATGTTCCTATCACTAACATCTAGAGAGATACTGTAATAAGTCTGTTCATCTGTGCTAATCATTATGTGGTGCCATGCCTTCTACTGTTTTCTATATACTTGATTTCCTCAAATCCAATCTTAATTTGACTAGACTTTCCTCCATAATTCTTGAACTATACTTGACCGAATTCAAAAAATCGAATATCTTTGGGATCCTCTCTTTCCAGGCTATCTCTTCCATATACTATTCCAATTATAGATATAAAATTCAATTTTTCATTCTCGTTGCTAGATGCACACCCCGATAAAAAAAATCAAAATCTCGTCAGAGCGTCACCTATAATAGGGGCAGTTGGCCGCGTATCTGCAATAAGGCACCGACGCAAAATGGGCGTCTACGATTTCATCCCGATGGAAAACGTGTATCGTAGGGTCTCTACGACATTTAAACACATGGAAATGGGTAATCGGGAGCATCGTTGAGTATTCTGCTGAGGAAATCGCGTTCACGAGATAATGATAAGAACATCATGAAATTCTGGAATTTAATAGAGGATATGTATATATATATATATATGTCTAATAAGAAGACCCAAGGAATCTTATTAGGATATAGGCCGCCACACACCAGAGGGAGCCCGTGTAGGGGACCAGGACAGATGAGGACCCCTATCGGACATCGGAGTAGACGTGGACCCGGCAGCGAGAGACCAGGGCCTCACACTCACCACGGCTACCCCAGAGAGCAGACCTGTCCACATACACACATACTCAAGAATTGGTCGAAGGTTAGTCAAATGCAGCGAATGCAGGTGTACCCATAGACCTAGAGGCCCAATAGCTTGCAAATTCCTTGAACAGGCTAGGGTTAAGTGTGGAGAAGCAGGGCAAGATTTAGCAGGAGTTCTTAGTTTTGTGGACCACGAGGCAATTGCTACAGATAATGCCTTGTATATGGGGGAAGAATCTGAAGCCGGTGAGGAAGACAGTGAGTCTAGTGACTTGTTAGCAAATCTTACACAAAGGGTTGCACGAAATGAGTCTGAAGTGTCAAAAATGTCTTTCTGTTTAGAAGAAAATGTAAAAAAGCTAGACCAGTCTTTTTTGTCTAACCTTGTTGGAAAACTCAGTGTTTCACCTGAAGTGGTTAAAGATGAAGCTGGGGGTGCTGATAGTGGAATTGTTAGTCCAGGAGGGAAAGTTATTGTCCCAAAGACTCTGGAACAGCAAGAAATGGATAAGAAAGCAGCAGCCTTTAAAAACGTCACTACTTCATTTTATCCAAATAGCCCTTCCGGTGTAGATGAGAAGACAAAGAAGACAGTGGGAGTTGAGGAGAAATTGTCTACCGAAAAAACTCAGTATTCTCCGGGGTTTTTGCGACCTGGCATTTTGGAAAGAACAACACAAGCAGGCTCAACAGGGTGTTGTCATTCGGACGAGAAACGACGAAAACGTAAGTGTGTCATTTTCGACCTCGATCTCCACTTTCCTTATGGAAAGACTTCTGCCAATGCAACTATAGATGACGTTTTGTCTGCCAGTGCCAGTTTGGTATCTGCCATGGCAGATAAAGGCCTGAATGTGGCGGGTTATATTAAGCACTTACAGTTCTTGGTAGATAAGGCTAAGCACTATTCCAGCAGTGCCATGGTCCGCTATGACACCATGGTTAGGGAAAAAGCAGAAATCATGGGAGTAGAGGCCTTCGGTTATGGAGAACACGAAGCGTTTTTTGCCTGTTTAGGGCATGAAAACCTAAAAGTGCCCAAGAAGGATGAGAAGAAAGAGGAAAAGGGTAAGAGGAAAGGAAAAGGAGCGAGAGCTATTGGAGTATGCTGGTCATACAACGATAGAAAGGGGTGCACGCTACAATGGTGTAGATATCGACATGAATGCGTCGACTGCCAGGGGACTCACCCGGTCCACTCGTGCAGTAGTAGTAAACCCAAGGAAGTCAAATAGGATCAGGTATACTCTGGTCAGGGTCATAGAGACACTGACCGGAGCGGTGGTAAGGTTATTCGTCACATAGGCAGATCTAGTCAGGGCGGGGATTCTGATGTAGCCTTGGTGCCCGAATCGGAGGGACAAAGTCCAGCAGTTTGGTCTTGTGACAGCAATAGCACGCTGGAACGTTTTTCATTTTTTGAAACAGGTTTTTCCGATGAGATAACCCCCGATATCCTCGGAAAACTAGAAGCGAAGTTAGAGAATAACCAAGACTCATTGAAAATTACTGATTCCTTTCATGACTGTGAAAAAACCCTTGTACAAAATGCAAACAATTCTCTGGGAAACGCCCAGACAATTGGGAAAGAATTGTTGAATAATGTTAGTCCAGAAACTGCTTGTCAGGCTAAAGTTCAGACTTCGACAGATAGTTGTGAAGAAAGTTTATCAGACTTAAGGGTCTTGTATAAGGGGGTTGACTCTGAGAGGTCACTAGGTCGCACAAGTGCAGAAGGGTTCTACGGTTGTGGTGGTGGTCATAATCAATCGAGCGGATTGAGTAGAAAATACGTGGGGCGTGACGGTAAGGAGTATGTAAGACCATGCACGGGTGATTGCTCTAGGGATCATGTTTTGGCAGGTTGCGCACTTCAATTAAACCCATGTATTTTCTTTGATGCATGTGAGGAATTGCAGGAACAGATATGTAATACCGAATTCCTCCTTGATGGTATTTTTCATGGTTTTCCGATCATAGATGACCAATTTGATGAAGCATATTATTGTAATAACTACCGTTCTATTCGCTTCCAGAATTTGCTACTCAGATGTCGGATATTCTGTTGACGGAGTTGGATTCAGGAAAAATGTTGTTGCAAGACAGTATGCCCAAATGTGTCCATGCTATGGGCGCTATTCGAAAAAAGAATGACAAACTCAGACCTATTACCGACGCAAAACGCCCAATCGAGCATAGCATTAACAATTATATGGATACCACATGTGAAAAATTTGTTTTTGTGAAAATGGAAGATGTGTTTCAGAGTCTTCAACCACAATCCTTTCTTGCAGTGGTAGACATCCAGGCAGCGTATAGGTCTGTGCACATCCGACCAAGTCATAGGCAATGCCAAGGATTGGTATGGGACTTTGGTGAAGGCCAAACCTTCTTAACAGATTGTTGTTTGTCATTCGGGTTGAAATGCAGCCCACATATATTTTCAGAAATATCAAATTTTGTGGTTAATCTAGTAAAGTCCAGAGGAGTCAGTAATGTGTTTTGCTATTTGGACGACTTTCTGGTTGTAGGATCAAATGAGATGGAATGTTGCAATGCACTAGAAATTTTGTTGACTACATTACGTGATCTTGGTTTCAAGGTTAATATGGAAAAACTGATTCAACCATCGACTAAGGTGTGGTATTTAGGAGTTGATCTAGATACCGAGACAATGGAGGTTACACTCCCGGAGGACAAGGTTGTAGAATTACAAAAATTGGTTAATGAATTTCTTGGTAAGAAAAATTCAACCAAAAAAGATTTGCAATCGCTATGTGGTTTCCTTTCCTCGGCCTCGCAGGTTGTACAGGGAGGCAGGACATTTCTCCGACGGATCATAAATCTTATCAAGTTTTTCCCGTCAGATGTTAATATGATCAATTTACCAAAGTGGTTTAAGACAGATCTCTTATGGTGGGAAAAAATGGTGAGGATATTTAATGGTAAACAAAAAATTCATTCTACCTTTGTTTCAGATTCATATGTTATGGAGACGGATGCATCCTTGAGCGGTTACGGGGCGGTGTGTAAACCGGACTGGTTTGCTGGTGCATGGGAAACTGTATTCCTGGACATTGGGCACCATGCAGAATCACCCCCCACAGAGATTGAGAGGAATGATTCAATAAACTTGAGGGAACTATGGCCAGTGGTAGCAGGGCTGCACCGGTGGGGTACCCAGTTTAAAAATAGTTTTGTGACAATAGTCACGGACAATACCCAAGTATTGAGAGCTATACAGACGGGCAGAAGTAAGTCAATAAAATCAATGAATTGGCTAAGGGAAATGTTTTGGCTGTGTTTCATCCATAACATAAAACTGAAAGTAACGTATGTACAGTCTCGAGATAATGTGATTCCAGACTTCCTCTCAAGGTGGTCAGTCTGCACTTCTCCACCTATACAGTTTTATTCCTTATGTTGCAGTTCAAGCATTGGAATCCCGACTGAATGAGCTCCAGGGAGCATGGATGGCGGAAAACACCTTGACTACCCAGAAGACCCAATGGAAGAGTTATTTTAAATTCGCGGAGGAACATGGATTAGAAGATCCCCTCCCAGCTAGTCTAGACAACGTGTTATTATATATTGCACATTTATCTAAACGCCTAAGTTATAGTTCAATTCCAAATTATCTTTCAGGGTTATGGGCTATGCACAAAGTTTTGGGTTTTAGTCATGTGGATCCGGCAGGGTTTGAAATTAAGGCCACCTTAAAAGGGGCAAAAAGGATCCTGGGATCTGTTATGAAAAGGGCTGAACCTATATCAATCGAAAATTTGTTGATCATCCATGAGGTTATTGACTGTAGATCTTCTGAGGATGTAGCCTTCTGGCTAGGCGTTCTAATAGGTTTCAGAGGACTGCTCAGAAAGAGTAACCTGGTAGAGCCTGAAATGGCAATATCAGTAGCTGATATAGAGGTAAAATTATGGGGTATAGTGATAAAAATCTATAGATCTAAGACTATCACTTGTAAAGATCGTATATTGCAATTAGTGTTAGCAGACACACCGAATTTGTCTTTTTCTGTGAAATATTATTATTACCTGTTGTCTTCTTTGGTTGTATATCCTAGTCAGAGATCTCAACTTATTGGTTATACGAAAAAAGGCAATTATGTAAGAGGAACGTACACATGGTTTTCCAGGAAACTTAAGGACTATTGCGAAAGATTTGGTTTCGCTGCACTGACGACACATTCACTAAGGAGAGGCGGTGCGACGGCTTTAGCGGAAGCCAGAGTTGGTCTCATCGATATTAAAGAAATAGGGGACTGGGAGAGTCTGTCAGTCTTAGTGTATCTATCGAGATCCATGCAATCGAGGATTGAATTGGACAAGGAAAATGTGAGGTTATTATTCACAAAATGAAATTCTTCTATTTTGTTGGTTTTTGTGGGGTTTTTTTTGGTTTTTTGTGTTTGTTTTTTTTTCTTCTTTCTCTCTAATTTTTCTTCTAGGTGATGTTTTGGCGGGTTGGAGGCATAAAAGCCTGGATGAGACATCCAAATGATTCTGTTATAAAAACGAATTCGCCAAAAGCATTCACCTCTCTTTGTTTTCTCTTCCTATGTAGACAAGGTTATATATATATATGCCATGTATATATATATATATATATATATATATATATATATATATATATATATATATATATATATATATATATATATACATGGCATATAACCTCAAACCTGTTGTTCATTTTTGTAGTTCTATAGTTGGGTGTCCTTTTCCACTAACGAATTATTTCAAGACACACGAATCACTTGAAAACACAAATTAATACTCTAGTGATCAACTAAATCAGCATTAAATCCAAAGATGTCGAGGAATGAGGTTCCAAATGTAAATCTTACAGTAGATATGTGTTTGTAGATGATCTCATTACCAAACAGTTCTTTGTATAAATATAATTTGACTTTGACACTTAATATATATTCATGATACTGGTCATCTGACTCAGTCGCATTAACGTGGCAGATCTAATTGGCATCTTTATCTCAACCCTGGTATTTCCTCAATGCAGATTTACATTTGGAACTGCTACTCAACTAAATACTCAATCGGGGGAGTGGATAATGTCGCAAATGTTAGCCAATCAGTCAATGATTGAAGTGAAATAAAATCTGAACCGCACTCGATCCATAGATACTGATAATAAGCCATTCATTTTGGTTTGTTATATAATCTCACTCGCCTTTGCCTCGCGAGATTACTCCTCAACCAAAACCCATGGCATATTTGCAGTATCTATGGAACGCGATACAGTTCATTAGTCATTAGTTAACAGGGATTCATTCCCAACAGTTTCTCATTCTCTAGTATTTGTATACTATGCGGTAAGCCCTTTCAAAACAAACACTACTTATACAATGTTCTATTTTTGTGATTGGTGAAAATTCTGGAAATAAAGTTTGATCACAATAAGCTAATATAGCGTGAAAGAATAACAAAAGCGACCAAAACATTTTGAACTGGGGCATGACCAGTGACTTTGCAATGGATGACCTTCAACTACTGAAAAAATCGAATACAATATTGTCATATTTATAAAGCTCTTACACCCTTGGTTCCGTGTCAAGCGTTATGGGCTAGTTGGCACAGAAACTGCGGTTCCTAAATATTGATTAAACACGAGTCACCTCATCCAGTATTGACAATTTAGGAGTTGTGCCTGCGCCCGCACCTCCCGACTTCACCAGCACGTGACCCCCACACTCAAGGGGCATATTCCTTGTTCCAGAAAGACCTCTAAAACACACTGGGTTTAATTATAACAATACAGAGGTCTAATGCAGCAATTCTGAAGCAAGAACAACTTGACGACTTTCCTAGTCGGTTTCGGTTATTGTTTTTTATTGAGGCACAGCAATTTTTACATTTCGGTGATAAGTGGCCTTTTTCAATTCTTCCAATAAACAAAACCAAATACCTTTGCCCGTTTTCCATAACCAACGTCAACTATTTTTGTTTAGCTTCAGAATGCAAATGCAGAGTGGTAATTGCCTTTATTTCTAGCTGACTTTGTGTTTTGAATAACTTCCTGCCCATAGCCCACCTTAAGCTGAATGTATCGAGTTAAAGGTTTTGCATGTGCTTAAAGGAAATAAGCTGGTATTTTCAGTTAATTGAATCGCTCGGCGGGAGGTTTGTTTTTAATATAATGGCTCTGGCAATAACGCAGAAAGCAAATTGTTTTCCTCGACTTTCATTAGGGAGGTAGAATTTTCGAATTTCCCTCAGGGTCACAGATGCTTACAGGTATTTCATGACTTGCATTGTCAAAATCGTTCTTCTCGTTTCATATCCATGTCAGGCTTTTTGACATATGCCCCGATCTTAGGGAAATACAAATATGGGTTTTCTCATCAAGCATAATATTTTCCTCATTGGACTGATGGTGGTGGTAATGGTGAGGGCATATTCAAGGACAAACATAGCAAGACAAATATCAAATTTACATTTTGATATGATATGACTGACGTTATTTTCTATTGAACATCTGAAATTAGAATAAAACACAAGGAACCAGTTCAAATTGATGGTTATCAATATCTAAATTTCTTGAGGTGGTGCTGCTGAGACTTGTAGGATTTGCCTTTATAGGCATATCATGCCTTCAGAGGTATTTCTAATACCAAGTGAGTAAACTATAACATTTATCTAGCTTGGTGAAACACAGTAAGCAAAATAAACCCATTTTCATTTGCGTGTTTTGTATAGAAAATATGCTTAAGATAAGCACGGTGACTGTACCTCGGCCAATGATTAGACGGAAGCTCTCCTCGATTAACAGATGATTTATTTCTAGGAATAGTCACAGTGAACTGCCAAAGTGATTTTTGTTCATAGGAGTACTTAGAGATATTTTCGCTCATCGTATAGTGAATTGTTTATCTTTTTTTCTTCTTAAAAAGATTACCAAACACCTCTATTAGACAAAGGAATACATAATTTCTGGACTCTATCTAAAGCCGGGGACACACCAAGTGAGAAAGGCAGCGAGTTCCGGAATCGCCAACGCAAAAGGGTGGGATTTTTAAAACCTGCTAAATTGGCTAAAATAGGCTGATTTAAGGCCGGTGTTGTATAAAAGTATCTCATCAATGTAAAAGTGAAAGTTTTTGGTGCATCTTTTGATAGTCTTTCATTCCGACATGGGTCTTGTATAGTTCAGAGTCCCTGAATTTTTCCTTCCGAAAATCAGCAAAAACTAGTGTTTTCATTATTTTCACTTTTTTTAATGTTAAGCCGATTGTTTCTATTAACTTGTTTAAAGCATATGTCATGAGAAGTATAGACAATATAGTTTTGAAAATTAGTTAAAGTTTGAAAAAATATTAAAATGGTGAAAACAATCCAGGACCTTCAAATTTTCCAACACAGAGACCGATGCAGCATGTTGTCTGACACCCCGATTTTCAGAGGACAAAACTAAGGAAATATATAATGAGACATGAAGTTTCCTTTATTGTAAGATGTTGACCAAAGTCCTGTCTGTGACACCGGAAAGTTTCAATACAATCAGATAATCCATTCTGATATTAAAGCATTCTGATTCCATGATGATATTTTTCAAATAATTGGGGTGTTGGGCAACCCACCTGTTAAAAGATGTCTAGAAGAAATAATAATCATAATAGAATAACAAATATCTCTTAATATGTTAAGTGTCCCTACCACTTATAAATACCCAGGTTGTTTTTTTTCTAAATAAAAAAACCATACTTTTTGTGATTCAAAAACTAAAACGTGTAGTCCGACACCCCGGGGTGTCGGACAACTTGCTCTGATATAAGCCATGATTTGGGAGTTGTTTCTTATCAGTAATTGAGTGGTTTGCTTTGAAAAACGTAGATTTACATAATTTCATTAAGAATATAAAGGATTATAGTTACTGATATTATTTCATTCATTGTTCTGAGTAGTTTTAAAAATGTGTTGTCCAACACCCCCTTGTGTTGTCCGACACCCCTGTGTGGCCCAACACCCAAATGTGGCTCAGAGCTTTTGTTTCTAATCTAATATGTGATAAAGGTGTTTAGGGTCAAATATAACTTATGTCATCATATGATATTATCTCAGAAGCAATAATCAGGTGAAATATGAAATAACACCTCACATACAAGCTATATCCTGTTGGCCATTCCGGAAATCGCTGCGTTTTTCGCTTTTTGTGTCTCTGGCTTTACATAGAGTCCAGAAATAGAGTCATATTCTCTCCCAATATTCTTTGAAATGTTTCGAGGGGCTGAATCTCTTTAGCAATCAATTCACCCAGGGACTTGTATCATATAGTGCCTAGGTCACGTGCTATTTTTCTTCAGGTAGTTTCCGGATATTACTAGGCAGTGACTGCTGTGAACTTGCTATTCCTATTCCAATGATTCTGTTCGACTAATAAGCTGTGTGATGTTTGTCGCATGTTTGTGCTCTCAATGTTGCCTGCTGTTTGAGCACGGTGAGCCTTCGCAAGTCGTAAATATGCCTCTGGAAATAGTAGGGAAGAGACTAGGACACACTTTGCGCAAAACATGATTGAAAGCCAAAATTCGATAACATTTGAGGTTATTTGATTACAGCTCAAGGGCGAGGTTGTAACGTTGTTACTAGCCAAGTAATATGGTAGAAATTGAGATGAATTTGCAAAAGATAAAACTAGAGGAAGGTCTTTCTTTTTGCAGTTTCGAAAAGGATTGTTTTTAGAAACGTCATTTGTAAACCCTGGAGAGGATGCCGAGGATGAAGTGCTGGTTACCGGGAATTGGCGTCTGCTGAAACCTGCTGATACATAACACAGTTAGGAGATTTATCAGGCAGACGCTGTGCCTGTAAAACAAGGAGAAGATGAATACCCGTCATCAAATGTTGAAATTTTAAAATAGTTCAATCTTAAAGTGTTTAGTTTCATAGTATTTAGGTTCGACAAGTTTTTATATTCATAGTGTTAGGGTTTGGAAGTGTTCATATTTATAGTGTTTAACATTAGGATGTGTTTAACCCAAGGAAGTGTTAAGAAGATTTCAATCTATCCTTCCAATAGATATTCTTTATAGCTAAAGTTTTGCATAGAAAACCATGAAAACTAGGATTTGTATCACCAACAAGACAATACACATGGGTGGGTGATACTTAGATATCGATGGGTTAGTAAATATGTTATTGGGTGGACAGGTTGATGGGTTGGCAGTCTGATGGGTGCACAAGTCAGTGGGTAGGCAGGTTGCTGGGTAGGTAGGTTGATAGGTAGGCAGGTTGATGGGTAGGCAGATTGATGGAAAGGAGGTTGATGGGTTGACAGGGTGATGCAAAGGCAGACTATTGAGTGGGCTGATTGATGTGTAGGCAGGTTGATGGGTGGGCAATTTGATGGGTAGGATGATTGATGGGTTGGTTAGTTGGTCGGAAGGTAGGCAGGTTGATGGGTAGGCAAGTTGATCAATTGATAGGGCCGCGGTTGATAAGTCAGCAGGTTGATTGGTACACAGGTTTGTAGGTAGGCTGGTTGATGGGTGGGCATGTTGATAGGTGGGAAGGTTGATGGGTGGGCAGATTGGTGGGGAGGCAGGTTATGGGGATACAGGGGGCCATTGAATAAACGACGAACGACAAAAATGTATCTTAGAATTAATTACCTTTGGGTCCATAATTTGTCATAAGCATTTTTGAGATGTTAAAAAGTGTTTTATACAAACACATTCATTTAGAAAGTATCTATTGTTTCGTCATACAACACTAAATGAAAAAACATTATCCAGGATGTCTTTTATCTTTGGGTTTATCGTATCGTCCAGCACCAGCACCAGAAACGAACAAACTTTATTCAACAGCCCCCTGGTTGGTAGGTGGACAGGTTGATGGGTAGGTAGGTTGAAAAGTGGGGAGGCAGGTTGGTAGGTGGACAGGTTTATGGGTAGGCAGGTTGAATGGTGGGGAGCTTGGTGGGTAGGCAGGTTGATGGGTGGGCAGATTGATGGAAAGGCAGGTTGATAGGTTGATAGGGTGATACAAAGGCAGACTATTGAGTGGGCTGATTGATGTGTAGGCAGGTTGATGGGTGGGCAATTTGATGGGTAGGAGGATTGATGGGTTGGTTGGTTGATGGGCAGGCAGGCTGATGGGTAAGCAGGTTGATGGCTTGGCAGATTTATGGGTCTGTTGATTGATGGGTATGCAAGCTGATGCATATGCAGGTCTATGGATAGGCAATTTGATGGGCAGGCAGGTAATGGGTTGGCAAGTTGATGGATAGTTTGGGGAGATCAGGAGGTAGTAGGTAGGTTTGGCAGGTCAGGAGGTATGGAGGGAGGACGGTCAGCAAGTAGGGAGGTTAGGAGGTTGCAAGGTCAGGAGGTCAGGCCATTTCATCAGCTCCTCCCTATCCAGGATTGTTCCTCCCCCAAAATAAAAAAAGAAGTGTGGACAACATCAACTTATACATTGATAACGATAAGCTTAATAGGGTAGAGGTAGTGCAATTGGATTCGTGTCTCAATCTGGATAAGTAGTGCAGACATATCTACAAAAAGGTGTCACACAAACTATTCCTGTTAAGTAAAAATCGTTACCTTATGACGGCGAAAGTAGCATCGAAAGTATACAGAATGGCTGTACTGCCGATTTTGGACTACGCCTGTATTTTGCTGGGGGGTGCCAGTAAGACCTGAACCGAGCCCTGAGGATTGTAGTAGGTGATCGTGCCATGGTGCACACTGTCGAAGAGCTACACACTAAGACTAATATTCCGATGCTTGAAAGGAGAAGGTCTGAACTGACATTAACCTATATGAGGAGGGTCTATACACGTGAGATTAGTCCTATTGAGCCTACCGAAGACATAGACATAAGTCTTGGTGAGACTGATCTGAATTTAGACGGTGAAAACTTAAATGGTGAAAATACTAACAGAAACCTACAATCCTCAAACAAGCTACTGTTCAAGTTAAAAAGGGCCAACACAGAATTTTATAGAAAATCACCATGCTACAGAGGAAAAGTATTATGGAATAAACAATCAGAGCAGTTAAAAACTTGTCAATCCAAATTATCTTTCAAACGACACTTGAAGTCACTCCCTTACATACCGTCATAGGCCCAAATCTGACAGGTTATGTAAGTTCCAATCAGAGAGAAATCTATATAGCATAATTGCATAATTGTATACATGATTGTATAATCTCTAAAAATTGCGTAAGAATGACACTCAGTAGGCATAGCATACTACAACTATTGTTATTGATATGTACCTTCCATCTTCAATCATATGTTATACTCATTTCATCCTAACTGTGTATATATTTAGCAATCCACGGATTGAGATACCAAGCATTATTCAAGACACCCACTGACATTGAGGTGGTCGCAATTTAAAACCAACGCTGTACTTTTGAATTGTGTCCAATAAATTATATAAAAAAAATAATTAAAAAAGTCATCAGGGCCCTGTTTTATTTTCAACTCTCCTGGGGGAGGAGAGTCCCCATGAGGGATAGCTCCACTGAGGATATTTTTGAGGAGATCTCGTTCGATTTACCCTCTCCTCGGGAGGGAGAGAAATCCTCGGGCGTAGTCTCCTTTGAGAGAGCCCCAGGACGAAATAAACCTGTAGGACACATTTGAGGAGACTTGAAAGAGAGGCTGTGTATACTGCAGGTGGTGGCACAAAGTGGTATTTTTGGGAACTAATTTTATCATTTATGAATGTATGTAAATCTAAGTAAATAGCACAGTAATTCTCCATCTGAGACCTCCAGTTTTTATTAAAATCATAATAAAAATATTTCCGATAGTTCAAATGAATTAAATAGCTTTTATTTGTTATTTTGAATTACCCATGACACCCCTAGACGTGTCGCCCGCCAGGAGAGCTGCAGGACACTTTTCAGGAGCTATCCCGGCCCGAGGATTGAAAATAAAACGAAATTTGAGGAGATCTCCTAGATCGTCGCCCACAACACTCCTTCCCCACGATACATTGAAATATCGAACCCAAACTCTCCTAGGACCTCTCCCCGGGCATTTCAAGCCTCCTCGGGCGAAAAATAAAACAGGCCCCAGGTTCTTTGGGTGGTCGTTGCTATGGTGTGGCAGTCAGCATAGAGGCGGCATCAATCAGATGATCGGTTGCTTGAAACACACACTTGGCCACCTCCACCTCCCTGCCACTTTGTGTGCTTTGGGGTGACAACAATTCAGCTCTGACATTGTATGCTCCCTTTCTATACTCAATTGGTGCGCCATAATCTGCCAACAGTACAGCCCAGCTTTAGAGTCATGTATTCCTGTACTCTTGCTGGAAAAAGGCTTGTGATCACTTATTCTTGTGAAAGAGGTGCCTTGTAAATATGAGTTTAATTTCTGGAGTGCATACGCAATAGCAAAGGCTTCTTTCTCTATGGTAGCCTATTCTTGTTGTGCTTTACTCAACTGCTTTAAGATGTATAGGATGGCTCTTTCAATGCCTTGGTGATCAGTCTACGTAAGGATCCCACCGATACACGTCATACTGGCATCTACATACAACTTATATGGTTTCTGTGCATCTGGAAACGCTGTTGTGGCATCAGAGGTTAGCGCATCTTTAAGTTGAGTCCAACTTTGTGTTGTGACCATCCCAGTGAAAGGGTTCTTGCTTTCTAGTCAGGTTCTTTCTAGGGGTTTGAACTGCTGTGAGAAACCTGGTATACACTGTTGGTATTATTATATACCTATGTTAGTATATCATACACATACCGCCCTCTCAGACCCATATTGTATTTACATCTGTACGGCACCTACATGGTGTATGTAACGTTATCACGTGACCGTAACGTCGGCCATACAAAGGCACTGCACTACTGCGGATCACTCTCCAAACGTATCTTATGGAGCGAGACATTCAAGATGGCCGCCGCTACTGTCGAATCGACGACTCGATGCAAAGTGCGGAAAGCAGACGTAATACCGTAAATAACATCAGGATTTCTTGGTACAATGGCTAAACTTGAAATAAAATACGAATAAAATGTGAATAGAGTACTTACGTAAGGACGATTCATCGGAACAGACCGGAATCCAAAACCGGAAGTGGAATCTTGAAAATGTAAACAACAGAGATATTTGAGTAAAATGACATATTACATGATTTTAATAACAACACGGTAAATAAAGCACAACAAAATATTAAAAGAAAATAAACAAACAATATATTTGAGTCCATTATTATATTTCCAGAACATTATAATGTAATATTAAAATACGAAACAGGTTTATGTGGAGATACGTTCGAAATAAACAAACGCTGTCAGTGTCGTCTGATCAAAATGGCAACACTACAGGACGTAGAAACATATACCGTGAATTTAGATGATTTAACGTGTGAAAAAGATAACAACAATGTCGTAAATACTGATAACGAAGAAGATGAAGTTAGCGATAAAGTTCTACAGGATTATATATCATCTAAGAAAAGCCTTGAGACAACAAAAAAGACGGAAAGAGACGTTGCCGCCTTCAAAAAATGGTTGAAAGAGAGCGGAACGACTACAGACATTTTAGATTTGAAACCTGAGCGATTGAATGTTACGCTAGGGACTTACTTCATCAATATACGAAAGAAAAATGGCGGAAATTACGAACCAGAGACGTTATCCACCATTTACGGAAGTATAAAAAGATTCCTGGATGACAACAGTTATGGACATAACATAACAACTAGCGAATACTTCAAGACATGTAGGGGAGTGCTATCTGGCAGAAAACGAGAACTGAAGAGCGAAGGGATGGGGAATAAACCAAACAGAGTGAGAATTTCTACAACAAAATATATAATTATATGATTTATATTTATAATATAAAAAATTTCTTGAAATGAAAAAAACTCTAAAATATTGCTTGTTTATTGTATTTTCTAACAGTGCGACCCATTGACTTGCGAAGAAGAAGATCTGTTATGGGATAGCTCAGCTTTCGACCCCACCACCCCAAAGGGACTCCGTAATAGCCTATGGTACCTGATAACCAAATGTTTCGGGATGAGGGGGCAGCACGAGTCGAGACAACTGATGTGGGGGGATTTGGAAGAAAATCGTGAAACAGGAGGGGAGGAAACAATCATATTTTATGAGAGGACAAGCAAAACACGGCAGGGCGACAATAAGACAAGTCGCGCATTCATGCCTAAAATGTGGAGAAATGTAAAAAATCCGAAGAGATGTCCGATAGAACTGTACAGAGAATATAAACGAAGACGCCCAGTGGACATGAACATGGCTTCGAGTCCCTTCTACCTAACGGTTAACTTCAAACGAAGTGTGACTAATCCCATCTGGTTCAGTCGCCAAGCTATGGGGAAGAACGAGTTGGCAAAAATCCTAAAGGAAAGTGCTCAAGTTGCGGGGATAACCGGAAAAAAAATAACGAACCATTCAGTCCGGAAGACTACATGTACCTCTCTCATTCATGCTGGTGTCCCCCCAAATTTGGTTGCCCAACTTTCCGGACACAAAAATGTATCAAGTTTACAGTCATACGCCACTGCATCAGATGAACAACAGAGACTCATGTACGGAATACTAAATGAAGGGAATAAGCGTTTCACCTTACCTTCCTTGGCCACGCCGACTTCCACCACGACAACAGCAGCGGTAAATATCCATTTTTAAAAAATCACCTAATTTGATAAAAAATCCGGGTAAAAAATAATACAAATCCAGGTTTTAATGATCCAGCTCCGGCCCAGTGTGGTTCCTTTCTCCTATGTAATTGCACACTAGCGTACGAGACGCTTTTAAAAAAAAAATGGAGCTATGAGGCCTAATATATTGACACAGATCCAGAATTGTAGAATATCCAATAAATCCATGTAAAAATAATAATAAATCCATGCCATAATGATCCAGCTCTGGCCTAGTGTGGTTCCTTTCTCCTATGTTTGTGCACACTAGCGTACGAAACGCTTTTAAAAAAAAAGAGCTATGAGGCCTTATAAAATAACACAGATTCCGATATTTGATCTTGAATATTATAAATAAATCCATTTAATGTTGTTTCACTGCAGCTCCAGTGTGAAGATGCAGTATCGTCGAGTATCGTGGCGATTCCGGGTAAGAGAAAGCGGCCAGCCTCCGCTGCCTTGGGACGTCCACCGAAGGAAATCGCTTACGAGTTGATGGACTCTGAAGACACTGGAATGGTAAGCATAACGTATGAATAGTAAAGTATTTCTTTGTATGTGGAGATATGAACAACAAAAAATTAACAATTCTTTAAACGGTTATATTTTTCAGAACGATTTCCTCACTCAAGAGTTCCTTGAGGATGTATCCTCCACAGAGATGGAGCCGAGTGGGGTGACTGCAGCCGTTAGAACCATGCCTGTCACTACCCAAGTTGCAAAAAACACGTCGATGACAAAAAATGATTTGATTACAGGACTCTTCTCGGGAGCTAACCTTAGTGGATGTACCCTAAATATCAACATAAAGTTGTAAAATGGTGGCTTAAAATATGTGAAAATATAATACGATTGAGACTAATTAGGGTCTGTGTTAACTTGGTACTCTTTTTCAAATGGCGGCGATTCCCGCGATTGTCTGGTGGTGAATTTTCACCGAAATAAAAACTTGAAAATATGATAATTTGGACATTGTCTGTCTTAATCTTGAATGAATCTGGGTTCCATGAGTCTTAATCTTCTTCACAAATACAAAAATAGGATATAACAATAAACATACTTGCCATAAATATGGATTCTTCGAAGTGTAATCCCAGCTTTGAGTTGTCCGCATGGCGTGCTGCGCCAGAGTGCTTCTTCGCCTTGCTCGATTTGAAAATGTCAATCTCCGGCAGAGTCTTAGTCGATTATATTGATTAGATATATGATTGAAGATCGATTGCTTAATACGTTGGACAATGTTACGTGTTATAGCTATGTAGTAAACCAAACCTCTACCGGAGAGTGTAAAAATAAAAGCAGCAATCTTATTGGTTGACGTAAAACACTCTCGTCCAATCATAATGGATCTTTCTAAATGACCCGGTTGAACGTCTGTGATTGCCAGGAACCGTACGTACTGGACATGGCGGCGAAGCCCAGCAAGACGACCAAATTCTAAGGTAGAAAATGGCTAAATTTTAAGTTATATAATAATAGAGAAACAGGCTGACTGTATTCGTACGGGTAAAATACGTGGTGAAATTTGAAATCAGATTCACCTCTGCCTTTGGCATCGGTCAATCTGATTTCAAATTTCACCACGTATTTTACCCGTACGAATACAGTAAGCCTGTTTCTCCATAATACCCAGCAAGAATTGCTGCACTTCCACAGACAGAAAGGTTCAATCCAAAGACAAGACAGAAAGGTTCAATCGAAACATAAAGGCCAAATTTTTTCTAACGCTGTTATCGTAACAGAGATAGCGAAAGAGGAAATTACAAAACATAAAGGCCATATTAGCTACACTTTGTCCACTTTAGAATATAGCTTTGAGAATTGCCTCCATCCAAATTTAGGCCATTCTACACGGCAAAAGCCTATTCTCAACTATGCTACGAACTGTATTTTAAAAGTATCACGTTGATTAGGACTATAATCATGACACTTTGCCTCCTACTATTTGTATCATACTCTAGATAGACGTTGCTTTCTGTAAGTAATTGAGAAACCTGAAGGTCCCATGTGACGTGCATAAGACAGAACCTTTAAAGTCTATGTTGTGTACCAAAGGCAGAAAGCGGATGTTATCTGGTTACATTATACCGTTAATGGAAGAGTTAACAGCCCTTTCACTTTGTACAGCATCTTGTCTCCTGATGAGCAGCTTGCCGTGGGAATGGCCACACCCCCTGAAACTCATTGACTAACTGAGCACGTCCGAGCAGCTTCACCGGAGGCGGCCCGTGTCCTTCAGATATCCTCAGAGCAGAATGTAAATGACCGAATCAATACAGAAGTGTAAAACACATGTTCCGGCATGGTCCTGTATAATTGGGTCAGTTCTCCGTTACACCTCATTAAAGAAATCAATCGGTTGTTAATATGTGAACAAATGTGAGAATGGGCACCCTCAGAATATGAATGGGAACTCTAAAGAACTATTAGACAAGTCCAATTATTGTTCAATTAGCACGAATAAGATTCTTTTTAGATCGGCTTATCAATATGACTGCATGCATGTCTGGCCGAACATCCGAATTCAATTTAGTCAATTCTTTAGAGCATTGCCCTGATAGTCTGTGACATCTCTAGAATGTCGAGAACGTTTTGGTCGAGTTTAATCTAGTGGTTATGCTGGTACTATGAGACAATAGCTGAAATGAGTTTCTATGCAGAAATTATAACCGTCTCGTGAGAAATTACGTGAGATAATGGGATCTGCAGATTGTTCTTTTGAGACAAACGGGTTGAACTAGCTCTCTCTCTCATACACTTTTATTGAGTATTATGTTAAAGTGTACACATTTTGCCATATTGATCAGGAGGAATTTGCTACAAGATATCTCAGTTGGTTATCTCATGAGAGTCATTTGAATCTTAACAACCCTTAATTTTATCTTTACGTCGCCATATCATTTAGAATAGATGAAAAGATATTTATATCTATTTATATTACCCTCAGCATAACTTATATTTCAAATATAGTCACTTTCCTGTATGATGCAAAAAGAATTTTTCAAATTCTTTGATTTTTAGCTGAGAAAATGGAGAATGTATACATGGGCTAAGTAGCTAATTTAGCATGTTCATCATTTATATTTTCTGTCAACTATTATCATGTTAAGGAAAATACAGAGATCTCATAAAAAACTGCAGTATAGCATAGTCGGATATCATCCTTTTCTATATCATATCTTTCAATGATATCAATTGGATATAATATTTCTTGAATTTTCATTACAAAATGGGCGACGTAAAGATACAAAAATAATCTTTACATCGCCTATTTGTATATGTCTCTAGCAACAAAGATTCAAATTGAAATTTGATTGTCTCAGCTTCAAACTCACCCTCAATGTGTGTCTCATCCTCACTGATAGTCCCATCCTCTTCCCATAAATTGAAAATGAGATATTGGCTTTTTGAAGGGGCGACGTAAAGATGACTAATCATCTTTACGTCGCCCTATTCATCTTTACATCGCCCACCTATATATGTCTCTGGCAGCAAAGAAATAAGTTGAAAATTCATAGTTTCAAACCAAAACTCACCCTCAGCCTATGTCTCACCCTCACAGATAGTCCTACCCTCATCACATGATGAAAGATAAATGGGCGACGTAAAGACAAATTATTCATCTTTACGTCGTTGTTTTGAAGGCTAATATAGGTGACTTACACTGGTGTATAAGGCAGTATATTCGGTAAAATACACCAGGGGGAACCTCAAGCAGATGAGACATTCATTTCTGGTTATGGCAGTCACCACCAGTCCTACCTGACTACAAATACCTCATGTATGGTCTCAGCTCTACCCAATTTGTAATTTTTTTCTCATTTTCAAATCATGTCACCAGGTTAGGCACTATTTAGTACTGTACTGAACTTTACGTCGCCTTTTTAAAGGCTAAAATCTCATGTTTAATCAGTATGATCAGGGTAGGACTATCAGTGAGGGTGAGACATAGGTTGAGGGTGAGTTTGAGGCTGAAACATTCAAATTTAAATTCAAATCTTTGTTCCAAGAGACATATAAATGGACGACGTAAAGATGAGTGCTTATCTTTACGTCGCCACTTTAAAGGCTAATATCTCCTTTTCAATTCAAGTCATGAGGGTGTAATTATTAGTGATGGTGAGACATAGATTGAGGTTGAGTTTAAGGCTAAAACTACTGAATTTTAAATCATTTTCTTGTTACCAGAGATATAAAAAATGAGCGACGTAAAGAGACAGTAAATCCCATCATTACGTCGCCATAGTTTTCACACCATTTTTACTAGAAAAATGTACATAACATGTAGGAAAAAATTCAAGGTGAAGCTGAACACATTTTCTAATTTTCTAAAGGTTTTTTCTAAATATCTATCATTTTTTTCTTAGCTCCCGACATTGCTAAAGGCGGCTACGTAAAGATGATCTAATTTTAGCCATACAGACTTTCTATGATATAAGCATTTATGAAGTCCATAGTTCTTTTTTATGATTTCCCCCCATAACATACACCATAAGGGTTACAATACATAACAAAAAAAACAGTGGTTAACCAATTTTTCTTTTTTCAATGTTATAGAGAAAAATGGCGACGTAAAGATGAGGCAGATTTTAGCCAAGATAAAAGTGCATATAAATAATTTTTAAAGGCAGATTTTTTCAAAATTTACACTTGGGACATATTCTTTGCAATAAGGCAGGTTGTTTTAGATCAATTTTGGAGGCACAAATGTGGTTTGTATTTCTTTTTTTTCTGTGTTCATGTTTATGGCAAAAGAAAAACAGTGAAAAGTGGGTGATTTTTAATTTTTATCATCTTTTCTTGTACATATACCCAGGTAAAACTATATATGGCGTTGTAGCTCTCAGTGAGATCTATAAGATGAACGAGAGAACGAGATGGTCAGTGCCTGCATAAATCGCTAGTGGTTCTTAATGGATAATTATCTGTGTGTTGGGTATGTTTTTGTGTGTGTTATATTTTTGCATTGGTGTGAAATTATTCTCAATGGAGCCCTATCCTACATGATTATACTTATCCATAACATTCATCCGTACCCTCTTTGGTGAACGCAAACCGTTACAACAAGTGGTCTGAAATGGCAAGGACGTGCTGTGAGAAGGTGGTGTACCAGTCCCCTGTGTTCAGACCCTATCGTTAAATCCGCGCGATTAGCTTTCAGGCCACTACATCAGAAGTTTTACATCCCATCAAGCTAATGACATTCGGCTACATCTGCTGGGCATGAGGGGAGAGAGATTCTCTTCCTGAGGTCAAAGCAACCATGTATCAGGACAGAACAGTTGGTAGCATGACTGTTATTTATTTATGTGCACAGTGAGTACAGTCTCCGAGTCCTGAGGTTATACCATATTCAAAGATGGTCAAGGGAAATAAAAATGACACAGTGTATTTAGTCTTTACACTACATTGCTGTAGAAAAAGGTCATAACAGTTATTCACAAATTACGCAACCCTTAAAGCGGATGGGGAGAGGGGTAGAGAAGCTTTACCGACTGTTACCTGGTGTGAGGGCCAAGTGGCAAGCCATTTAAAAAAAGAAAAACTTCAGATATATTAAATAGAGATACATTAAAGTATTGAACAGTTGTACTAAAAATATTTGTTCAAACTGCCATGCATAGCTGTGGCACAAATCCTTAATATATATTACCGTCACACCACAAGTCTGAAATAGAGGTCGGAGATCGGAAAAAATACTGCCCGCGGCCAAGGCCTTGGGCAGTAGTTTTTCCAAGCCTTAACTAATAACTTTGACTTTCCTTTATCGGTGCTTGGTTTCCCTATACACCTATATTCCTATATACCTTCAAATATCGATAAAAATGATCATTTCTTTACCTGCGATAGCCCCAGAAAAATGGCCACCCTTATCGAGGAACTGTAATAGCTATGTTTTCGTCCCGGCGCTCTTTATATCACGTGGAATGATTGACTCAACGCAATATAATAAAAGCTGTATTTTTGTCCGTTCTACTTGGAGTTTTTCATAGTAAATGGAAGCCCAGACTTATACTTGAAGTGTGAAAAGCCACGAGAGTGAGATTCCCGTATAGAGAAAAACTCACACCTGTTATTTTCCTGTTCTACATGTTTATAAATACTTTAGTAATTCGACAAGTATATCGCCCCCTTGTAGAAGGGACTTTGAGACAGATTCCCATCTGGATATTCTGAATTTTTTTGCGATTCATTTACTATCCACCTGATACAAAGTGTCCGTAGAAAACACATAGGGGGTATGTATGGATATACCCAGCATATACTAGTCTCTTTCACGACCACTTGAGGCGCACAGGGCAGCCTCGGAAGTGTACACGCCGTCTGGTGAAAGTCGGCCGCACTACAGGCTGTACCTTTTAAAATATTTGGACATTAAACGGTTTTTTTGTACTTCCAGGTATGAATAGCGTGCGTGCGGGGGGAGGGAGGCGTGGGTGGGCGTTGTGGACGGGGTGCCACGGATGGGCATGCCAGGCAGGCATGCTGGGGGAGTGTGCCTTGGGGGTTACTGGAGAACTCGACCCGAAACGGACTCGACCAGTAGTTGTCAGAAGAACTCGACCCGTTTTGGAAAATACGATTGGAGAACTCGACCTGTTTCAGATATTTATGGATTAGAGTTTAATAGAGAAGAAAATATCTTAGATTTTAGATTTTAGACAAATGAGCCAGCGTATTTGAAAAATAAGTCCCCAGTTATGTTTAGGGTTAGGGTTATGGATAGGAATAGGAATAGGGTTAGGGATAGTGTTAAAGTTAGGGTTAGGGTTAGGGTTAGGGTTAGGGTTAGGGTTAGGGTTAGGGTTAGGGATAGGGTTATGGGTAGCGTTTTCTATCTGTTTTCCTTCAAGAGAAGACCAAATTTTAGGCCAAGATAACATACTTACAACTTAATTAGATTTATCCACAGTTGTAATAAGATACTTGGAGTGGGAAAGATTTAAAACGGGTCAAGTTTGTTACAAGTCAAGTTCGTTCCGGGTCGAATTCTCCGGTATCGCCATGGGCAGGCATGATGGGCAGGCATGCTGGTGGTGGTTACTCTTGCAAGGGTGGGCATCCCGTGGGTGGGCCTGCTGGGAAGGCATGCTGGGCAGTGTGCTGGCTGGGCGAGTCTACCCAGTTTACCTATTAAGATTGGATAAACTGGACAAAACGTTAAATTTACTCATGTAGAATTAGAATGAATCCCAAGAAAAAGCAGTTTTGATTGATAATTGACATTAATTCAAAATCACCAGATGGCGCTACCGAGAATTTTATGACATGCCTGCGAGATTCGGAAATTTTGCTTTGATGACAAGTGAGCCGGTCCATAATTTGCAGACACTTACAGTTTTTCTAGGAATTGTCATATACCTTCTGCTACTGCCTCTGATCTATCACAAGGCATATAGCTGGAGAAGTCCTAGTCCCACCTGCCCGCCGGCTGCCCCTGGCCGCCCCCAGCCGCCCCCAGCCGCCCCCGCCTTTGTTTGTGAAGTCCTCACTCTTTTTTAATGAGGGATTCCTGCTAGCAATATTTATAAGGATCATGAATAAGCAATTGAAGATATCATCTCTTGGATAATGTTACTGCAGTGTTTTGGGAGATTGTTGAGTGGATTTCATCAAAATATGTGTACATTCACACAGCAACTGTCATTTACCTTACATTTTCTTCAGGCAGCTGTTTTTTTTTTAAAGGTTTATTTGTTGAAAATGTGTACCTTTATTTCTTACTTCTGCTAGAAGAGATCAGACACTATTGACCTTTAAATTGTATAGGTTATCCAAAATATATAGTTTTATTACCCACCTGATACGGAGTCTCCATACTAAGCCTATGTAGCTTACAGATCGCTACTGAGGAGGATACAGAGCTCCGTATTCTCCTAGGAGAATACGGATTTTATCGCCGAAAATAGTGCGCAACGTCGGTAACGTCGCGTAGTGAGCGTTTTTAGAACTACGCACACCGCGCCATCTATCGCGTATGCGACGAACGATTTAGAATACGCCGCAATGGACGCCAGCGACGACATTATCAACGAAATCGCTGACGATATTTTAATGTCATTGGCGTCAGAGGGAGTGATTAATGAATTCAAAGAAATACACGCTGAAGAGGAAGCACAAGAAATTATTACAGATGAATTTTTAAATGATCTAATCGAAAATTAAATGAAAACATACCTGAATCACTTGGAATGCGAGAAAACGTCAGAAGATGACATGGAAACGTTGTTGGCCAGTCTTGGAAACGATGTCGACACTGAAGTACCCAAAGAAAAAGAACATTTATCGGAAAGTGAACTTAAATCATTTATAAAAGGACAAAGAAACAAGAATACCAACAAAAAGACAGAACAGGTATTTAAAAATAAATATTGAATTTTTAAATAGTGTATTACCTATACATAATTTTTAAAAGAAATTATAAGTATTTCACCATTATGAAATTCTGTATAAAAAAAAAAGGTTTATATATTAACTAAAATTGATATACTATATTATTTGTTTTTTCAGGTGGTAAGGCGATTTGAAAAGTACCTGGAAGAGAAACACCACCTAACCTGTAAAATCGAGGAAATCGAGCCAGTGACTCTGAACAATTTGATAAGCAACTATATGTACAACGCTAAGAAAGACAATGGAGAATCGTATGAGCCGGATACGCTGACTTCCATTCACCGTGGGATAGACAGGTAAAAAAAAAAAAATTTTAAAAACAAATTCAATTAATTTTCAGGGGGAAAAAAATTTATGTTAATTTGAAAATGAAAAAACAATAATTAGATACAGATATCTACCGATTTCACTTGTTTTCTTTCTCAAGGTATCTTCGTGATGTCGGGTATGAAGAAAGAATTCTTGAGAGTGCAGTCTTCGAAACGAGCAGAGAAGTACTGCAGGCCAAACGCAGGGAACTGAAAAGCATGGGAAAAGGAAATCGACCAAATAAATCGGATAGTCTTACTAATGAGCAAGTCGAAAAAATGTGGGAGTGCAATGTCTTGGGGTCTGACAACCCTAAAAATTTGCAAGACACTGTTTTTTATTATTTGTCATCGGGTTTTGGTTTTAGAGGAGCGCATGAGAGTAAGCAGTTAAGGTTTTGAGATATAAGTGTACAGGTGGATAACGACCCAGACAGATGTCCTGTAAATATTTTCAAGAAATATGTTTCTAAACGCCCAATCGAAATGTGTAATGCCGATAGCCCGTTCTATCTGTCATGCAGAACGAAAGGTAGCTGGTCTTTCGCCCCAGTATGGTATGCAAAACAACCCATGGGGGTTCACACACTAGAAAAAATTGTTAAATGTATGGCACTTTCAGCAGGACTCACAGGTAAATTAACGAACCATTCGCTCAGAAAGACACTATGTCAAAATTTAATGGACAACAACATTGTTCCGACTGTAGCATGTCAGTTGACTGGTCAAAAAAATGTGCAGAGTCTTAACAATTACAGCGTGGCGAGCAAAGATCAGCAAAAACTAATGAGTTCGATAGCGACGGGGTCAAATAAGAGGATTCAGGGGAACGAGTTAGTTCCTATATCTAACAAGAAACCATGCCAAATAGTTGAAAGATCTAGCGAAAGTGAAAATCGTTCTCCTATGGATAACTTGGTAAAATGTACTAATGGTATGTTGACGGGAGCTACTATCGCAGGTAGTGTTACTATAAATGTAAACTACAATGTATACAGTGCCAGCTCTGTAACCTCATCTGTAACAATGTCACCTAGCAAACCTGCGATAAGTCAATAAAGATGTTAAAAGTGTTCTTACCTTGTTTTCTCCTTTGCTTTATCCATAAAATCCATTATTGTAGCATGTCAAATCGGTGTGGCCGCTCGGCGCATGTATCTTAACTGAGCGATAAGTGCACAAAAAAAGGTAAACATAACTTTTTAAATACGTTGAAAAGTTATCTAAATATCATATTAATTTCTTAAATCGAAATATAATAAGGATTCGGTTAATAGTATCTAAAAATAGTAGGTGATTTAAAAAGTTTAACTCGCTAATGGAGGAACTACACAACTCGCGTAGGGCCACTAAGGTGATGCGTCCAAAAACGACAGCGTCGCCATCTGACGGTTTCTTTAGGAACTATATAAGATAAACATAAGACGGCGCCACAGTCGCGTAGTTGCGGAAAATGGCGTGATCCGGTAAGCATTTCTGCATTTCTTCAAGTAAAATGTCGAAAGGTGAGTAATAAATACAATAGGCCTATAACCATGATTTGGATTTGCATGGTCGTATTCTCCTCGTAGTTGACGCTACGCATTGCACCTCGCTATCGCTCGGAGTATTTCTACGCATCAACTACTCGGAGAATACGACCACGCAGATCCAAATCATGGTAATATTGTGTATCTATAACCTCTTAATTGGGTGAATCGCAAAACGTAGGCCCTAAATCATTGAAATTGAAATGCCCCTCCCCCCAGGCAAATACTGCAAAATGCCCCCCCCCCCCCGGCAAATACCTAAAAAAATCCCCCCCGCACTGAAATAACTCTATATAAAATGCCCCCTCCCCCGGGTAAATACCCCTAAATAACCTTCCCCCCCCCCCCCCCCCAAGCAAATACCCTCTTATGAACCCCCCTCCCCCTTTCCAATAGCTCACCCCCCTGCCATAAATGATGAACGGTACCTTATGTAATGCGTAAGTCTAAAATCCTTAATGGAATTCCATCTTGTTGCACTTTTAAAATCCCATTAGGCTATCTGTATCTTCTTCTAGTAAAATAGTGCTGTCAGTAGGCCTAAGTTGTAGCCTTTGGAGGTTGAGAGTTTCCCTTCCCATCTCATGGTTTTGATCTTCAACTGTAATACCAGTCATACTCGCAAGTGGCGCTATACTGAAGTGGACAACTAGCGGTTAACCTGGGAACCACCGTCGCCTGTTTGTTGTGGTGTGCGGTGCCCGTCATGGCGGGGTTGCAAAATAACCTCAGCGAGCTCCACGCTTGTCTGCGGAGTGACAACCCTGCAGACAACGCGCAGAAGGCCCACGATATCATCGGTGATATCGGTCATACATGTCTGCAAGATGTCACGGAACGCGACATTGGTTTGTATTATAATTACGAATTCATAAGGAAGTCGTACCCCGAATATCGCTCAACGCTTGCCTGCCGCCGATGCAAGCCTGCGAGAGCAAACGTCGAAAACCATCTGTTTTCTGATAACAAGACCCTACGTATCTAAGAACCTTTATATGCATGTCAATAATAAATATGGTATATCAGCAGTACCGTACCGACTTTTCTCTCCGTGTTTGCATCTAGAGTGCAGGGGCTAGTTAGTCCGAGAGACTTTGACTGCCTAGTAGGCCTACTAGTAGTAGCGGACACCGCTAGACAGACCGAGCCTATCGGACTATGCAGGGGCGTGTTCGTGACACAAAATGAAGAGCTTGCTAGCATTGCCCAATGCTGTTTTCTACATGAGGAGATCGCTTCCTTTTTAAACAAGCACCCAACATTTATCAAGACGCACTCAACATGTATAATACCAAAGAAGGAACCAACAAGTTTTGGTCAATTTAAGTCCTCGTTCTCCATGAGTTTGATACGGAGTGTATATGAACAGCCGAGTGAATTTCATACAAGTAGCATTTCCAACGAGCTGGAGAACAACCACTTTGACCAAAACGAGTTGCTTTCTGTATTTATCTCACTCCTGTACACCCTAAAAGAATGGACGACACACATGATATCTAAACCATGGAGAACTGACTGCAAATTGCAATACCCGTAGTGGCATGGAGAACGAATTTCCAATGTTTAGCCTATGTGACAAAAATACCAGTGGTGAGATAAAGTATGATATTGAATAAACATACTCCTAGTTATTTGAAAGTGACTACTAGATCTAGTCCTAGTCTGAGAAAGTGTACCCATGTACAATTGTAATGATGTTACGAGCTTTTTGTATTTTCACTGGAAGATCTTCCAATTCTGAAAGAAGTGAATAAAACATATAAAAAGAAAATCTGACCACAAACTTATAATTATAACTTATAGTTATATATAGGTCCGTGGTCTGACTCTCTGCTAGATAGTCAGCCTTTAGGACTTTATCTCACCCCTGGTATTTTTATCTCATCTTGTCATTTGCTTGAAACATGGGAAATCATTCCTCATGACCCTACGAGTATTGCAGTCCATTCTCCAGGGTCCCTACATATCTGTGGTATCTGGACCCTACGCTTCATAGCCAGCACAACTCGGTTTTCAGCAGGAGACGGATGGACTGTACACTTTTATTCGAATTTATGTCAGAACTTTGTCAATAGTTGATGTAATTAAACATCAGTAGATAGCTAAACCTGTACGAAAAACGGTTGGAAAGTTTATATTTTTATTCTCGATAGTCAACATATGCTGGTTTGTCATTGTTTATTGCACGGTTTGCCGTGAGTGTGAAGATGTCACCTCCCGAAAACCAAGTGTAGCATCCAATTTACGAAGCGTAGCATCCAAAGCGTGCTGGCTATCGAGCGTAGCGTCCAGTATTCAAATCTGTGTGTCTTTCATTCTTTTAGTGTGTAGTCATAGCCACATCGATCTAGTATGTTTACATTTTGCAGGTTTTGAAATCGTGGCATTTAAGCCCTCAATGATTATTCTTACAATTTCCACGCTTTACCATTTATGTCCCACATGAAATACCTCCATACTTAGTTGTTACATACTTTTTGCTGCTACGGGGAGTTTTTAAACCATTGTAGAATGCCTGAATCGGTACTATCCGTCACTTTTAGATTAACTGATCATAGCTTTTGGTCACATGTCAACCTAGGTATTAAAGAAAACTTCAACCTAGGTACCTAACTTTACTACACCCCCAGCAGCAGTATATAGATATTGAGTGTTCGCCCATAGGTATGGAATACAAATGACTCTCCCCTGATGAATGATTATTTTTCGTCCTTACAGATTATGCCTGTTCGGTACTTTTTGCAAAGGACACAGGAGCCGTCACTTTTCTTAGGAACGCGGTTAAACATGATGAAGTGAGTGATTTTAGTGGGAACAGATCCATCAACTCTGCACAGAGAAATGTATATATATATATATAAGCCACATGAATTTACAATTCAAACTAGATGGCATCAAGCTCTGACTGTAAACTTGAATAGGTTTCTGAATTTATCTCATCCTTTACATTGACTTATTGGCTAACATTTCTGACATAATCCCCCATTGAGTATTTTTTCGAAATACTCCATGGGCGTTAAGTCTATGGGGATAAAATACCAAGTTTTTTAATATATATATCGATGTAAACTATGCTCAACATCATTGACTCAATATATGCAAATTAACAATGTACTTCATTCATATTACACCAGTACCAGAGTGCCAAGTTTGAACTTGTGGAGATTCTTATGGGATTCACTTCAAAATGGCCAAGAAGGGTCGTGCCATATGCCGTTGACATCAAGGTAAATATAATTGAAAACCACACTTGTTCTACCCTTTCTTAACTGATTTGCATTATAGGGATTTTTTTTGGTTATTGAAGTGACTAGCTTATGCTGCAGCTGAAAAATGTTTGTATAAAGTTATAAGAATAAAGTATTGAATACACGGATAAGGAAAAATATGACTGATCTTTGAACCTTATACGACTTGAATATAGAGTTTAACAATAATGTGTTAAATGATATATAAACAACTAATATTTATGACTTCAGGATACGCTCAAGTTATCAAGGAGAAATATTCTTTTGAATATCTATACTGGTATTTTGTATATATTCTTCATTTTCATTCCTTACCCTGATCCTGATTCTGTTTAAAGGACGCCTGCATGGCTCTCTTCGCGAGAGACAAGTTCTCAAAGGTCAAATGCTCTGCTCTCAATCTTCTCATAGTGGTGAGTACATCCTGATTTCATGAAAAGTGATTTTATATTTCCCTTTATAGCAGCATTTATTGCGATAACTCACACATCGAGATATCCTTTGGGAATCCAATTGCTTCGAAAACTTGTACAAACCTTTTACATGGCTTTGTTTGTAATCATATGTAGGCTACATCGGATCGTAGGCTACTTGATTTTTTTGGGGACTGGAAAGAGTCCTTAATGTGTTTTGACCGATATTAGATATAATTAAATGGGGAAAATATGATGATCTTTCATTCGAAGTGGGAGACAGACAGAAAAATGGTTGAAAAATTGACAAATCCGCGTCAGTCCGTACCACTCATGCACTTGTTGCTAAGGACGCTGTCCATCGTGGTTGACCTTCACTGTGGTGAATATTGATCGGAAAATATGAACTCACTAGTCTGCATCGAAACTATTTTTACTTTTGGACAGAACAGAGTAATTACTAAATCAAAGCATAAATGTGACAATCTTGCATCTTATATGTGAGTTTCAACCATTGATGTTTAACATTTTTAAAGTAGTTCCAGATAACAAACATTCATCGATCTCATTTGATCTCAATGAAAGCACTTCTTTTATATATCACCCTGTAGCATTACCATATAGTCTGTTTTAGTTTATGTTATCTCATACAAAAGCAGTACCCTTATTCTTAGGATCATCAGAACTTTCTGTAATGTTACTAGCGACTTTGTCGAGTCCGAGTCCGACACATAGAAAAAAAAGAGATGTTGGATTGCCAAGAGCGGGATTCGAACCCCCAAAACTCACATTCCCAGACGAACGCTCTGCTGACTTCTCCACAGAGGCAGATGATTACGGATGATCAAATACTTAGTATGGTGGTGGTGGGTGGGGGGAGGGGAATCAGCGGAGTTTTGAAAAGGGCTACCGGCGAAAGTTGAGATCTCATTGGTTTCTCACTAGAAAAGTAGATAAGAAAACTACAATACTAAACTTTGATTTTGACATGGCTCGAAATGAATCAGAGGAGAAGAAGTATGAGTATAGTCCCATAAAAAAAGAACAACAGGTTTGAGTTTTTCACTGCACAAGAATCTCACTCTCGCGGCTCTTCAGTCTCCAGGCTTAGGTCTGGTTCACTTTGTCTCTATGTGCGGGGGACACTCCAAGCGGATTCTACCAGAATCGTAGTTTTTTAGATATAGTAGGTATACATTTTTTTAAACATTTATTTCAGATTGGTTACACTCAATCCGAGAATTGTTTTCAATGTGTGCCGAGTCTTTATTTTGAAGTTACACTCAGTTTCCAGTTTCAGGCAACATATCGGGGAATGCCATAACGTATATACAACATAGATTGTTACAATGTCTAAGTTCAGTATCGTTTGTGCTTTTGAGTAACCAATTACTTCAATAATCATTATCAGTTTAGGACTAGTGCGTGAGAGGAACTTAAAACAATTGGTTCTGGACTCAACAGCATGTCATGCGTAATTAACAAAAAGACAGATGGTGTAAGGCAGTATAGTAACTATAAATCTTTAGTTTTTACAATTATTAGCAGGTGGACGGTTGGTCTTTAGGTTATGGCTATAGCCTACTGTAGTACACATGCTTGTAAACTCACTAAGCAACCTGACCACATTTTTGCTTTTTATAGCTCACGAAGTAGAGATAGGAATATAATTTCTGTTTTGGACAGTAGGTTTTATGGCCATACAATATCTTACAGTTTTAGTATTTAGTATTTTGACATGGATTTTCAGAAAAAAAGAGATTTCAGTTGGGGGGGACTTTGGTAGTCACAGGTCCATTTTTAAGAACTCCTTTATGGACATATTTGTACTTGTAAAACTGGTTTAATCATAATATGATATGTCTCATTTGAAAGAGAATAAAAATAGTAGGTGCTAGGAAGTGGAATTTTCTAGGTAAATTCTATATTTGCTGAGATATTCAAGTATTTGTTAAAAGTGGGGGGGATTTTGGGTGAAATTGGCATACTCAAACAGATGTTTACTCAATATTGATTTATAGTGAGCATTAGTGTAACATCTACCATCTCCATAAGTGGCACTGACAGTTGCTTACACCATAAGAAGTGTCATTATTTAGATAAAATACATATTTAATGTGCTATTCATGTATTTTTTCTAAATCTCATAATGTGAGGGGGGAAGGCAGCAGGTGTATGAATGGAGGGTTTATTCAGGATATTTACACACAAATAGAAGTCAAAATGGATCATAACTTTGTTCTAGGAATCAGTCAAGACCCAGTCAAATGATATTTGTTTGTAAATTTTTTTGCAATATCATTTACCACAAGATATTGGCTTGACCTACATTATTGGTGTATGTAGGAATAGAGTTTTTCCCCCCAGTTTGAGCCACATGGTCAGAGGGAAGGTCTGTGTGCACTCATCCATGAAGGTGAAACTGAATAACGTTTCCCATGTACTCAGGTCACTCTTGATTAGCAATTGACATCCCCTACAGTTAGCTAAATATATGTGTGCATTGATCCATGAACTGCTTAGTTCATAGAGTAGTAGGGCTTTAAATATCCAATCAATTCATAGATGCACTACCTCCCTCCCTCCCTCCCTCCCTCCCTCCCTCCCTCCCTCCCTCCCTCCCTCCCTCCCTCCCTCCCTCCCTCCCTCCCTCCCTCCCTCCCTCCCTCCCTCCCTCCCTCCCTCCCTCCCTCCCTCCCTCCCTCCCTCCCTCCCTCCCTCCCTGCCTCCCTGCCTCCCTGCCTCCCTCCCTCCCTCCCTCCCTCCCTCCCTCCCTCCCTCCCTCCCTCCCTCCCTCCCTCCCTCCCTCCCTCCCTCCCTTTGTTAGAATTAAGATATCAAAATATCAAAATATTTTCAGTCAACAATTTTAAACATATGTTAAGCTACTTGTAGTGAGTTTTAAATGCGTCCACCTGCTTATTTGGCCTTTTAACGGCCAATTATTCTATTTGAAAATGCACAATTAGCTCTTGTCGTCATACAGTCAGGTATAATGCCATATAACTTATGGTATATACAGAAACCTCTGCTGGATTGAAAGGAATATAAAAATAAATATATGCACATTGTTTACCAGTTGCTGACACATGTACCTGGGAGTAAAGCGGCGAACGATCTAGATGCGAAGAAGGTGATAGAGAAATTGTTCATGGAGCTGACCCAGCCGACCAAACACACGTCGACTGTGAAACAGCTACTCTTCCACCTGCTCGGGGTGCTCGCCGAGGTGTATCCCGAGGAAGCGACGAGTTACTCGGAGCGGCTCGGCGACACCTACGTCCGCACCATGAACACCGAGGTACGATCGCACTATATCTTGCATACATTGTTAACTCATGTCTAATCGACCCACGACGGTTAATCAGATTAAAGGGATTTATAGTTTACCGGCATCAGAGCCCGGTTTTTTGCGTCATGTCTCAGTACTACGTATTGTCTGTGTAGCTTAGAAGAATGTAGACAGAAGATTTTCTTTTCCAATACCACGATGTAGGTTATGTCAATAAAACTCTTTTAGAAAGAAATCAGAGTAGCTAAGTTGGATTGAGCATTAGTCATCTCCAATACAGTTGTAGCTTTAAGGTTAGGGTAAACTTCTCAAAATTTTGTTTATCGGCGAAAGTCTTAAGAGATATTCCTTGAATTCCTGCCTTCATGGATTCCGGCCTTTTGAAATCTCGATATGTTCCTTCGAGTATGAAGTATAAGCCATACAGAGAGCCAACAACTAGGTTACAGAACAAATACGCGACTTGACTCTATGAAATGCAAATATAGGTACTTGCCATATGACTTGTGATAATAATCTTGTGTCGCATTTGTTCTAGATGAAGTCGAAGACCAAAAAGCCCGACTTGCCAATAATAGCTGGCTGTCTTCAAGGCTTGTGCCACTACCTGGTCAACTTTACTCAGTCGGCAGATGAAGGTAAGATGACGAATAGCAAGACTCGTCGATGGAGGAATGCTATTCATTCCACAGTTTGACATGGACTTTTCTTCTAACAACGAGGCCATGCGTTGATAGTTGGAGGATTAATGGTCATCCTTGTAACTTTTCCCTCTAATTCAGTGCTATTGGTACGAGTTCAGTACTGACTGTTATAGACATGGGATTTCCTCGGAATCTTTTACGTCACAAGGGTCAATGTAAATGCAAGGAGAAAATAAGTTAACATATAAAAGACATTTTAGCTCTCAGCTGAAACCAGAAATCACGTAGAATAGCTAATGTACAGCCCCAGGAACCTCCGGCACCCTTTTCCCAGATTTAGAAAAAATCCCTATCCCATGCCTGCTTTTATGACGTTGCTAGAAAATACTTCTACATAGCAGATGCTACCTTGAATGTGACATTTTCCAGTTGGATCCAAACGGGCGCTGTATCGTCTACAAGTAACGGACTTGCACTGTAGCGACCACCATGCACGAAGTATTGTTGCAACTCTCCACCAAAATAACCCACAAAAACGAATTGTACACTGCTATAAGTTGTTAGTGAACAGTTTCTTGCCGCTGATGATTATTTGGATAGTGACGATGGTTCATTTATTTTAGAAGTCACCCAGCATAAGCGAGGTACAATGGAACAGATTAGACTTTTCAACTCAAAACTCGTCTGATGTAATTTTTGCCAATTCTCCTGTTTACTTATGTAAACTACGTTTCGATCCCCGTTTGTCTTTTCTCAGGAGCGAAACATTCGTTCGACATCTACAGAGCTGCCAAAAAAGCGATAGGGAAAGACATCCAGTACACTCGCTATGAACTGCCAAAGGCTGGTATGCTTTTACTCGCCAAACATGCGCCCCAATTCAACGTCTACATTCTCGACGACTACGAGGTAAACATGGAATTCGCATAGTTTTCTTATTAGGTCAGTTCTCTTATAGCACTGTCATGGTCTTTGATTAGAAATTTTATATTATCGGGGAAAAAATTGAATGTTACTGTATAACATAAAGGAAATTAATACCAATAACAGTTAAAAAAAAGAAAGAAAAAAAAGAAGCTCAATAGATAGTCGAGGCAATATCACTCAGGCTGGTCACTGCTCTGTGAATTCCTCCTTGTTTTATCTTTCAGATTTTGTATGACAATCTGAAGTTCTGGAGCAGTCATAACAACCGGGACATGCTTCATGCAGGAACGTCGGCCATGCAGGCAATTCTCGCCCAGGTAAGACTACAGTTGGACAGAGATCTCATTTAATGAATGGTCATGTATCTAGTTGTAAGGGTACAATCTATATCATATAGTTTTCTAAATTATCACATATGTCTTTGATGGAGGAAATGATGTACTGTTATATGTTCACAACTTCCATTGTACATTTGACTGTATGGGAAGAACGTCTTTGGACGACAGAAAGTGTCCTTACTTTAAAAAACAAAATAAACTACAATAGAATAAAAATTGTATTAAGCCCCCTGGTATTTAACCCGAGTCGGTGATGGTAGTTTGGGTAAATGAACTATGGTTGAATGAATTATAACAAATACAGGATGTAGAACACTGCGTAATCTGTCTACCTAACCAGTGAATGTACGTATTGTACAATAGATTTGTAAACGACTTGTCATCAGCGTCGAACACAAAGAAGATATATTCATAACAGTCCTTTTGGAAGGACATTTCTTGAATAGAACGTTTGCAATATTGACAATATTCATTTTATCTAGGTCTCTGAGATGCTGATTAATCGAGCAAACGAAGGAAAACAGGAAGGTGGCACGTTCAAGGTATTTGTCATTTAAACATTAAAAAAAATTCTATCTGTCCATTTCTGACTTAAAAACCAGTTCTTCCAATGCATATTATATTCGCCTTATATGACTTTCTGGTTATTAGCAGGTGGACGGTTGGTCTTTAGGTTATGGCTATAGCCTACTGTGATACACTGCTTGTAGAGTTACTTGTAAAGTCATTAGGCGACCTGACCACATTTTTGCTTTTTATAGCTCACTAAGTACAGATAGGAATATGATTTATGTTTTGGAAAGAAGGTTTTATGGTGGAACTTATATAGAATATCCTAACCATGCTGTACAAGCTACAAAACGAGATGATAATTCATGGTTCGTACGGAACTAGGCGTTTACGCCGAGTTCCGTACAAACCGTAAATTATCATCGAGATTTGTAGCTTGTACAAGCATGGTTGGACGTTCTATATTTACTATATACCCAAATTTGTCTGGTTCCTACCGTAATTTTACGTAAAATCCAGAATTCTTTCGAAGGGGTCATCTTATAGGCCAATATTTCTATCTTTATAAGGCTCACTTAGTTCTTGTTTGATCCACTTTTCTATTTCCACATGACAAGTAAGCTTCTTTTCTGCCAGGGCAAGTATTATGCACTTGCGATCTACAGTAACTCATCAGAGTCGATCCTGATACATTGATCTTAGACTTACCTTATATGATGAAGAGTAAGAAGATAATTGTAAGGCTAAATATTCCTCCCTTTTCCAAATCTTATTTTCAATGAATGTTTTTCCTACTTCAGCCGTGTTTTCGATAGCTTGTCAACTGTCAAAAATACTATGATGTTGTATTCCATACAGGTACATGTATATTTTACATGAACTAGTAGATTTCATCATAGCAGTTATCTAATATCTTATATTTTGCTTTTTCTTCCCTAGTTTTTCATTCAGAAATTCAGGGCTATAATGGATAATCCAAATGCCAGCAACAAAGAAGTCTCTCTCGCCATTAAAGGCTATGGACTTTTTGCAGCCGTAAGTTGATTTTATTTCTACATAAGTCTTCCCATCAGCAACGAGAATGTCCTCGTTGCCATAAGTATAATACGTATTAGGTAAATTTAAAAAAAACTGAAAAAATTAAGTAATGTAATCCACTCAACGACAATTTTGCAGAAGTTTGCGTTGTGACCATATATCACATTCAAATAGTTTTATAATGTATGAATTTCATTATTAAGCTATCATGTTTCTTCATATTGTGCACAACATTCAACCTTGAAGTATATCAAAATGATTTTTAAAACAGTGCCCTTACGTCTTTTATCTTAGTCCTACTCCCCTCCCCCCCCCCCCAATCAGATTATGTAAATCACCCCCTAGTGTAGCTGTCTATGATGTCGACGCACTTTTATTTCACAGCCGTGCAAGATTTTCCTCAGTACTAAGGACGTGCAGTTTATGTTTAACGAGATGATGCAGCGCTGTGATCAGATCTTCTTTGACCAGTCCGGTGTTGCTGACGACCGCGTTATGAGCCTCCCCAGCTACCTGGAGGCCCTTGCCAGCATCATACGACAGTTGGACGAGGTAAGGCAGATGCTATGTCAGACCAGTCATGATGGATAATATGTAAAAAAAGGGTTATCACGCCAATATAACGAGTCCACTTAGAGCACATTACATCTATTACGTAACATAGGTGTTTCTCTCTCAACACCTCATTAACCATCAAGTCCCTGATAAAGGCTTACCAACCGAAACTAGTAAGACAATACTGTGATGATCACAATCTAAACACACTGAAGAACTTAACAGCTTGTACAGCATACTATATTGATAATAAAAATTCAGACAAAAGTCAAAGAAGGTGTGATTGCTGCTTGGTTAGTGGCTATTTTCCAGTATGTATTACGTAGATAACGATGTCGTGCCGTATGTTAACGTCAAAGTCGATAGATACATAATAATACGCTATAGATAGTGAAATAACAATAGTATGCTACTTCGTTAATAAATCCATTTAGTAAATTACGAGGTCGGATTACCTGAGTTTACTTCGTGATGGCATGAATACTTAGTAATATCAGACATCCAGACCGAATACGTCATTAGATATAGAGATTGCAGCATTTTAACTTTCCGAGGAAATCCAGTTTCTTTTATTTCTGTATATATATAGAGTATTTCTCATTGTGAAAATCAAAGATGGTAATAATTTATCCTCATTCACTGCAATGAACCAGTGTTTTGAACATCTCCCACACACCGCCAGACTCATGCCGTGGCCAACACCAGTGTCTTTTCCACATTTTCGCATCTCCCTGATTCCCGCATCAGGTTCCCCATGAAAAGTAAAACGAACCTTTTTGTTCTGGCCCGACGGACATCCCTTTTGTTCATGTCTCATTTTTTGGCAAAGCTTGGTTACACAGCCCAAACATTTTGATGTACACCGAGGTTACTCGCTGGTTCTGAGAGAAAACAGGTGTAGTGGGGTGGGAATCCAGCAATGTTCGTTTGTTTTACGGAAGGTGGCGCGACGTGCCGATCCTTACTGTGTAGTGATTCCGGACAACGCCGCACACGAGAGACCGGGATTACGTAATGCTGGGTATATATATTCAGCGTTCACAGTAGGTCGACAGGCTGTCCTCGCGCGTCTCTTCTACGGAACAGACCCTTGGGCCCTCACTTTGACGGCGGGTTCTTGTAACCTTCCTGGTGGTTAGGCGAGTCTTTCAGATTAGCCTCTCCAGCGCTACCTGGCACCTATGTGCTAGGGTACTGTACTTGTGGGAAAGATCTTCCAGATCTTTCCGGGAAGTAGTGATTAATAAACATCCCTGTTTATTAAAAGACGTTGTTGTGTCATGTGTGACTAGGTCTGTGCAAACTAACCGAAAACCGAACCAACCTACGTAGAGTGCGTAGGGTGGGATCCTGCCTGGAACTAGCATTCCGGATTGGGGTCATCCAACCTGCTAGACAGGCGGCGACCACCACACTGGTGCCGTGACCAGGATCCTAGGTTGCTTGCACAACCCGGGATTCTTTGTAAATGCACGGATCTGGAATAAAAACCAGATCCCAGGCTGAACAGGAGAGTGAGGATGGGGAGGTAACTTCTCAACAAACTCTTCCGGCCCGGAATGACGAAAAGTCGCCAAAACTGGAGGGAGGGGGTGAAACCCAGAAGTCCGGTAAGGAGAAATCTCGGAAGAGAACCGCCGCTCAGAATTTGAGTTCGACGGTCCTGAAGAATTTCAGTCCGACAGCCGACAGCCGACATGGCCCCGCGAGGGATCTGGAGGGACTCAGTAAAATTGGGTCTCAGACAGATAGTCCTGGAGAGTCTAGTACTCCCCGGAATAGGTCGGAAGATACCTTACGGGTACCTTCCGATGAGGTTCCTGTAGGCTTCCTTGGACCAGAACTCTTAGCGGAGTTTGATCGGGAAAGGGAAGCCCGAGATATGTATCGGGAATTAGAAGCTCGAAATCGAGAGATCGCCGAGGAGGTAGCCAAACGGCACCATAACTTGGAAGAACTTTCGGTTCGCGAGATCGAGACTCTAGAAAAAATCGAGCAATTGGACCAACATGTACATCACATGAAGGACCAGGTTCGACTAGCAGAGGCAGAATCATCCCGAAGGATGCCTATGTCACAAGCTGGCTGGAGTAATGTGAGAGATCATCTATATTCCCCTCCAGGGAAAGTAGAAGATCTTGAGAAGACCCCTAACAGATTCATATCTGGAACAAAGGGTGTGAAGACTCCTTTGGTTAGCTTCCGACTACCCTCCGAGTCAAGAATGGGTTCTCAGAGTTCCGAACACACTAGTAAAGCTATAGCCGAACTAGGGTTCAACTCTTTCAACCAAATCAGGGAGCAAGACCGGATCTTCAACTTGTCAATGGCAAGAGCCGACAAGGTTCCGATGATGCACCCAGAGAACGCAGCCAGAAGGAACGCTGTCATTCCAAAACCTTATGGAAAAGGAATGGAGTGGGAACACTGGTTTGCGGGATTTTGTGAGGATATACAATGTAATAGCTGGAACAAAGTCGATGCATTGCCATACCTCAAAAGAGCGCTACGAGATGGACCCGGAGAAGCTGCACTTCGCGCTTTTCGCCGTTCCGGTGGTACGGAATGGGATGAGTTAGTGGAGGTAGCCTCTTACTATTGTGGTCAGCTGGTAACGCTGAATCCCCGATTCACTTTTCTAAAGAGGATCCAGGGTAAAGAGGAGACAACTCGCGCCTATGGGCTAGCTTTACAACAAATGTTGTTGGAAGTTTACCCGGGAACGGGGTTAGATTCTCCTGCACGACATGAAGATCTACAAACTCAGTTTGTGAAAGGACTTCGAGATGATGACGTGAGAGCGGAAGTCATCTCTAAATGGGAGCCCGGTATGAACTTCATGCAGGTGTTGCGAATAGTGGATGCCTATGAACAACGGTGTATAGTATTCGGAAAATATACTAATCCAGGAAAAACTTCCCGGGTTAACATAGTGGGTTCTACTTGGTCACAAGTAGAAGAAGATACCTACGAGTGTCAGGAAGCAGAAATAGAGGATATACTCTCTAATGTCCGCTCGATGGTACTTGGAAGAGGAGGTTTCAATAGACGAGGACGTGGGAGAGGTCGAACCCCTAGCTTTGGAAGGAACAGTGATGTACCTTCTGTGGCAGAGGCAAAACCGAAAACCGCTGATCCGGAAGGAAATCCCTCTGAGGTAGTGAAGTTGTTGGCCAAAATCAACGAAAGACTGAATCAGGTGGAGAAAAACCAGCTGGATGTCCGACGTTGTTGGCGGTGTAACAAAATGGGACATATCTCTCCAGATTGTCCTGAAGCCCGGAACGTTACTACAGTGGAAATACCTCGTAGTCTGCCTGCGTTGACGGTTGCCTCTCAGAGTGAACCGGAAAACGAAGAAGGACTGTAGCGAGTGGCAACACTGCGGTCCGGGAAGGAAAGTGCCAGGAAATCCAAACCTGTGAGATCAATAAGAAGGAATATATTTCCCACTTACCAGAAAAGGGAAAGATACAAAATACGGTCGCAACGATCTGTAGTAAGTATCTTTCACCCGGGCACCCCTGTCTGCAATGGCTTTGTCAACGCGGATGGGACCTTGGAACCTTGGATGGAATCTCACGGTTTATACGACAACCGTCTCCCTTAGGTGGGCGACGTTGGTATGTGCCGGCTAGAATTCAAGGAAGAAAGATAGATCTGTTATTAGATACTGGCGCTAGTCGCTCTGTGTTGAACAATGGACTCTATCAGTCTCTTGGATTTGCACAGGAATGTCATGTTCCTGGAGCTTCGGCAAAAGCTGCTAATGGCACTCACATGAGATGCTATGGTAGTGTGATTATTCCAGTCTCAATAGGTAACACTGAATTTGTATGGGCTCCCATACTCAGTGATATTGAAGAGAGTGGAATATTAGGCGTAGATTTTCTCACCCTCTATGGAGGTTCTGTGGATCTACAAGATGGCACTCTCCGACTCAAATTTCCTGAGTTAATGGAAGTGGAATGTAGTTGTCGACGGATTTCTTCTTTGATTTCTGTTCGACAAGATGTGGGCATCCCACCCCAGCAGATGGTTAATGTCCTGATAGCTGGGGAAGGAGACTTACCACGTGGAGATGCACTCTTCGAGCCAAACCCGGAACTGTTTTCTCACAAAGGAATACAGGCCTGGGATACTTTGATCGGAAGTGCTAGAGAAGGATCAATTCCTATAAGTAATCACACCTCCGGGTTGATTAAACTGAAGAAAGGTGATACATTGGGCTGGGCAACCCTAGCTCATGTAGATGGCCTAGTAGACTCCGGTCCGCAGGGAATCACACCTGTTCCAGTTTCCGAAATAACCGGGGAAGATAAAAATTCCGAACCAGGAAAACTGGACTTCGAAGGAAATGATTATGAAGAAGTACGAGTTAGTGCTATCGATACAGGAACAGGATACTTTCCAGTTCCGAGTCCGTTGCACGAAACTCTGGAAACCTTAGTTCAGACGACAGACACGCTAAACAGTGGGGAACGACATGAACTAAGAATGCTTCTGAAGAAAATGGAGTCAATCTTTGCTCGACCAGGAGATCCTTTGGGAAGAACGGATCGAGTGGAACACACGATTGATACAGAGGGACATCAACCTTTCCGCCTTACTTATTGACGGCTACCTCCGGTAAAACGGGAAGCTTTAGAAGAGGAAGTAGAAAAAATGATGGACCAGAAAGTAATTATCCCCAGTGCAAGTCCTTGGGCTAGCCCTGTGGTAATGGTTACTAAAAAGGATGGTACTTGCCGATTCTGTATTGACTACAGAAAATTGAATAGTATCACCCGGAAAAATGCCTATCCAATACCCCGGATCGATGAGAGCCTCGACTCTCTAGGAGGGAACCAGTGGTTTTGTACTCTGGATCTCCAGTCTGGATATTGGCAGGTAAAGATGAACAGTGGCGATCAACCTAAAACGGCGTTCACCACTCATCAAGGGCTTTACGAGTTTACCGTAATGCCATTTGGCCTCTGTAACGCTCCTGTGACTTTCGAATCCATGATGGATCAGATGTTGCGGGGTCTACAGTGGAAAAAGTGTTTGGTTTATCTGGATGACATAATCAATATTCGGAAAGAATTATGTCGAATGTCTAGAAAACCTGAGAGAGGTATTTGAGCGGATTCAATCTTATGGGTTGAGGCTCAAACCTCAAAAATGCAAACTGTTTCGCAGATCTGTGGAATACTTGGGACGGATAGTTTCCGGAAATGGAATCCGGGCAGATCCTTCCAAGTTAGAGGTAGTGGCTAATTGGCCATGCCCCCAGAATATAAAAGACGTAAGGTCTTTCCTAGGATTTTGTTCGTAGTACCGCGACTTTATTCCGGGTTTTTCTGAAATTGCACACCCCATGCAACAGTATGTGGTACTAGATAAGCCAGGGAAGCCAAAAGAGATCCAATGGACTCCGAAAGCTGAACATGCTTTTCTGGGACTCAAAAAAAAATTTACGGAGACCCCCGTGTTGAAGTACCCTCTGCCCCAGGGTCGGTTCATTCTTGATACTGACGCTAGTAACGAGAGTATTGGAGCGGCGTTGTCTCAGATTCAGAATGGTGTGGAGGTTCCAATAGCTTTTGCTAGCAACAGCTTAAGTAAAAGCCAGCGGAACTACTGTACCACTAAGAGGGAACTCTTAGCGGTTGTGGTGTATGTAAGAAAATATCGACACTTCCTAGCAGGTGGAGATTTCATCTTGCCTACCGACCAATCTTCTCTCAAATGGCTCTTTAACTTTAAAGATGCCGAGGGAATGATTGGAAGATGGCTGGCAGCTCTTTCCGAATTCGGATTAACGAACTGTCAGATCGAGCACCGGGCTGGAAAGTCTCACATTAATGCGGATTGTCTCTTAAGGAGACCAGTGCGGAAATGTGGGCGGCCAGATTGCCGGGACTGTGGTGAGCATAGAGCCGTAATAGCTACCCTACGCTCCCAGAAAGTAAAACCGCCCCAGAACTATCAGTGGACACTAGAACAGATTAAGGAAAGTCAACAGGCTGACCCAGATCTGTTCCGGTTAATTAAACTGGTAGCTAATGGGCTCCATCGACCTACAGGACCCGAGATCTCGCCTGAAAACCGAGAATTTCGGAATCTATGTTGTCAATGGAAAGAACTAGAGGTCCGAGATGGAGAATTATATCGATGGATAACTACGTTGCAACCACTTAAACGTGCTCTACAATTAGTAGTCCCTCGAGAATTACATTCCGGACTAATGACTCTATGTCACGAACATAGGAGTGCAGCTCATCTAGGACGGAAAAGGACGGTAGCCAGAATAAGGCGTCGTTACTACTGGCCTGGAATGGGTGCAGATATTCGTAGGTGGATATCTGGATGTTCCGTCTGTAGCAAAGTCAAACCCGGGTAGGACTCGGAAAGATGCCGCTACAACAGGAGCTATTTGGCGTCAGGTTTGCCAGAATCGCTCTAGATATCATATCTGGTATCGACGAGTCCGAAGAAGGAAATACCTGTATGATGGTGGTGATGGATTATTACACAAAATATGTGCAGATCTATCCCATGAAGAATCACAAAGCTGCCACTTGTGCGGAAGCTTTAGTGAAAAACTGGATGTTGCCTTTTGGAACTCCGAGCGTACTACATTCCGACCAGGGAAGGGAATTTGAATCCCAGATCTGGAAAGAAATGTGTAGGATACTCGAGATAAAAAAGACACATACAAATCCATATCGTCCACAATCAGATGGTATGGTAGAGAGATTCAACCGGACATTGATCCAGTGTCTTCGGACCCTGGTAGATGAAAACCAGAAGAATTGGGATGGATTGGCACCATTTATAGCTCACACGTATAATGGGACCATTCATTCAAGCACGGGGTGTTCACCTAATTTACTCGTCTTTGGCGAGGAAATAGTTATGCCCGCTGACATAGTCTATGGGGTTCCCGGAATGTCTACGGATGATCCTTGTCCCATAGGGTTTGTCGAAAAGCTCAGAGAACGTTTTGTAGAAGGATATTACCTCGCGAGACGGAACCTGACAAAAGCTGCCGAGTGGCAAAAGACTGGCCATGATGTCAATCTTAAACCATGTAAGTTCCGAGTAGGAGACCGGGTTGTACGATACCACACTCCGTTGGTAAATGTAAAACTCGCTCCTAACTGGGACGGACCATTCAGAATTGTTCAAATATTGTCAGAAATGACAGTAGTGATAGAAGATGAATGGTCAAGAAGACGTTACAAATCCCATGTAGCTCGTTTACGACTATGGGAAGGGAAGCGCGAAAATTCCGGCTTTGAAGTTTCACACCCTGCTACAACGCAGGATGTGTCACTGACCACGGGTCCTACTGGGGTACCAGAGAGGTCCCGGGTTCAAAGAGCCGGGAAGCCGGGTGTCAAACCCCTGTCAACACGGCGGAGGCAGACCCCGATAGGGAAGTCCCGGTTAAAGGTTACCTGGGTTCCGAATGGGTGCCCGTCAACACGACGGAAACCAGGACGTCCGCGGAAGGTGATTCCTACTTGCGCTAACCCTAAAAGGGAGGTGTGGGTGGATGAAAAACCCGACACGGATAAGTCTAAATTTGCTACAAATCAAGCTGTGTATAATAAACATGGTTCGAGATGTAGAATGGAGTCTAAAATGGACTCTAAACCCCGCCGCAGCTCTCGACTAAAATCGAAGGCTGTGGTTAGCTACAAAGAGTAGTGGTGCCGGGGTTGTCGAAAACACAACGAGAAGCAATGGTACGAAATGTAGATCGTTGATAGTCAGTGGTGTGTCAATTATACATGAATGTTGATCAAATAGTTACCTTAAAATCAGTCGTTGTGTGCCGCAGCCCAGACGTTGCTCTAAGGGACCCCGTCGAGGACCCTCTAGAGGCTGCAGAATTGCCGAACGCTCTGATCCATTTATATGAAAATTGTACACAGTCTCCCATACTATCGACGTGATACACGACGGCGATAAGAAAACTCTACGCAGTAGAGAACTCGGGGTGGAGCTCAAAAAGGGGTTTCCCCGGGTTTCGGAACCTGTGCTGGGTGATTGAGGGCGTGAACGAATCAAGTCGAGCGTAACGCTGACCTTTGGTTTCTTCACGCATGCGGTGTTGAGACGCTCAAGATGAGCCAGTCTCGACACAGTTGATTGGTTCGGGACTGCGAATCTGGGTCAACTAGGAGTATATAAGACCCTGTTTTTTCAGTGGTCTTCACTCTGTGTTCGGAGTGGTGCCTATCACCACGGGAGTCGGGTGGTAGCAGCATGGCTGACCGTGCCCGGATCCTCAGCCTCGGCTGAGCGGGGGGCAGATCTGGACGATGATGCTTTGCTCATCGGGTCAGATGATGGTGATTTTGACCTGGAAGGGGACGAGTCTGAGGACTCTTCCTGTTCTTCTTGGGGTAACCCGAGATGAACAACCCGGACAGGGAAAAGGTCACACCGGGAAGAAGTCCGAGGCGGCCCCGGCCGCTAAGGGTTCTTCAGGTGCCCGTCCAAAGACGAGCTCGGTGAAAACCGAAGCCTCGGATTCGGATGTGGTAATGATGGAAGCCGAAGTTTCCGAATCGGAGCGCGATACGCCGAGGCGTGGCCGAGCCCGCCCGCGTCGTCGTTCTCCGAGGAAGTTCTTCGAGGAAATGGATTCCAGGCATGAGGTTTCTACTCAGAGCCTGGAACAGGTGAAGCTGGCGGAAGCCGGGACCTTTTTGGCCCCGGGTCCGGTAGCTAAACCCGGGAGGACCGAGGCTGGTGCAGAGAAGGCTATGGAGACTGATTCGTCAGTTGGGGACGACTCTGTAACGGGGCCGTCCAGCAAAGGTGATAAACCGGTGTCACAGCCGGCTAAACCCGCGCCGGGGAAGTATGCTAGCAACACTGAGGTGTCAAAACCTCAGGATGCTACCAGGACTGAGCCACAGCTGTCGAAACAGCAAAAGAAGCGACTCCGTCGTGCAGCCCGGGAGCGGGCTGAGGCGGAGTTGGCAAAGAAAGAAGGTCGGCTGGAATCGCGTGACTCGGGTAAAGGGAAACCTAAACCCGGGAAGCACGAGAAGTCAAAGGGGGCTGGGTCGAAAGGCTCGGACAAGCCCGCGGCGCAAGCTGGACCGAGTACGGCTGACGCTACACCGAGTACCTCAACAGGTGCCACGGGTGGCGAAGATGTCAAGTGTTGGGGAACAGAGATGGACAGGGCTAAACCCCTGGTCAAATCTAACCCGGACAATGATGACGGTGATTTCCAGCCTGGCGTAAAGCGGGCTGGGAAGAGAACGGTGGCTCGACAGCTACCCGCCTCTTTGCTGGGCAAGACTTATACTTGCCTAGAAGATCTCCGTCATGGAAACCGACATTACATCCCAGATGGTGTCGGTTTAGATGGAACGTCAGACGACGAGGAATGGTTGGTTGACGAGGGTTCTCCCAACACCTGGTACATCGACCGGGTGAAAGGAGTGTCCCGAGTCAGTCGACTGAAGTATGAGGATCAGGTCAAAGACCGGATCGCGTACGCATGGCACAAGTTCGGTAACGGCAATCATTGTGTCTTTTTGAGTTGCCATGGGAGGGACAAGAAATTGTCACCGACCTATGCGACTGCAGGTCGTTACGCTAGGCACCTCGTTGAGGTACACTTAGCTGAGCGACCGTGGCTACAGTGCCTTGGTAAGAAGGGTGGTTCTTGCCAGGCCGGGTGTGCCAGTTCGCGGCGATCGTGTCTAGTCCGACACATTACCCGGGAACACCGGACTGCTGGTGCTGCAGCTCGGGAACGGGTCATGAATCTGTGGCAGAGATTCGTTGACTTGGGTTCCGAAGCTCAGAAAGGGAAGCCGGAGCCCGAAACTTGTGTGACAGACGGTCGATTGTTTAAGATCGGATGGAAGAAGAATCCTGGCTGGTTCGGTAGTCTGATGCTATCCGATTCGAACCATCGACGGATGTCAAAAGAGTCGAGGAAGAAACGGTCCCATAGCCGGGAACCGTCTCGGGGTTCCTCGAAGGTTAGACGACGGGTCAAGAAGTTGTCACCGTCCTCATCCAGCGAGGATGACACTTCTGGGCGATCCAGTCGGAAGCCTAAGAAAAAGTTGGCTCCTAGTAAGCACACCATCGCTGACGTGGTGGAAGCTGCTTACCAGGCTGCGCCAAGTTTGACTGAGGGACTAAAAACTCCTCTCAGCCAAGAGTGAAGGGAACGTTCCAACGGCTTCTAAAGCCAGCGGACCCGTGGAAAAAACAGCTGGGACTCGTCCTAGCTCAAGTCTCCCGGGAGTTTCCCCGCTTAACAGAGGTGCTACCCAAGCACCCGGGAAAGTTGTGGATGAGGAGGCCTTTCCGGCACTCCCTCCACCAGCCAACCCGGTTGTTGAGGTAAAGAAGAAACCAACGACACAACCACCCATTGCGTCAAAGGTAACTTCCTCTCCCTGTGCGATATCGGTTGAATACGTCCAACGGGCAGATCAACTAGAGTCGCATATAGGTGGCACGTTGGAAGGCCGCGTCCGAAGGGGCGCTCAGTCTCTCCATGAGAGCCTCGTTCAGGAGCTAGTTAACCTAGCCTGGTTCGAGGTGAAGGGCCTGGCTAAACAATACGCGTTGGACTTAGAGGACGCGCGTATTGCGAAAACCACGGCCCAATCGAGGTTTGCCCGGGCGGAAGCCCAGACCCATCGCCAAGATGAACGTTGTCTTCGGCACTTGGGTATGTTGCTCTACGACATCGGTGACGACCCGCAAGCCCTAGAGGAAGCGTGGTTGGCCCGACAACGGAGCCGGGGAAGATTTCTTCAGTTCACCACGGAAGAATCAGATCCGACACGTCGGCAACTAGCCGGCATGTTGGGGTGGTCATCCGTGGAAGAAACTTCCCACCAGGACACTACATCCAGTACGGCCCAGCCTATGGATGTTAGTGTAGACACTCTGCTGTCAGGACAAGGTCAGACCCAACAGGATCAGACTGAAGTCCTACAGCCGAGGATGCCTCCCGCCGTAACACTGGCTGAGAAATCAGCGAAGCTCTCCCAGGCTAAGCCGATGGATCAACCCGAGGAACAGGGTGGGGCACTGGGGGTGAATGCCAACATCATCCCGTTGGAGTCCGGAATCTTTTTAGATACCGGACCGACCTCTCTGCAGCAGTTGATGTCTCAGTTTCAGCCTACGTCTGCACTGAGTCCACTGCGACCAGAGAGGACCGCCCCGGCAACGTCGGTTCCACCGACGGCTAGCACACCCAGTCAGTTGGAAATTCTCGACCTCAAGATATCCTCTGACGAGGATATCTAAGGGTTGACAACGACCGGCTCCATTGGTGCCTAGCAGGCCGGGAAGACGCCGTCTAAACTCGGAACCGGCAGAGTCAACAACTCTCCTGGATCCGAAGTCAGACGGGTATGGGAAGTCCCAGGGAAGAACAAATTTTTTCCGACCTAGCTACTTCCAGGATGTGGCCTCCTAACCAGAATTCTACACTTTCTCAGCAAACCGCAAGGATTGCTGGGAAGGGTTAGGAAAAGTTAGGAGCGACTTATGATAAGCGATCCTGGGTTGGGGCTGAGGAAAGTCAGTAAAATGACTTCCCCAAGGCACAACCCTGGTTTCAGACGGCTGAAGGTTCTCTCGATGGTCAGGCCCGTAATAGGCCCCCATCACGAAAACCTCCGGCCTGTGGTGTGGAATCTATCCACACTAGTCCCTGGTACCGGGTAAGGAAGACTATGCCTTTCAGGTATGGAACTGACTTACCAGGTCTGTGTCGGAACTGAGTTCGTCGACTCGATAATGAGATAGTAGACGTAATCCCTGTTCTATTGGATTACGCCTTGGGTCGATGATCGTAAGTTCTGAATCTGGCTTAAAATTGGCGCCTTAATTTGTACTCGATTTGAGCCGAAGGAAACTATGCCAGTATAGCTGGAGCCAAATAAAAGAACACTGATACCACACACTCTTACCAGGTGGATGGAGAATTGTTTTTGCCTTTTTGGCCGTTATTTCCGTATTCGGAAACTTTTCAACTCAGAAGGTGTCAAGCGAGGCTGACCCTTCTTCTACATATGGATGTCTTCCAAACTGAAGAACAGTGGGAAGCCCAGCACCCGCCGGTATCAGGCTGAATGTAGTAGGTCTGCTACGCCGGTGGGCCAGCTGGGCTCGATACTCCAAGATGAGAAAGAGAACGACACTTCACTCGCCGGGAGCCAACAATGGACTTCAACAAGATCCGGAACGGCTGGAGGCAGAGTGCTCGACAGGCCGGGCTGACCACCTGTAGGTCCGCGACTGTCGAGTCTTCCCTGCCCAACGCTCAAGAATACGCTCCCCGGCTCAAGATGGGTGAATATCACATTTATTCAAGGTGCTAGCGAGGCTAGTCTTTCATTCTTCAAATGTCGTTTCTACTTTCCTAAATGTCGTATCTTCCATATTTTTAATAATTTCTCCGCCTTACAATTCCACCTTTTTCACTTATACATTGGTATCAGTGAATTCTTGTGAACACCAGGAAGCTAGAGAGTAGACCAAGAACTTCTGGATTTACGTTGTAATTTTTAATTGGGTTGTCCCCTAGCAGCAAAATGGCTGCCTTGGTTCCCCCCTTAGTAAAAACTGGGAGGGGTAATGTAGTGGGGTGGGAATCCAGCAATGTTCGTTTGTTTTACGGAAGGTGGCGCGACGTGCCGATCCTTACTGTGTAGTGATTCCGGACAACGCCGCACACGAGAGTGGCGCGGCGGAGACCGGGATTACGTAATGCTGGGTATATATATTCAGCGTTCACAGTAGGTCGACAGGCTGTCCTCGCGCGTCTCTTCTACGGAACAGACCCTTGGGCCCTCACTTTGACTGCGGGTTGTTGTAACCTTCCTGGTGGTTCGGCGAGTCTTTCAGATTAGCCTCTCCAGCGCTACCTGGCACCTATGTGCTAGGGTACTGTACTTGTGGGAAAGATCTTCCAGATCTTTCCGGGAAGTAGTGATTAATAAACATCCCTGTTTATTAAAAGACGTTGTTGTGTCATGTGTGACTAGGTCTGTGCAAACTAACCGAAAACCGAACCAACCTACGTAGAGTGCGTAGGGTGGGATCCTGCCTGGAACTAGTGTTCCGGATTGGGGTCATCCAACCTGCTAGACAGGCGGCGACCACCACACAGGCATATATTTGCCTTGTCATTATTTAGAATAAATAAACTGATTTTTTAAAAAAAACAAGAAAAAAACCCCTATCACCTTTGCAGGTGTCGGAGACCTTCGTGTGGTCCCTGGAGCGTCTTGTGGTGGTGTTGATGGAGAACATACCCAAGATACACTTCAAAATGCACCACGACTGTCTCCTGTCCATTCTCCGCGTGTTCCATGCTCTCATGCCGAAAGGTGCCATCTTCAGGGTCTTCCTGGCCAAAGTTGGTAAGTACATGCTCGTACATGAAAGAAGAATGACTTAAGATCCGCAAGAGTATCTCAGGAGGAACTCCGTATTTATTTTTGCACTACAGGAATATCATATGATCATATGATGGTCAACTACAAGTCAAATTGATTTCACACACTTTTGTTATTAGCGGGAGGGGTGTTAGTCTTTAGGTTATGGTTATGGTTCTAGTAATCGGTGAAGGCATATTGAGGGGTGTTGCATTGCCCAAATGATCAGAAACATCAAATTGCAAAATGCCAATATGGAATATGAGAAAAGTTGCTATTTCTGCTTTGTCACATCTCCTTGCACACAGACATGTGTGCCACATATGAGCCACATATGAACATGTGAACATGTGCATTAAAACTCCCAAGTCAGGTCCTGCCTCCCTTCCCCTTCAGGGATTATTATGGAACCCCTGACCCATATCAGTGCTAAGCCCCTATATTAATGTTATTTTCTGTTGATAATTTTCAATATATCTTAAACTACTTGTATTGAGCTTTTTAAATGCATCCACCCACTTATTTGGTCTTTTAAAAGCCAATGATTATATACTTTAAAATGCACACTTAGCTCTTGTTTACAATTATGTTCAAATAAAAGCATATAAACAGAAGAAAACCTTTGTCAGGGGAGGACGGGTCAAAGTTCGGCCGAGATTGGCTCATCAGGCATCTTAAAGTGCTTAGAAAGGGTCAAGGTGATGAAGGAAACTTGATCCTGTGATTGTTGTTTTATTGTAATATCTTAAATTATGATTCTTTGCTCGCAAAGATAGTTTAGTCATAACACGCCTAGTTTTCAACATTTGAATAGTGTACCAGAGCGTGATCCGGACGTGTTCTCACCCCGTGGTGCTCGTGACGGAGGAGAGCTCGCTGGAGACGGTGACAGAGCAGGACGTGACAGCTGACGACGTGCCTACAATCTCCTACCGCAGCTACATGGGCATGTGGGCCGACCTCCTCAACACCAACAAATTCAAGGTCAGGGCTGCTTTTTTCCCCAGATAAGTAGTGACAAAGTACGTTCACCAAATAGGCGCTCTTCCAGGTACCAGCCAAAAGTCGAACAAAGCAGGCAAATAACAATACAGTACAAAAGTGCGATCAACAAGAAGTAAATGTTAAACATAGCATACCTATTGTCAATGTCAGGAGTTTAGTTTTCCAAGTCCACAGTCTACAGGTCATATGACGCTGTCTGTTATGGTATTTCTTGATGGTAATGTGCAAGACATGGGCATGTGGACCGACCTCCTCAACACCAACAAATTCAAGGTCGGGGCTGCTTAGTCCTCTATGGTTATCTCCATGATATTATGATACAAGTACTAAACGGTAATGGTTGGCTACTGTGTTATGTGGGTTTATCATATGAATGACTTGGTCAATAGTGCCTCCAGGTACCTAAAAGTATATATATATATATATATATATATATATATATATATATATATATATATATATATATATATATATATATATATATATATATATATATATTAATATGAGCGAATGCATCATTCGTTCTTGTTCTTTAATAAGCATGTACGCTATTTTAATTTGGGTTTGAAATAAATGTTGCGTGTCACATACCATATGAATTCCCTTGGAGTATTCGCGCCTGTTTTTCCTATGAATTCATCTGCATTTGTTCGTTAGTCTTTGTGTGATAAATCCATCATATAACATCATGTAGGATGACGTTGATTGTGTGCTGGTTTTCTCAGGTTCTGCTCATGCAGGGAGTGAGTCTGGCGGAGCGGACTGCGCTGACAGAGCTGCTCTACGCTGAGCTGCTCAGTGCCGTGCTACACGTGCTCAACAGACTCGACCTGGGCTCGCAGCGTGACGGCGAACAGGTCAGTGCATTCAGGTCCTCCGCTTAATCCTCAGACAGGGTAGTAGGCTTAACGCATAGGTATGGTCAAGAATATTACTACATCATTGTCTTAACACAGTATGATCTCATCAGCCTGAACTAAGTATTGCACGGCACTCCAGTATCTTAGGCTGGTGACATGCAGGTCTTATCTCTAGTATGGGCTTGGAGTCTGTGGCTCTAGAGATGAAACGATCGATGGGTATGTGGTATAGAGCATAATGTACTACATATATATGTATGTATATATATTTTACAAATTTTAGTCATCACCATCCCTTATTTTCAGGAGTTAGATGGCGAACCAGGAACTAGCGATGTCACAAACCACGGGCCACAAGAAAATGTGACGTCAGATCCAGTTCTGGGGCTGCAGGCCTCCAAACCGAAAGACTTCGTTGTCTTCATAAATTTAGTGGATTTCTGCAGGTATACATTTATCAAACTGAATCAATATTTCCCATACCTTAAGGTCGCGCGAATTTACATTAAAATAGATTCATCTATGGACCCTTGTCATCACTCATATCAACGCATCCAGTAATCTATTTCCTTTAGAATTTAGGGAATATAGACAATAACTCTTCTATCTTAATTGATATGATTAAAAATGCTTTTGAATAAAGCACACTGGTAAATCATATACACCGTAGTTTCATTTGTTTCTGATTCCCTTTCGCAGAGATCTGCTTCCGAATCACCACACTCATTTATTCAAGTCCTGGGTCTTCAAGTTTGGAAATGACTTGATTCTCTATTCAACAAAGTAAGTACAACTTATTTGTTTCTGTAATACTCAAGTGATTTATCATCCTTTTTAAGAATGCAGACATTTGACCCCTTGCATACATTCTCATTTGATAGAACCTCGACAAGAACTCATTTTCATGAAAGTACTTCTCTCCTATTCCGGGAGTCGCATTCGTCGGAAAAAAGTGGTCGTGCAGTGTTTTAGTATAGACTTCACACGCCTTGTTATACACATAAGAGCTCATTTCCATAATCTTCCATTACCTTGCGCAACTCGTTTCATCCATATTTTCCCACGTACCACTAGCTCCATGTACAATGAAAATCGTGAAATTTCACAGTGCACTCCGATTGGCTTAAGGTCATAAATTGTGACACCAGACATACATTGAATGTGGGCTTATTGTAAATCCATGGCATGGTCAGGTGAGCCTGGTCAGTTCTTTCATATAGTATATGGACGCGTTTTACTTTTACAGATATCCGCTCGTTAGTGGGTTCTACAAGCTTCTCGGTATGTGTATGTCTATATGCACGAAGATTGCTTACTTTAAGGTAGGGGATATTTCACGCTATTTTTCCCTGAGAAATTAAACTTGTGTGGCACATTGTCTATTTAATATAGATATGTATTAGTCTTGCTGTAAATCCAATTTGTTCTAGTGTCCCTTTGTCTGTTAATATCGCCTTTATTCTGTGAATCGCAGCATGTACCAGTGTATTGTAGTTACAGGAAGTGTTCTATAGTCCTGTGTGACCACATAGAAATGAAGATTGCTAAGGGTTGTGCAGTAACATAAAGCGTAGTCTCTATAATATGTGAGAAACTTCCAGCTGCAGCTGGCTGCTCTTTGAATTTTTCTTTGCTACCTGGCAGTTTTCTCCAGTTTACTCAGAAATATATACAGTAAAACCCCTCTTCCGGGACACCCCGCTTAAGGGGACACCCCGCTTCAGGGGACAATTTGCTCGGAACGGAAATTTTCCCCTCTATTAAGAGTTTATTTTAACCCCTCTTAAGGGGACACCCCGCTTAAGGGGACACCCCGCTTTAGGGGACAGTTTTTCGGTACAGAAATGCTTAAAAACCCCGCTTAAGGGGACAGTTTTGAGGGACATCATATCAAAAATACTGAAAATCCTTCTGGTGTGGGCCCAGGCGGCCAGAGTGTGTTTTTTCAGGGTAATAACCAGATCTCTAGAGATTCTGGGCGGGCCACAGTGAGTGGATATTAGTACCAGTGATTTTCGCGCCTGCTGAAGGTGTCAGGTAAGAGGTCCGCTAACAGGTTAGCAGTGAGCGGTTCAGGGCGGGCTGGGGGCTTTGAAGGTGCGGTATTCAGTGAGCCGTCGCGGCTCTGGGCGGCTCACGGTCGTAGGGCTGCTGACTTCTGGGGGGAGGGGGGCGGGGGGGGGGGGGGGGGGTACATTGAACGGGGGTGTACAAAGGAGGGTGTACAAAGGAGCAAATTTCACAAGGGAGGCATATATATCTTCAACCTCTTTTAACTATTTATTTCTAAATCTTTTGTACATTTATATTCATTTTTATTCATTTATATTCATTTATATTGTATAATTTATATTTATTTGCTTATTTATTAATGAACCTTTTAACCTTATAACCATCGTTTCCTTCATTTATGTAGGTATTCTCTATTGTATATAACCACTGGCATACTGAAAACCCCGCTTAAGGGGACACCCCGCTTAAGGGGCCACTTGGCCCGGAACGGAGGGTGTCCCCTTAAAAGGGGTTTTACTGTATATATATATATATTGCTTTAGACCTGGAGGCAAAGAATACTTTGTATTTGAGCATAATGTGATTAACAATGCGAGATTTAGCGTAGCTCACAATATATATCATATAGAACATCCAGTTCCTCTTTTCCAAGGAAATCCCTGTTTTCATTTTCAGTTTATAAATATTTTTCTCGTGTAAAGCAAAAAGAGAATGAATTGGGGTCTTATTGACACCAATAAACAATGGTTCAAACCTCTCCATACAACATCAGCCCTATTCCATGAACAATAATGGTGTATTTTCCATGTTTTCTTAGTATCTTTTAGGCAGTTTTCACATAAAACATATTTCCTCTTTTTTCATGACCCCAGCTGACATCCCTGGGCTATATTATATTACCGGATAGAGAAACCAGCATAGATAACTCCTGGGATATATGGAATCCCTTAGTGAAACAAAGCTGGTGTGAAAAGGGTATCTACAATGCACTGAGCACTGTCAATTCCTTGTAGGACATAGGGTGTGGGGACACAGAGACAGAGGTGCGTGTGAAGGAGGAGCAGTCAGAAGAAGAGGATGAGTCGATGGACGTGGATGAGCACGAGGCAGATCGTGCGCAGCGCGTTCAGTGTGAGAGCTGCTTCCTGCTCTTCTCGAAGTTCACCAAAGAGGTGAGTGACACCTAGCAGCTCCTGTCAATGGGGTCAAAATGGCCCTCAACACATTCTCTGGTGGAATTCATTGCCTACCGGAAATTTCAACAGGTCTGTAGTCCTTAGTTATCCATAGAACATGATAGAAATTCAATAAATTTTGATCTGAAGAAGAAGCTGGGTTTGCACTCTCTTTTCGTCATATATTCCTCTTAAATTTCTTGCATAATACATGTATATTGCACGGCAGACTACGTATCAATGATGATATATATAGTTCATTATGAAGTGGCTCCAACAGTTAACCATGTGGACAATAAAGCAGGTGATGAATACCATAACTGAGAAGTAAAGAAGAAGTACAAAAACTAGTCCTTGTAAGGGAGTCGCATGATGCATTGAAGAGGTTTTTTTAGCTTTACTAAGCTTTAGAATTAACAAAGAAACATACATGTCGCATAATGAATGTACCAACTGAAAACAATATTGATCATAGCCTTGTTTTTATTAAACCTTTATGTAAAACGAATTATTGAGATGAACAGAGGTTGCCTCTAAACCTAATCCATTAATATCAGATTTTATGAATTGCTTGTGTGGGCATTCTTCATACTACTGGTTTGGCCAGGATATAAATATAGATGTGATTTACAGGTATTAACCCGTCTGAAGCAGTACAAGGATGATCTGCTGGCATCATGTTTGACGTTCGTCCTCTCACTGCCCAGAGAAATTGTGTGTGCTGAGATCAACAGCATCATCCCAGCTCTTCAGGTGAACGATGGCTCAATATGTTTCTACTTGATGCACTTATGCACAGTAAATAGATGAGGTCGCAATAGAAAATATATAGAAAGCAGCATGGTCTCTTTGATATTCTATGCATATTCTTTGCTGTATTAAGCCAAAAATACATTTTTTCTGCAGTTTATATACGTCACTGTAAAACCCATAGCTGATACATTGCTAGAGCTCCATTCCAGATATCAGTATTGGTGATATGATTTCCTACTTAAAAAGCAAATCGGACAATTTGATTTGGAAATTATAACCCATGTCAATTTCCTGAAAAATTTCGATATGACGATCTCTGAGTGTTGTAAAACACACATCTAATTTAAATATCAGGCGTCGCATGCTTGTTTTTGATTTAGAGATCAATGTTATGATTATATTACAATAGAATATATAGAACTACTAAAAAGTTTATTTTCATATAGTAAAACCCATGTCATTTTCTCCCAAATTTCACAGATTATAGTAGATGCAGAGTGCTACACATATGAATTTTAAAATGCATATGTCACCGTCCTTATTCTTGAATGAATTGTAGAAAACCATATTTGACAGTACATTTCTAATGTAAATCAAGCAAATGTAAAAAGATTTTAATATCACCAAGTGGCACCGTAAATTGTCCGATATGCCGTTAATTGATTTAGATAGTAGAATCATACAGTATCGTCGTGGAGAGTATGTTTGGCAAACCTTTTCATTGTCGTCTTACCAGATGGCGCTGCGATTGGGAGTGAGCTACCTGACTCTGGCCTTAGTGGGCCTTGACGCTCTTGAGCGATGGAAGCGCAACCTACCGGAGCACGTGATCAGACCTCACTACGCCCAGATTCTACCCTGCCTCGACCCCTACCTCAAGACAAGGAGGGACCAAGGTACATATGAACCATTTTTACCAAGGAATGTGTCTCATAGAAAGATGTAATTACTATCCGAGTTGAAAGTTTTTACAGATAGAATAATAAATACAGCAAATTCCATTCCGAGCAAATTGCCCCCGAGGTGTCCCAGAAGTGGGGTTTTACCGTATATCATTACTACTATACGTAGCATAACAAGATGATCATTATTCCTTTTTTTTTATTTTTTTTTTTAATAACTGTCATTCAAGGTAGCATCGCTGAGGGAGTAGGACGTCGCCACGTCATACCTGTATTATTCCTTTTTTTTGCTGCAACAGGGGCACCATTATTCACTGCGAAGCATTTTGAATCGTGGATAATGCTGGTGGGTTTCTCTTTTTTCCAGATACTGACAATAGGGAGACTCTTTTGCTTACGTCCAAAGGCAAAAGTAGAAAGTCCGGCAAAAGAAGATTACCGGTGAAATTACTTGAACAGACGTGGAAAGATGCAGTCAAAGTAAGGCGATCCATAATAGTCAGGATGATGTCAACATAAATTACTCACCGTGTCACATTTAAGGCCCTTCTTATTACCTGAAATAAGTATAGACCTTTTAAATGTCATTCTTTTTAAGATATGGCTTGAAAACACGTATGCGCACAGCCAATACTACCTTGAAAAAATAATATATGATCAAATTTCAAAGAAAAATTATCGATCTCGATAGCCCAAGGTGAAGTAGCGTTGCTTAGATGTTGATTAGTGAACCTGGGAATAGTGAAAATAAAGTATACTTGATAACCAGGTATTTAATCAGATGCTGCTCCTTCCACCAAGTAACCACACTTTCCTGTCAATCAGTTTATCACGTAATAATCAACTTGACATGATCCCGACAGGTTTTGAGATAATCACCTCTCTTGTTCTTCCACAGTTAAAAGGGGTACACAAATAAATATTTCAAATAAAAATCTCCGAAGTAAGAAGAAAAAAACAGGAATAAGCCGAGATAAGTGTTGGAAACTCCAGTCGGTTCTCATAAAGAGATTATGTGTCTTGCCCTGCTTTTGCCTTTTGTTACTGTGCGGGAAGGATCATCGCTATAGTTTGACCAGCTGATGATCCTCGTACCTTTCCACACAGGGGCAGGAGACTCAATTAGAACAAGTTCAGCAGCGGTGTTTAACGCTGCTGGGCTCACTAGGGGGCAGTACCAACCACCACCTGTTGAGCAGCTCGCCGGAGCAGCTCGGGGCCCAAGCCGTGGCCTGGGACAACGTGCGCCACCTCAAGTTCGACATGCCATTCATGGACGTTAAACCTGTCATCTATTTCGGTAAGTTGGTAGATTAGAAGAAATCTGTAATTTCTTTTATTGAATTTTTTTCGACAATTACAATGAGAGGAGGTTTTCAGCGGCTCATTGTAGTAGTACAATACAACGATTGATAATGAGAATGAATACATATAAAGTGTAATTAATCATGTAATATACCACATATATTGTATATTCTTTAATGGGCATTGACAGGAGTCTTCGCTGCAGTGGTATAATAGCCGAACTCACTATTAAATATAAGTAGCTTTCCAAAAATCGTATTAAATTTGTGATTCTGTGTCCCATTGAATAATCTAGGATCGCACATGAAGAATCTTTTCTGTACCTCGTACAAGGGTTATCGTTTAATACTATCTCAGTTCGTTCGCTTAGACAGTGTTACCCGTCCATAAGGGTTAGATATTGTTGACCCAAGGACGACTTGGATCTCTATGACATACAGAAAAGCGACTTCAGTTCATGTAGGATTCTAGATTATTCAACCGGCCCCTGGCTTACACATTTTACACAACACTGGTAATTACACCTATAATGCCATTGCTGCGTTATTATTATCATCATTATGAAGTGATTTCTTTGATTTCACAGTTTTGCCTGAAAGCTTGTCGATATTTACTCATGTAGATATACACTTTTTACCTTCATGAATGATTATTTTGAGCGGTAGAAAATGTAAGTTTATTGAAAGTCCTTCAGCTACTGTTTTGAGATTTTTTTTCGTGGTCTTTGATTTATATGATTCCATGCTATCCTTGGATTCAAAAGTAGTACCCTCGGTTCTTAAAAAACATATAGACATTTGTCAGATAGTATGGCTGTATTCTGTACGTCATGAATGCAGAACGAGTAACGTTTGAGCCTTGCTTGTTCTATCCCTGTAGACCCGTTCCTGCCGCGCGTGGCAGAGCTGGCGACCACGTCGAGTGAACGGCAGACGAAGGTGGCAGCCTGCGAGCTGCTACATTCGCTCGTGCTCTACATGATCGGCCGCGGGGTGCAGAAACGCGCCGGCGACCTCCAGGGAGACTCCATGGAGAAACTCTACCGAAAGCTTTTTCCTGTCATCGTCACCTTGGCCTGCGATGTTGAGCAGGTAATTTCTTTTTATACCAATTTCACTTGAAAATGGAAGCATGTGAATGGATAGTAGCGAGCCATGGAGTTGTGTTATGAGCTTGAAAATTATATAACCAAAAATTATTCTTTTAAATTGGTAATGACTTTTTTATGATTTTTTTAATGGGAATCATCCTAATTTTATTGGGATTTTTGTGTAAGGCAGCAGTGCATCGACAGAAGTCTCAAGATCAATATCATCTGGCAGACTCCTAACAGGATACTATCTATCAAGAAATTTCACTATCATATATTTCTATCAAGAAATTTCATATATTTCCTGATATCTTTTATCTTTATAGTCCCTGTACATAATCCTGTCCCAGCAAAAATAAAATAAAATGTACATAGGTTGTGGGATAGATATATCGTTAAAACTCATGACACATTCCTTTAACAGGTGGCAAAACAACTGTTTGAGCCGCTGATGCTACAGCTGATCCACTGGTTTACAGGCAACAAAAAGTACGAGAGTGATGACACGATGGCACTATTGGACACACTGATAGTAAGTATAGGCATATACATTAGGAATGCATATACCATTGCCTATTATCTAATTAATTCAGAGATTTTTTATCAGTACATGTACTTATGACTCGTTCCAACTACTTGGTAATCCATGTGATATGCGAAATCAATGTCCAGAAAAGAATAGACATCTGCTTTGTAGTAAATCTTACTAGGATCATAAACAATGATCTATGACAATCGCGCATATAAATTTTGAAACAAATTGCTACCAGTACTTCATAAGGAAAATCAAACAAAATCTGCCTATTACTGAAATAACCCTACAGATGACATGTCAAGATTGAACAGGTAGATTGTTCGGTCATATTTTGTTGTAACAGCATATATGGGAAGTGCTGATGTATTTTGGTTTTAGTACTTCCTAGTAGCCATATTTACCTAATCTTTACGAGATTGTTACAATATGCTATATTGTTCTAACAGGATGGTATCGTTGATCCCACGGATACCGCCAGACGTGATTTCAGCGCCAAGTGTCTCAAAGAATTCCTCGTGTGGTCAATAAAGCAAACGTCGAAAAAGGTAATTTACGTTACTACACTAAGACTGTTTTAATAAAAAACATATAATTTGTTTGTCTTTTTCTCAGTCGAAAACAGTTATCGATAGCAGTTATCAAACTCAGGTAGCCGTCGATAAAAATATACATAACCAGGTCCCTAACCATTTATCCTGATAAAGTAATGAATGAAAAAAAAGTTAGCCCTTTATGGACGAATGATGCCTTGAGGCACCAACCAGTCCAGGCCGAATGATGCACAATTTACAAAATTATTCTAACAAAGGAATGATATATCAATTATTATAAAATTTCCATAGAATATAGATCTAACATGATATTTTGTAATCTTGTGAGAAAATGAATATATCAATGATGGTGTATTATACCACGTGATTATAGACTAATTATGAGTTGTGACGGATATGTGCTCGTCCCCTGGTGCTATACACTGACACCAGCATCCGGCCTCACAAGGGTAGCACGGCCGCTGGCCCCGTCTTTAGAGGGTCAGAATTGATATAAATATTGTTTTCTATTCTACCTAAGCAAATGGGGAAGAGTCCTGGTAACATGAAGTCCCTCCTGAAACGCATGTACAGTTTGGCTCATCACCCGAGCGCCTTTAAGCGCCTGGGCTCGGCACTGGCCTTCAACAGCATATACTCTGTCTTCAGGTATGGACACAGAACTGGTAAGAGTAGCGTGGCGTTCTGGTCACAAATATTCTGCCTGTAAAGAAGGGTCCAAATTGCTTATTCAGCAGAATATTTCGGTCAAGAACGACACGTTACCAATTACCTATTCCTATTTCTTACGTTCAAACAAGTTCCCGTTTCTGTAAACATAATCATGACCATTGACTTCGCATTATTCACAGCTGCATGATCTTTCTGACGCCATATTGCAAATTTATAGATATATAAGTGAACAATAGTCGGTAGATTCGTAAGCCGCCATACCGGGCCAAAATAAACAGGCTTCGAAGTGGACCGAGTCTCAACCTTACAACAGACAATTGATCGTGAGGTCATTTGGATGCAATATATAATTTTATGCATGAGAAACCTGCAGTTCGGATCCCATATAGATCAGATTTTAGGTTATACACGGCAGACAATTAAGTTGTATTTGATTTGTACTGCACCATTGAAGAAAAAAGTAATAAGAATGGTTAAGGTTAACCAATGTTGTGAGTATGATTACATAGTAATTTCATAAGACAAAGCCTAGTGATATCATGTAGCAATTAAGCAAACGACATATAGTCAAATTCAAACTTGTTTCAGGTTGTTACGCCTAGAGGCCTAGACTAGCTAGGTGAAGATGTAAATTTAAGGGAGTAAGAACTCAAACACAAACGTATATGGTACTACTATGAGTCAAGAAACTTGACTGATTTTAATGACAGATTCTTCCACTTATATACAGACAGCAGGTGACATCTTGCTACAGGGTAAGCTTGTAAACTCTGTGCTGGGGTTGGATATTGAAGCAATAGCCAATGAGGATTCACCAGTCTTGTTCCAGTCTGTCGCACATGCCAGGAGGGCTGCTCATGTCACTCACAACTCAGGTGTCATGCAGTACGCCCTGCCCCCATGTGGCCAGACGGGGAACTAGAGCAAGCAATAATGAGGGTAAATATGCCATTCACTACATGGTTGCTGTACGTACAAAATGAAGACAGGGAGGAGCTGCTACAAAATGGTGACTGTCTTAATGCGGTCTTTTTGGTGCTAATATTAATGAACAATTTAAAACTATTCAGGTTTGTAGACACTGATCTCTTCGCATATAAATCAATATAATTGATCACGATAGGGATGGAGAGACTGGAACTTTAAAAGATGTTATCCTGCCCCTGAATTCAAATGTTTTATTTTCTAATTAAAATATGTTTACTAATATGACACTTCTCGAAAGAGCGTTAAGTACAGGTCTCCTATGTTAAGACATGGAGAACTGTTATGATAGATGGGATGATGTATACCATTCAATGGACTTTCTCGTGTTTCACCACAGAGAGGAGGACTCCCTTGTGGACATGTTCACCTTCCAGATCTTGGCAAACTACATTGACAGTCTAGCCCTCGCACACTACGACGACAAATCACTTGGTATGATACTTTTTTTAATTCTTATTGATATTACATATATTGTTGTTACCAAGGAATAATTACTACAGATCTGGACAGGTTTCAGAATTAATCCGTTGAAAAAAGAAAAGACAGATTTTCAGCAGTTTAGTTTCTTTACTGGATTATAACTTCAGTAATTTTATTTGTATTCTTAGAGGGCCATGATAACAGTAGCATTACGACAGAGTAATCTCATGGGGAGAATGCTGATTATGTTTCTTGTTCCCAGGTACACAAGAGCAGTGTCGGAAGGTGCTGACCCATGTTGAGCGTATTATCAAACACAAGGCAGGTCTCCTAAGTAAACCCAGCAAACATCGCATTGTGCCCAGGTGGGTGATAAATAGGGAAATATAGTGATATACGGACAATTTCCAGACTCTAATGTAGGCTAAGAGGTTTAAACGGTTAGCTCAATATGATAGATTCGCATAGCCCAAGCGAATACACAAAATAGGACGGAATTCGGCCATACTGCGAGCACTTAGTTTATCTCTGGGTGGCGGACATCGTCACCACAGCAAATTATTTCAGGGATTTTTTTCAGGGCTGCTGACACCCCTGCTACTCTCCCTACAACTCTTCAGTCCTACCATGCGCGTCCCCATCAGTTTAAATGTTCATGGGGTGCGCATGGAGTCTGGACCATAACAACTCTTTATCTAATAAAATAATCTGAAATACTGAAAAGGTTGCTCATGTTCGTTCTCATCATTAATAAGGGAAGCAAAATTCTTTTCTCCACATCGCACAGTCTGCTATCCTTCTATCTGAAAAACCAAGTCACAAATTTATATGGTCCTCCATTGATTTATGCTGATATATTAATGTTAATCTGTAACCGAACCTTGTATATTGTTTCTCGTATTAGAATCTGGCTCGGTGTTGTCTTAGTGGCAGCTACTGCTCAAGTGAGCTCGATGGTATCATGGGCTGACGTCACATGTCTGTTCGTTCGATTGACAGCAGTGTAATCATGATGATTTGCTTAGTTTCAAGTTGTTGACATGGAGAACTATATGATAGGTGGGATAATGTATACCATTCAATGGAAGTTCTCGTGTTCCACTACAGAGAAAAGTGTTCTTGCCACGTCTTCATAACACCTTCCAGATCTTGGCAAACTACATTGACCCTTAACCAGATACTACTACCACAGGTCCCCGTTCTTAAAGGGTTAAGAGAGAGGGATTTGTGAACTGAAGGCATGTAAAAAAAAATGTATATGGTTTCTCGTACAGAGAGTGGAACGACGCCACGTTGCTGACGGCCACGCGCTGGTTGATCCGTCAGTGTGGGCGGCCGCACGCCGAGTGCCGCCACGCCGCCATGCAACTCATCTGCAACCTCGCCCCGTTTGTACAGAACATCAACACAGCGAAGGACTTCTTCACAGCGCTGCAGAAGGAGAGCGGCCCGGAATACTTTATTGTCAGGTACGAGTCTTATTATTGGAGCAAGAATGTATTACTAGTATAAATTTTTTATAGACATTTCTTTTGGGAAATATCGTATGAAAGGGAAAGAAGATTTGGGAAGTGATAGTGTTTAGATACTTTGTCTGTCTTTCTACTGTTGATGGTATTATGTATTTTCACATATGCTTGAAATAGTCCTGCTGCGGCCACTTTTCTCCTTCATTCTTCAGCAATGGTACACTACCGCTAGATAAACGGCGAGTCCTTTTTGTACCATGTCTAGTAGTGTGCAAAGTCAAAGAATTCTTGCCTCATTGAATGTGTAGGGTCTAGACCTCACATAAGCCTATTAATTTATCGCATTTGTTCTATTTTTCACAGAAATATTAGTCAGATACAATTGACTTTTTGAAATACAATAATTCTATTCTTAAAATAAATGTACTACCAATTTTAATCCAAGAAAATGTAAACACTCTCAAAGCTCTCCAAGGACATGTTTTGTTTTCTCTTAAAATCCCTATGATGATGTATATTTATCATCGCATACTTGTATTGATTTAAAAAAAGCTGTTTTCCTTATAAGATTTGAACGCGGCCGCTACAAGCTACAGTCGCGCTCCGGGCTCGTTCAGTGTCAGGTTATGTCTCGTCTTGGGGATAGTTTCTCCCTGAAGTTTGCTGTTAACTGGTACGACATGCTGCTTGCTACGCTGGACTGCTACACCTGGGTTTTCGGCCAGAATCTGCTCAATCCAGCCAAGACTCTAGTCGGTATGTTCAACAGAGCTCTCTGTCTGACTGTCCGACTATAGGATCTGTGAATTAAAATCCCCCAACCCCTATAAGGGAAGACCGATCCTAGCTATAGTTTTTGTGTAAAACATGTGTACAGATCAGAATAGATATATCATACATTGTTTTATAAGATGAAGTTTTGAAATATAGTCTGGTTTATTATCTGAAATTCTGAGTAATAATATTACTAAATCCCTGCTGTCTGAATGTTTCGTCTACTGTCACAATGTTTGATGTTCCATCAAACGCAGTGACTAGGTTTCCAAGTTAATGTCCATACAATCCATAGCTTGAAGTTTTAAATGTCTCTGTTTTGAATCCAGTAGCGACTATAAGTTCACCTTCACCCTACATCCATGCAATCATCTTTTATATAAATATTTCTCTGTAAACTATGTGATGGTTACATTAGCTTTTGTAACAGGACTCTGACAAGGGCACATTTGTATTTGTATATGAGGACGCATATCTATTGTAAACAGTTAACTCTTTTGTTTTTTTAACTAGACATTTCATATCGCATATCACATAAACAGTGCATGTGTAGTAAGATGCTTTACTGCTCAATGGGATCGCTTTAAAAGAACAGGAAGATGTCCTATGATGAACACTGTATACATTGGTAAAGGTGTTACCTTGTCTTAATCCAGTCTCGGGCAATAAGGGCACGGTGCTGTTCAAGGTCCTTACCCATTTCCTTGATGACCTTGCCCTGGAGGATATTTCTGCAGCTGCTAATCTGTTTGAAGTCAGACCTGAAGTGATGCTCTTTACTCCACACGAGAGAGATGAGTACAACAGGTAAGGGAATTCTACAAGGTATTTATCTTAACATACCCACTCCAAACTAATAAATTTATTGTATGCTGTGATTGATATGTCACTCCTAGTCAGAATACATTTATATTGTTTACTGCTAACCCTCTGTTTATTTGCAGAGTTAAGTGTACGGCTATAGTGCGCCTGATGGACTTCATCGTGGTGTTACTTGGTCTGCATCAGAAAGACAGTCTCAAGGTAAGCCCATACGCCTGCTTGACAAAATCAGACTTCATAGAAGAACCGATGAAAAAAATGTGTTGGATCATGTATATCTCTATTACTGTGGGGTTGCTTCTAGGCATAGATTTATCTTCCTTTTGTGGTGGCTGCATATGGTATGTACCCAATTGATTAGATCTCAACAAATGTTTCTATTTGATGTATCTTCTCAAAGTTCTTTTATATAACTTAAGATACAATAAGACTCAACTCGTATCCACATTCATCTTCATAGATTGACCGGATTTATTTTGTTAAAGTACTTTATTTAACCTGAGTCGATACATCGATGTGGTGGACCGTTATGAGAGTGCCAATCAGCGCATGGCGTTTGCATATAGTTTCACCTTTTTTTCAACAGTGTCATCATCAAGGTCAGAAAATGACCAAGTGTGACCGTAGAGTTTTACAACAAGCATTATTGAAGCAAATAAGTTACAAGACAAATAAGCTGTTATGCATTTAGAGTCGTTCTGTAACTACCGGCTTTCTAAAACTTACAGTAAAACCTCTCCATCCATGACACTAGTTGTGTAGTAGTTTCTTTAGTTACATGAGAACTAAATACAGCTTAAATATTACATGTCATATAAAAAATGCCTATGCATAAGTAAATTGTCCTTTACCATTCTAAGGTGGTGTAAGGATGAGATTGCACTAGGGACAAGTGGTAAATTTTCTGACTCATTTCACAGCCAGTTTTGTTTCAGAGCCCACCTCATCTGGTAAGATTTAAAAGTGTTCACATTCAGTATGCTCCTGACCTTCGGGGATAAAATGTTCCAGGTTTTAGCACTTCGATTTATGGTGCTGTTCTTACGTATCAAAGGTTTGGATTTACCAGTTCAAATGTTACAGTGTCAAGTATACAAGGTCGACCGCCATGGTCTGTTGTTACGAGATCTACAATACAAATAATGGTGTCGACATGAGATGACATGCCTAAATTCTGGTGAAGGTTAACCCCAAGATGCTTAAAATGATGCGCCCTATTTATTCTTGTATTGTCTATCACTAGATTCAGATTTCTGCCAACGGTAGAGTTGATTTTCTGTTTAGTTCCCAAAATGATGAATTTCATATTTTCTTCCATTTATTAATGATTGGTTCGAGTTGCACCAATTAAGAATCCTGTCCAGATTAGACTGAATGTTATTAACCAGGGTAAAGACATTGTTATCAGAACCATAAATGATGGTATCTTCCGTATATAGGTGGCATTTGCAGTTTCTGATCACCTAGTCAATGCCATTCACATAAGCTAAAAAGAAAAATAGTCCCAAAATGGATCCCTGGGAACACCACAAAAAATGTCATGCTCATCAGATTCAACCCCGTTAGCCAAGGTCCTCTCAGATTGCTTCGTCAAATAACTAGCTATCCGCTGTAAAAGAGGTCCCTGAATGCCCATGAATACTGCAATGGACAATCTCGTTTTCATTTCTGGATTGGTAAAGATCATTAGTAAATTTGACATTTGTATCATTTGTAAAATGATGCAGTCTAAAACCTCCTTGCATAGATGACAAAAGCTTATTAGCAGGTGGACGGTTGGTCTTTAGGTTATGGCTATAGCCTACTGTAGTACAACTGCTTGTAGAGTCACTAAGTGACCTGACCACATTTTTGCCTTTTATAGGTAACTAAGTACAGATAGGAATATAATTTCTGTTTTGGACAGAAGGTTTTATGGTGGTACAATGCCTTACAGTTTTGATATTTAGTATTTTGGTATGGATTTAAAAAAGATAGTGAATTCAGTTTGGGGGGGGGGGGGACTTCTGTAGTCACAGGTCCATTTTTAAGAACTCCTTTATGCACATATTTCTACCCCTTAAACTGGTTCAATCATGATATAATATGCCTCATTTGAAAGAGAATAAAAAAACAGTAAGTGCTAGGAAGTGGAATTTTCTAGGTGGATTCTATATTTACTGTGAGATATTCAAGTATTTGTTAAAAATGGGGGGGTTTTTCAGTGAAATTGGCATATTCAAACACATGTTTACTCAATATTGGTTTACATTTAGCATTAGTGTAACATTTACCATCTCCATATGTGGCACTGACAGTTGCTTACACCCTAGAAAGTGTCATTATTAGCAGGTGGACGGTTGGTCTTTAGGTTATGGCTATAGCCTACTGTAGTACACATACTTGTAAAGTCATTAGGTGACCTGACCATATTTTTGCTTTTTATAGCTCACTAAGTACAGATAGGAATATGATTTCTGTTTTGGACAGAAGGTTTTATGGTGGTATAATACCTCACAGTTTTTAAAATTTAGTATTTTGGAATGGATTTGAAAAAAAAGTGAATTCAGTTTGGGGGGACTTTGGTAGTCACAGGTCCACTTAAGAACTTCTTTATGGACATATTTCTACCCCTTAAACTGGTTGAATCACAATATGATATGCCTCATTTGAAAGAGAATAAAAAGCAGTAGGTGCTAGGAAGTGGAATTTTCTGGGTAGATTTTATATTTACAGAGATTTCCAAGTATTTGTTGAAAGTGGGTGGGGGGGGGGGGGATTTCCAGTGAAATGGGCATGCTCAAACATATGTTTACTCAATATTGAATTACAGTGAGCATTGGTGTAACATTTACCATCTCCATAAGTGGCACTGGCAGTTGCTTACACTCTAGGAAGTGTCATTATCTAGGTGAAATGTATATTTGATGTGCTATCCATGTATTTTGCCAAATCTCATATTAAGAGGGGGGTAAGGCATGAGGTGTATGAGAGGATGGTTTATTCACATATTTACACATAAACAGAAGACAAAATGGTTCATAACTTTGTTGTAGGAATCAGTCAAGACCCAGTCAAATGATATTGGTTTGTAAAATTATTTGCAATATCATTTACTACCAGATATTAGCTTGACCTACTTTACATAGAAACAAAGTTGTGTCCCTCACATGGCTAGGGAGCATGCAGACAGGTCTGTGTGCACTCATCCATGAATGATCACCATGAAGCAGACGTTTTATATATAGGGAGCTAAATATATTTGTGCATTGAGCCATGACCTGCTGAGGATTAGGGCTTTAAATATCCAATCAATGCAGGCCCTTCCCTCCCTCCCTCCCTCCCTCCCTCCCTCCCTCCCTCCCCTCCCTCCCTCCCTCCCTCCCTCCCTCCCTCCCTCCCTCCCTCCCTCCCTCCCTCCCTCCCTCCCTCCCTCCCTCCCTCCCTCCCTCCCTCCCTCCCTCCCTCCCTCCCTCCCTCCCTCCCTCCCTCCCTCCCTCCCTCCTCCCTCCCTCCCTCCCTCCCTCCCTCCCTCCCTCCCTCCCTCCCTCCCTCCCTCCCTCCCTCCTCCCTCCCTCCCTCCCTCCCTCCCTCCCTCCCTCCCTCCCTCCCTCCCTCCCTCCCTCCCTCCCTCCCTCCCTCCCTCCCTCCCTCCCTCCCTCCCTCCCTCCCTACCTCCCTCCCTCCCTCCCTCCCTCCCTCCCTCCCTCCCTCCCTCCCTCCCTCCCTCCCTCCCTCCCTCCCTCCCATGGTCAGAGGGAAGGTCTGTGTGCACTCATCCATGAAGGTGAAACTGATTAACGTTTCCTATGTACTCAGGTAATTCTTGATTGGCAATTGAATCCCCTACAGGTAGCTAAAATAAGTGTGCATTGACCCGTGAACTGCTGAGTTCACAGAGTAGTAGGACTTTAAATATCCAATCAATGCAGGGCCTTCCCTATTCATAGATGCCCTCCCTCCCTCCCTCCCTCCCCTCCCTTCCTCCCCTCCCTCCCTCCCTCCCTCCCTCCCTCCCTCCCTCCCTCCCTCCCTCCCTCCCTCCCTCCCTCCCTCTGTATTGAGTTTTAAAGGCGTCCACCTGCTCATTTGGTCTTTTAAAGACCAATATTTCTATTTGATAATGCACTCTTAGCTCTTGTTCGTTTCACAAATGGCCATTCAGTTGGCTATGAATCTTTCCAAAATCCTATCAATGTATTGGAAAAAGGGAAATAAGGGCCAGGTTCGAGACCTGTAGGTTCAAATCGGTTTCGCATTTAATTTTGTGCACTTTGCACAAAGCATGATACTTATCCTTGATAGTTCAATAATCTCATTTGATAGTAAGGTTTTTTTATCTTATCTTATATGAACATTTTTGATGGGACACATTTCACCCAGGTGCTTTACAAAAATATTAGATACATGATATTCCCGACATCAATCACTTTCCTAGAATTATCAAATTTGTCCAGTCATCAGAAACAATTCTGTTGGCTGAAAGGTCTAGATCAAAGTGATGAAGAGCGTCTTGTGAAAATGTTTTTTTCCTGTATATTTTTGGGTTTATCAACCTATCAACGCATTTCACTCTCTTCTCTTCGGCATTTTGGTTTGTTTGAAATATAATGAGTTTTCACCTATGTTATTTTACGATTTATGTTTCCTACATTTTATGTCAGGTAGTACCGGGCAGTTTCTGGTCACCGACATTGTGGGAGTTGATTGTGCGATGCGTGATCCAACCTACCAAAGTCGGCTTCAACATGGCTGACGTGGAAGTGATGATGAAGCTACCAGAACAGGTAAACCACCAACTAATTTCTCATTTTGTGTGTCTCCTTCATCTAAGATATTCGCTCTGTATCAGCGAAGTGAATTATATAAATCAAAATGAATCATTACGAATAGCTGCTAGTCAGTGAATTCGCATATGTTATTTACAAATGCCGAATAGTCCTCACGTTAAGTTCGGAGTCACGTTTATAATGGAGTCATCTCCAATATAGAATTTCTCGCAGATGCTAACATTGAATACAAATATCATGGACAATAACGAATCCCGTATGAAGAGAATCAGTCGAGTTGTATATGAAAAATGCAAGGCAACATCTTGTAATTGAGCTGTGTTAATTTGACCTTAGATGGCACAAGTCCTGCAGGTAATAGGGCGATTACCAGCAAACGTCCTGAAAGGCTTCACCTCCTGTTTGACAGAAAAACTTGCCAAGGGCACGTATGTAATCTTCTCCTCACTTTTTCAATCGATTAGATCATTAAGAACCAATCTAAATAGCTTATTTACTCAACTCCCATAGCAGCGGACATTGGTCGTCGCCCATGGTACAAGAATACAAACTAACTTTCGACCTCCTACGTCTAGTAAGCAATTCGATATACATTAGGCCTACCCACATCAACTGTATCCAGTTCCAATGAGAGAAATCTCCACTATAAACCACTTTCATTATGTTTGACAACTATTAATACATTTACAATTAAAATCCACCGTATCACAGTGCAGCATAGCTGACGTACAACTTTACCCAACGTAAAAATTTTCAATAGCGAAATTGTGAAATTGTTACTTAATAATTACCTTATCCAATCCAAGACACGACTGTGAAAAGTGTACATTATACTAACCCAAAGCCTACTGTAGTACACCTGCTTGTAGTGTCACAAGGTGAGGTGACCGCAATTTTGCTTTTTTTTAATAGCTAACCAAGTACATATAGAAATATGATTTCTATTTCGGACAGAAGGTTTTATGGCAATATAATATCTTACAGTTTTAGTATTTAGCATTTTAACATGGATAAAAAAAAGTGATTTTAGTTGGTGGGGGGGGGGGGGGGACTTTTTGAGTCACAGGTACATTTTTAAGAACTCCTTCATGAACATACATTTCTACCCCTAAAGCTAATTCTATCATAATATGATACGGCTCATCTGAAAGAGAATAAAAGTAGTAGTTGCTAGGAAGTAGAATTTTCTAAGTAGATTCTATATTTACTGAGATATTCAGGTATTTGTTAAAAGTGGGGCGTTGGATGTAAATGGCATGCTAATACAGTGGTTCGCATTAGTGTTACTTTTACCATCTCCATAAGTGGGCCTCACATTTGCCTGTATAGAACGAAGTGTTATTATTTAGGTCAAATGCACATTAAGCTCTTCGTATACAAACAAATGTAGTTTTAGAGACTAGCAGGCCTTGGAAAAGGTGCTACCGAGCACCGAAACATCGCAGTTAGTAAGCGTAATTCCTAAAAAAATTATACTATTTAAAAGGGTTAATAAAACTTGGACTCGCATCCAATTGGTTTGTGGTTGGTGTTAAACAACTCAACAAATGTCGTGTTTGTGCGTTTTTGCAGAGAATATAGGTGTACTTTGTAAGTAGCCAATGAATCGAATAGCAACAAACCCTTTTTTCTCCTGTATCTCAGTACTATCCTTGCACTTAATGACGTCTGGAGAAACTGAACACGATGTTGTTTCCTCCATCATAGAGACTGTGATCTGAGCAGCAAGCTGCCTCTCTCACTGACCAGTGGAGACGAGAACCAGTTCTCAACTCTGCACCTGGTGAACGGCCTCACTCAGCTGGAAACCCTGGGTCTCCTGCACCCTGCCATTTCTCACGTCGGCGACAGACACAAGTTTGCCGAGAGACTGCTACAAAGTGTCTTCAGGGTCCGTAGTCAATTTATCAGGGATATTAATATATATATTCAAACAAATTTCTGATATCCGAAATTTTATGATTCTCATTTGTTTTAGTAATAAGTCCGTAATATCCACAAATTGGCTATACCCGTCTCCACTTAACTGATATATTCATACTGTGGCTTTTGATATTATGTAAATTCAAATTTAAAAATTCCGACTAGCCTAGACTAGACTAGGAATTTTATATAATCATCTCTTCCTGTTTTCACATCATAAAGCATTAATCTTTCTCTTTTAATATACATCTATTGATATATATTTTGAAATGCTAGATACATATCACAAAAATTAAAGCTACTCATATATAATCGCGCTTAAACATTGTTTGCAATTTTAAGCTCCCACCATCTAAACATGACATATTTTGGTGTTGGCAGGGCGTGGCAACGAAAGAAGACGACCATCTTGTCTTGGCTCAGCTTGACCCACAGAGTATCGACCTCGCCGCGGCCCTCCTTCGGCTGGCCTTCACTATAGGACTAAAGGTTAATATACCTAAATAAACATTAACAAAGAAGCCACAAAGCGCTCCACTGTGGTAACCGTTTATGTTGCCCGACATTTTGAATATTCCTTCTTTGGATATACATGACTGCCTGGCGGACAGTCAGAGAGCACTTGCTTTTATTCCCATCATACAGAAAAGCACTACCTTGGTGGTAGGTGATCCTGTCAATGTCAGTGCTTGTTCATCTGCCCTTACCTTCAGGGATGTATACTAGATCCTTTTTTATGATAAAAACTCCTGTTTTGTTCCATTGTGTCACTTTTTGGGGCTTTACACCATTTCACCATTTTAAACTTATGTCGGCCATAATGGATACATCGATGCTTAGTGCCCCCTGTGTGGGATAGGAACCAAACTAGAAACCAAACTAGTCGATCACTACTCTAACCTCCAGTCCTAACCATTCACGAGATATTCAAAGTGATCTTCGACACAAGTGCCACAAGTGTCATCGACGATGCCCTCCGCATTCCCAACTCGACTTTGCCTCGTGAGATTACTCCGCAACCAAAACTCGTGAGATACTTCTAGTAGCTATGAATCTAGATGCAATTCCTTATTAGTATGAACCGACTTCCATGAGACTGAAATCCGAGGAAAAAGATAATCACGGTATGATTATATATATATATATATATATATATATATATATATATATATATATATAAATAGCGAAAAGAAATGATGAACAAGCAAACAACAAAAATACCACATATATGTACAACATATGAAGTAAAAAATAAGTTAATGGGAATATCACCAATATGTAAAGATGATGATGTCTTTTTCAAAATGCAGTCAATATGTACGTCTACAAACCTTGTATGTATTTATGTTGCAACTAAATGTCTACATTGAAACTCAAGAGTGCCTAATCATACTGCATGATTCAACAGAGTCAACAGTTACATAGTCTTTTGATGCCATAAATACGTCCCGACGCCGTAGGCAGAGGGACGTATTATGGCATAAAAAAACCTCGAACTGCATCCCTACAGGCTCAGTAACGACATTTTCTCTTAATATCTCATGCAACGTGTAAATATTGTTTATCTTTCAGCCGAAAGCCATCCTGGACGTCCTCCTAGACAAGACACCTCTGCACCAGCCAGGGCTAGGGACATGTCAGCAAGGAGCGGTGTTCTACGCGCAGTTCGGTGCAGCGCTGGACAGGCATCTGTTGGGAATGGCAGCAGACTTCATCCCGGCGCTCGTCTACCATGCAAACTCAGAGTGGAGTCTCGTGGGCTCCGTACTGACGGGAATGCTAGACAAGGCCAGCAAGGAGAAGGTCACGAGAAAAAAGTCAGTAGTCTGGGATAAGCGTCATTTATTCAGTTATGACTTAAAGCATCTAGGCATCACCCGGCGCGAAAAGGCTAAATAAAAGTTGTTTCAGTGTGTGTTTGGGGTAAGGGGAGGGGGGGGGGGGGGATTTCTGTCACAGGTCTATAATTTAAGAATTCCTTTGTGGACATATTACTACCCCTAAAACGGGTTCTCTCATAATATGATATTCCTCATATAAAAAAGAATAAAAAGTAGTAGATGCTAGGAAGTGGAATTTTCTAAGATTGATTTTGTATTTACTGAGATATTCATGTATTCATTAAAATTGGTTCATTAGTGGTTCACATAATGTTGATTTACAGTGAGCTTTGGTGTTATATTTACCATCTCCATAAGTGACTGTTGCTTAAAGGACGTTGCTTACAAAAAGTATCATTATTTAGGTGAAATATATGTGACCATAGTATTCCTATGTATTTTTGCTGAATCTAATAATTTGTTGTTGGGGGTGGGGGTTGGGGTAGAGGTAGCAGGTGTGTGAGTGGCTGGTTTATTCAGAATATTTAGAGACAAAATGAAGTCAGAATGGTTCATAATTATGTTCTGGGAATCAGACAATAACCAGTCAAATAGTATTGGTTTGTAAAATTAGTTGCAATATCATTTACCACCAGATATTGGGTTGACCTACTTTATTGTCCCCCACTTTAAGGCATATGGCCAGGGACAGGTCTCAGTTTCTGCATGCACTGATCTATATATTTGCCAACATGAGGCAACCGACCCACGTTTCACATGTAGGTAGGCATTGCTGATTGCCCATTAAAATTGTCTACAGGTAGATAGATATACTTTGGATTCTATAAACGTTAGAATGTAATTGCATTCCATACACAGAACACTTGGTAGGGTAACTCGTCTCACCCTAGACTTGCTCAAGTCTTATCACTGGCTGACCTTTGGACTGAGACTAATGAGTTTTAAATGCGTACACCTGCTAATTTGGCATTTAAAGGTCATTATTTCTATTTTAAAATGCAAACTTAGCTCTTGTTTCAACAAACATAATCAAGGAGTTTCCCAGATGTATTGTTCTCTTTAATTAGGATGTCCTTGCGATTCATAGTCTGCATGACTGCATCCCTGAACTGTGTCTGTGTGATGCATATTTGTTGGTAACATCTGTCTGATTATCATATACAGCCCCAGCTGAATTGGAGAGAGTTGATAATCTATTTGCTTTGTATAGTCCCTGGATGAGTAAGAATACAAGAATTTTACCAGTGGACTTTACTTGGCATTCCGTCTATGTTTTTCAGAGAGGGAAAGACTCTGGTGAAACTGGTATTAGACCAATGGCGCCACCTCTCATGCTGGTGGAGCAAAAAGTCTGGAACCCAAGAAACCAAAATCCAAGCCTTACAAGTACTCACTAAAACTCTGGTATTGGACTCCAAGGTACTTATAACATAGGAACCTTTTCATTTAGCCCCAATATATCTCTCCTGATATAAATATACAGGTATATTACATTGAATGACTATGAAAAACAATTGATATTTAGATCAAAGGTACTTGCAAGTTTTGAAATTGCCTTATAAAATCAAATTGTATTGAATTCGTGTCTAAAGACTGCATATGCAGACGGGTAATAGTATCGTTTTTGTGATCTTTTATCTTGCGGTAAAATTTTTGTTTTTATAAATTACAGTAGCTTGTCTCATCTCTCATTAAAACCTCGGCGAATTCACTGTCATTCATTCATTAGCAATTTTAGAAGAAGATGATTGAACATATTTCTATATGACTGTCCCCAAATTGCATTGGAACTTAATACAGGTAGTTATCGACAGCGAGTCGGGCAACTTTGGTGACATCTTTGACATGTATCAGGACCTTCTCACTGATAGAGACACTGGGCTTGCTTTCAAGGTAAATCTGTATTTCCTACTTTCGGTCGTTATGTAAAGTAGGTGAACTAGTCCTTTTCAAACGCCTTTAGCCCTTTCATATAAATAATTTCTATTCGAGGGCTGGCCAGATTCTTCAAGGAGATGCTATTTAATCTTGTCCATAAAGGTCCTGAAATGTTCCTTAGTTTTTTCTACCGCTCCTTTAGCACTGATGTGGATACTTTGAAAAATTTCAGTGCCGAGTTCTGGATCTCCTGGTTTTCTTCGTCAATGTTCCGGACCACGAGGTGAAAAAACTAAAGTAGGAACATATTTTCTTTTGTCCACTTAAATAAAGCCATAGCTTAAATGATAACAGCTATTTATCCTTATAAACAATCAAAATGTATAAATATGTCATATTTAATGGACCAAGTGTATATCCTAAGCTTTTGTCATTTTCAGCTAATTGCCGACCAAAACTTTAATGAACATGATCCATGCTAATGATCATGTCAATATCTGAGTAAAGAATCGATTGTCATATCCTAAAATGATGTCACACAGAAATTCCTATCTTTATCGGCTCTTTCCTTTCAGAAATAGATTAGGTTTAAGGATATGAAATGTTGGTCCTCAAATCAAGTTAGTTATAAAGTACTCAAAACTGTAGGACCATTTTGTTTTGGATCAGGGCTTCTCTTGACCGCCTAGTGACAGACAACTTTCCAATGCGAAGTTCGGAATTTACAGTCGGCACCCCTAAACACAGTGACTACATCACTGCCCTAAACAAGGTATGCATCCTAATATATATCAAACTAAACTTCCTTAATGTTTTCACTGGTGTAAGATAGCTACATTATGTAATTTGTGGCTGTCATGTTAGGGATGCAGCATATATATTTTTATCTATTATGTGATTTTCACGATTTGTCTCTATATATATGTATATTTTCTTAATATTTATGCTGCAACATTTTATGAAATTATCTTGATATGAACATTACTATAACTTTAGAAAAATGGCCAAAAGGAATACAAACAATATGGAAAGAAAGTGAAGAAAACTTTAAAGTATAGCCTCTCACTTGCCCACGAAAACCATCCTAAAGTAAATAGTAAACACAGTTCTCCGCACACTGCAGATTCTGTCTGCTCTGGACCTCTCGGGCAGCCTCATGCTCCTCGAACTGCTGATCAGTATCATGTGCCGAGAAACCCCGCACGTTCACGAAGATGAGATACAAAGTACCCTCGTCCGCTTCATGAAAAGGTGAGAACTGAAGGTGTCAGATAGACAGAAGATGTTGCGTGGTTTTCATTTTTTATATAGAAGTATTTAGGAAGTTATGAAGGAACTAGAAGTGTTCAAGTTGGCGGATTAGGTTACATATATAGATAGTAGTATAAGTCTTTTTTGATTTGGACATAAGCAAGTTTTTCTCTTTGTAAGAATTGAATTGATAAATATCATCACAAATCATGATGAATAGATTTAAATGACAAGAAAGTGGAAGATACGTGCTAATGGCCGCTTTCTCGCTAATTGGCATATGAACTGGGACTAATACGTGTCGGAAAGTTACGACATATTAAAATTGATTTTTGCATGAATTTTAAGGAATTGTTAATATGGTTTAGGATGCCTATGGACAAGCATAAGCTTGCGCTGGACGTACCATATAACATCTTCAGGAAGGAGGGCAGCTACCCAGATTGTATTCGGCGAGCATCACTAGAGCGTGTCTGCCTGCCCTTGCTCCGCATCGCCCACAAGGGAGCGCTGACCGAGTTCTTCTCAAGTTCCATCAAGGAAATCATGGCCACCTTAGAGATGAAGCTAAATAAAGTAAGAGAAACGTAATTTGATTTTATTCACTAAATGAACTTGGTAGTAATTAAACTTTGGCATGAACCCCTATTTCTGAATTAGGATTTCCGAGTTACAGAGTCATTTATTAGGGGGTAGATGGTTGGTCTTATAGGGTATGGATATAGCCAACTGTAGTACACCTGTCTGTTGAGTAAAAGATTAACCCATCTACATCAGCTTAATCTTGTGCTATGTTGTACATTTTGAAATACATTCAGAATTGGTCATGACGGTTTTCCCTACATGTAAAACTGGTCTAATCATGATACGATATGCCTCATTTAAAAGAGAATAAAAACACAGTAGTTGCTAGGAAGTGGAATTTTCTAGGTAGGTTACATATTTACAGAGATATTTAAGTATTTGTTATAGGTGGGAAGGATTTTGGATGAAATGAGCATACTCAAACAGATGTTCACTCAATATTGAATATTGATTTACTGTGAGCATTGGAGTAATATTTACCATCTCAATTAGTGGCACTGACTATTGCTTACATGCAAGGAAGTGTCATTATTAGCAGGTGGACTCTTGGTCTTTAGGTTATGGCTATAGCCTACTGTAGTACACATGCTTGTAGAGTCACTAGATGACCTGACCACATTTTTGCTTTTTATAGCTACCCAAGTACAAATAGGAAAATGATTTCTGTTTGGACAGAAGATTTTATGGTAGTACAATGCCTTACAATTTTAGTATTCTGGCATAGATTGTTTTTAAAAAAGTGAATTCAGTTTGGGGGGGGGGGGACTTTTGTAGTCACGGGTCTACGTTTAAAAACTCCTTTATGGACATATTTCTACCCCTTAAACTGGTTGAATCATAATATGATATGCCTCATTTGAAAGAGAATAAAAAACAGTAAGTCTTGGCACTGCACGAAAACCACTATTTTACATATATATACGCCATTGCGATAACGCACGTATTGGCTGTATTGTGGCTTGTTTATACTTGTATACACCTATTATACGCCTCTGCGTTTCGGGCGACTACGAGACAGTTTCCATATGTAGACGGGCGCGACTTGGCTGTCTTTCACGCCTGGCGTATTTAAGATAAAACATGCTCTGTGTGATATATATATATACGCCAGGCGTATATATAATACAAAAAAAAAAAAAAAATTGCGACCCACGGCCCGCCCCGTCCTGTGGGTGTTGTTAGAGGTTGCACCAACACTGACACTGAAATATGCTACCACTGATGTCCCCAAGTGGCAGAGGTCGGAATTATTGGATAGTGGCGTAAATAAACAGAATCAGGCGTATATATGACGAATATAAGACGGCACCATGGACACATATATACGCCACTAGATAAGGCGTCTACGAGACGGATAACAGGTCGAACTTCTAGACGCAAAATCCTACTGTTAGACGCGTTTCGGATACATATGTAAAGCGGTAAGTTTCGTGCAGTGTAGGAAGTGGAGTTTTCAAGGTAGATTCTATATTTAGAGAGATATTCAAGTATTTGTTAAATGTGGGGGGTGGCGGGGTAGAAATGGCCATACTCAAACAGATGTTTACTCAATATTGATTCACAGTGAGCATTGGTGTAACATTTTCCATCTCCATAAGTGGCACTGACAGTTGCTTACCTCCTAGAAAGTGTCATTTTTAAGGTTAAACTTAAATCACTCTCCAAGCAATCGCACATGCCTTATACCTATATCTTTATAAGAACACTAAATATCTGGTTGAAGCTCAGCCTCACTTTGAATATGGAGCCTCTAGTATGGTCAACTAACACCAGATGGTGCCATAACTAAGTACAGATAGGTATATGATTTTTTTTTGGACAAGTTTTATGGCAATGCAATATCTTATGGTTTCATTATATAGTATTTTGACATGAATTTAAAAGAAAAGAGTCATTTCAGTTGGGGGAGGGGCATTTTTAGTCACAGGTCCATTTTTAAGAATTCCTTGGCAAGGTCTGGTCTCTCCCTAGACTTGCTCAAGTCTTTGATTATGGACCTTAAAGGCATATCCTACACTGCATGAAACTAACCACTTTACATATATATTCGAACGGCGTATATAGGTATGCTTTTACGTATACAAGGTTGTCCTATTCCCCATGTGCAAACTCCTTATCTATTGGCGTATATATGTGTCCATGGTGTGGTCATATATACGTCACAGATGCCTGATTCTGTCGTATTTACGCCTCTATCAAATAGTTCCGATCTCTACCACTTGGGGACACCATTGGTAGCATATTTCATTTACCTTTAGTAATTTAGTCCTTGGTATAGCGAAAATCCAATGTTATATTATCAATTTTGATTATAAAATTGTTCTAAAACCCTATTTCTTATCTTTTCATTAAGTACATATAATAAACCAAGCGTTTTTTTGTTTTTTAAACGTTTATTTACGTTTTTAAAGTTTTTCAAAACACCACTCTTCTGAAGTCATACTTTGGGTATTGTATATATAACACAAGGTGTGGTCAGTTATCAACCTACCACCCCAAGTGCTCCATACATCTGCTGCTGATGCCGCTTTGACACCTGCCGCTTTGACACCCGTCTACACACAGCCATGCGCCCGCCCGCCCAGAGACAAAAGGGGAACAGGGCTTCACTGAGAGCTTGCGCCTAAAGTGCTAAAACATCACACTGATAATCCACGGGGGTTGGGGGTGGAGGATTTCCTTTTTTATTTTTCATCGTACACACATATATGTATATATACGCCCGGCTTATATATATCACGCAGAGGATGATTTATCTCGGCTACGCCTGGTGTGAAATACAGCCAAGTTGCGTCCCTATACACAAGGAAACAGTCTTGTATGTGCCTCATACGCTGGTGCGGATTAGAGGTGTATACAAATGAAAACAAGTCGATTTACAGCCGATATGTGCGATGCCGCGATGCCACATATATGAATAAAGACGTTAGTTTTGTGCAGTGCTACAATTTACGTTGGTGCCACCTGGTGATTTTCAAATATTCTCATTTATCCATTGAAATTGGTAATTTGTGGCATATTCAAAACTCAAAAGAGCAAAACTAAGTTTGTCAAGTTTGACCAAATCCAATAAGTAAAACAGGCCCTTTTTCATTTGCTTGATTTATATAGAAAATGTACTGAAAAATATGGTTTTCTTCAATTCTTTCAAAAACAAGGATGGTGACCTATGAATTTTAAAACATAAATAGGTAAAACTCTACATATACTATCTTCTGTTAAAGTTTGAGGAGAATGACATGGGTTTTACTATATGAAAAACAACTTTTTAGAATCTCTATATATTCTAATATAAAATTATCATAATATTGATCTCTAAATTAAAATCTAGCACGGTGACCCCCCAAGTTTGAAGTCGGCTATGTGCCCTACAATACTTAGAGATCATTGTATTCAATTTTCAGAAAAATGACATGGGTTTTAATTTTCACGCCAAATTGTCCGCTATGCATTTAAACTACTTTATGAACTTCTCCAAACACCTGATAGGCCCAGTAATGAAAGACTTGTAAGATATGCACAAAACTTGTTAAGTTTCTCCTATGGTAACCTGACACCTCCCTTTCCCCCTCCCCTATACCTCCACTTCCTGCCAACTGCCAGGGGCCTTCCTTGTTATTATTTCGGTTTGACCTATAGGTGAAGACCGAAATATATTAGGGAAGATGGGGAAGAGTTTTTGCGGCTTACATTATAATACATTAAAGTAATGTATTCTGAATAATTAGAGCCTCGATACCGGTCCGGACCCGGCGACAGTAGTGTATTTTTATATATTGTATAGGCACCTATTGCGGTTCAGTGTATTTATATATATTGCAACAGGCTTCCACCTCCCTCCCTCCCTCCCTAGCATGTGGGTCCCGCGGGTGAGTTCGATCTGTATATTTATGTTACGTTGAGCCTCTGACTATGTCTTATATGCTGGTGACTTATGTGACCCGATTCCCTCGAACACGTCTGGTCTCGGCACCTGTTGCGGTTCAATGAATACCTACTAGCGGGTCAGATGTGGTCTGCACCCGGCGACAGTAGTCTATTTTTATATATTGCAACAGGCTTCCACCTCCCTCCCTCCCTCCCTCCCTCCCTCCCTCCCTCCCTCCCTCCCTCCCTCCCTCCCTCCCTCCCTCCCTCCCTCCCTCCCTAGCGTGTGGGTCCCGCGGGTGAGTTCGATCTATATATTTGTGTTCCGTTGAGCCTCTGACTATGTCTTGTATGCTGGTGACCCATGTGACCCGATTCCCTCGAACACGTCTGGTCCGCACCCGGCGATAGTAGTGTATTCATATATATTGCAACAGGCTTCCACCTCCTTCCCTCCCTCCCTCCCTCCCTCCCTCCCTCCCTCCACTCGCCGCACTCAGAGTTAATTGCTTCCATTTGTCCTTGGTTATTTTAAAAGGTATTCTCTGGGAAGTGTCTTTGTCCTTTTCAGTGTAATTAGGCTGGGTGATAACCTTCACAAGACTTACAGCAGAATGCCTACTTGAAAGGCTCATAATCATTAGCAGTCTTGATACTTGTATTCATTTTAGTCAGTCATTTACCACCTCTTCCATATCGCTAAAGCTAGCCATCTTAAATACTTAAGTTTCTCTCCCACGTAAAAGTCAGCTTAATCTTCAAGCTTCCGATGCATTTTTAAAAACTTATAGTACAATATATAGACTGCACCTGTTACCACAACACAACAATGTGAAGTTGAACTTGGTAAAGTTGTCATTCATTTGGGTGTATTCCAGATGGCCCTATAGCTCAGTGGCTAGAGCACTGGTCTTGTAAACCAGGGGTCGTGAGTTCAATCCTCACTGGGGCCTGATTCTTTTCTGGTTGTTTTTTTTTAATATTCTTCTGTATCAATGTTATTCTGCTGAAAAATCTCCTGGACTACCAAAGTATTGTTGGTTCGCTACACTAGGGATATCAGGGTTTATATCCATCATATCAGGAGGCACTTTATATCCCTAATTTTTGAAGTCCTTTACTGCAGTCCGTTCTGCAAAGTCAACCCTTATGTGTTTAACTTCCTATTGCCTACTGTACGGTGATAAAATCATAAGGAATTAAAAACTGCAGTCTGTATCATCCCCATATATATGTGGCCCTATAGCTCAGTGGCTAGAGCACTGGTCTTGTAAACCAGGGGTCGTGAGTTCAATCCTCACTGGGGCCTGATTCTTTTCTGGGTTGTTTTTTTTCCATATTCTTCTGTATCAATGTTATTCTGCTGAAAAATCTTCTTGACTACCAAAGTGATGTTGGTTCGCTACACTAGGGATATCAGGGTTTATATCCATCATATCAGGAGGCACTTTATATCCCTAATTTTTGAAGTCCTTTACTGCAGTCCGTTCTGCAAAGTGAACCCTTATGTGTTTAACTTCCTATTGCCTAGTGTGCGGTGATAAAATCATAAGGAATTCAAAACTGCAGTCTGTATCATCCCCATATATATGTGGCCCTATAGCTCAGTGGCTAGAGCACTGGTTTTGTAAACCAGGGGTCGTGAGTTCAATCCTCACTGGGGCCTGAGACCTTTGTTTTGTCCACCTTTTGACCTGTATGACTTTGATGGGAAAGCCATCTTTAATCAGGAGGTCGACAACACTTAAGTATTTCAGTTTCTCCCCATTTTTTTATTTTTTTATTCACGTAAACATTGAACAAAGACACAATCTGTCGTCTAAGGATGTTTTTCCCAGAGGGGTCAACATAGAAACTAGACAGTACATCAACAGGCATACTCCACATACAAACTAATAATCCAATGACATTATACGAGCGTCATAGTTATCTGATGACAACTATTTTACTCAACGAGATCAACATTTTCTTGTTGCTGGAGTTGCAATAATTCATTTTTTACCTGAATCTTAAAATTAGCGTTCGAAGCAACCTTTTGCGTTTCGTCAGTTAACAATTTCCAGAATCTAGCACCAACATAGAACGGGCTACTCTTATAATTTTCTCGGTTTGGTTCCTTCTGTTTAAGCACAATTTTATTAGATGTTCCAGTATTGTAAGACTGATTTATATCTAGATGACTTATATCCTGTGACCACCATTTTATTAGACTTAGTGTATGACAAAGTCTACGATAATTTAAACTTCTAACGCGACATAGAGTTAGTAATTCGTCAGTGCTCATATCCCATGGTTTTTTTATGTTGAGGCAACATCTTAAAGCATGATTAAAATTGGTTTGAATATTTCTACGCATACTAACCGTTAGATTCCATTGTACAAAATCGGAAAATTCAAGTACGGACAATAGCATTTGTTTTACAATTTTAAGACTCTGTTCAAAACTTAGTAGATACCTTATTTTTCGAAATTTAAAAAGCTTCAATCTAAATTCGGCATTTATTTTATTGTAGTGCTCTTTGAAATTCAATTGTTTATCAATTATTACACCTAGGTATCGGATTGAATCTACTGACTCTATTCGATTACCATTGATGAATATTTCCGGTTTTGGGTTTCTTGTTCTTTGTTTATTACTAAACCAAATAAGTTTACTTTTATTATAATTGATAGTTAATCGGTTGTTATTTATCCAGGTACTAAAAATTGTAAGATCTGTTTTAAGTTTAGCTTCTAGTTCGTTTAATGAATTACTTTTTGTATAAAGAACTAAGTCATCGGCATATAAAATCAGGTTGGAATTCAAGGTGAGCTCTTTCAGGGAATTTATATATATTACAAAAAGAATTGGTCCAAGTATTGAGCCTTGTGGGACCCCGTAAGTTACTTGTCTTTGCTTTGAGTTGTTTGGAGTTCCTTTAGTTACTTGCTGTCTTTGATATAGATAATTCTGAATTAGTGTTATTAAAGTTAGGTCTAGTTTAATTTCAATTAATTTATTTATCAAGATTACATGGTCAACACAATCAAATGCTTTTCTTATATCGAAAAAAATTCCTATAGTATGATCATTATCATCTAAAGCTTCATGTATGTATGTTATAAGAGAGAAAACAGCTTGTTGTGTTGACCGACCTGGTATGAATCCAAACTGGTGGTTGTAAATTATATTTCCATAATCCCCATATATGTGGCCCTATAGCTCAGTGACTAGAGCACTGGTCTTGTAAACCAGGGGTCGTGAGTTCAATCCTCACTGGGGCCTGATTCTTTTCTGGTTGTTTTTTTCATATTTTTCTGTGTCAATGTTATTCTACTGAAATTCTTCTGGATTACCAAAGTGATGTTGGTTCGCTACACTAGGGATATCGGGGTTTATATCCATCATGTCAGGAGGCACATTATAGCCCTAATTTTTGATGTTGTTAACTGCAGTATGTTCTGCAAAGTGAACCCTTTTGTATCAAACTTCCTATTGCAGACTGCACCTGTTACCACAACACAACAATGTGAAGTTGAACTTGGTAAAATTGTCATTCATTTGGGTGTATTCCAGATGGCCCTATAGCTCAGTGGCTAGAGCACTGGTCTTGTAAACCAGGGGTCGTGAGTTCAATCCTCACTGGGGCCTGATTCTTTTCTGGTTGTATTTTTTCATATTTTTCTGTGTCAATGTTATTCTACTGAAAATTCTTCTGGATTACCAAAGTGATGTTGGTTCACTACACTAGGGACATTGAGGTTTTTATCCATGATATCAGGAGTCACATTATAGCCCTAATTTTTGAAGTTGTTAACTGCAGTATGTTCTGCAAAGTGAACCCTTTTTTATGCTTAACTTTCTATTGCCTACTGTACAATGATAAAATCACAAGGAAATTAAAACTGCAGTCTCCATTATCCCCATATATGTGGCCCTATAGCTCAGTGGCTAGAGCACTGGTCTTGTAAACCAGGGGTCGTGAGTTCAATCCTCACTGGGGCCTGATTCTTTTCTGGTTGGTTTTTTCATATTTTCCTGTATCAATGTTATTCTGCTGAAAATTCTTCTGGATAACCGAAGTGATGTTGTTTCGCTATACTAGGGACATCAGGGATTTTATCTATCATATCAGGAGGCACCTAATAGTCCTAATTTTTGAAGTTCTTTACTGCAGTCTGTTTTGCAAAGTGAACCCTTTGTGTTTAACTTCCTATTGCCTACTGTGCGGTAATAAAATCACAAGGAATTCAAAACTGCAGTCTGTATCATCCCCATATATATGTGGCCCTATAGCTCAGTGGCTAGAGCACTGGTCTTGCAAACCAGGGGTCGTGAGTTCAATCCTCACTGGGGCCTAAAACCTTTGTTTTGTCCACCTTTTGACCTGTATGACTTTGATGGGAAAGCCATCTTTCATCAGGAGGTCGACAACACTTAAGTTTTTCAGTTTCTCCCCAGTGAAAGTCAGCAGAACATTAGCCTTTTAGATTAGCCAAATCTTCTGCCTTACTATGCATTTTGAAATACTTATAGCTCAGTGGTCTGATAAACCACACTATGTAGAAATCCCTGGCGATACTCATGTGCAGACCACACCTGTTACCACAACACAACGATGTGAAGTTGAACTTTGTAAAATTGTCATTCATTTGGGTGTATTCCAGATGGCCCTATAGCTCAGTGGCTAGAGCACTGGTCTTGTAAACCAGGGGTCGTGAGTTCAATCCTCACTGGGGCCTGATTCTTTTCTGGTTGTTTTTTTCATATTTTTCTGTGTCAATGTTATTCTGCTGAAAATCCTTCTGGATTACCAAAGTGATGTTGGTTCGCTACACTAGGGACATTGGAGTTTTTATCCATCATATCAGTAGTCACATTATAGCCCTAAGTTTTTAAGTTGTTAACTGCAGTATGTTCTGCAAAGTGAACCCTTTTGTGCTTAACTTCCTATTGCCTACTGTACAATGATAAAATCACAAGGAAATTAAAACTGCAGTCTCCATAATCCCCATATATGTGGCCCTATAGCTCAGTGGCTAGAGCACTGGTCTTGTAAACCAGGGGTCGTGAGTTCAATCCTCACTGGGGCCTGATTCTTTTCTGGTTGTTTTTTTCATATTTTCCTGTATCAATGTTATTCTGCTGAAAATTCTTCTGGATTACCGGAGTGATGTTGTTTCGCTACACTAGGGACATCAGGGATTTTATCTATCATATCAGGAGGCACCTAATAGTCCTAATTTTTTAAGTTGTTAACTGCAGTATGTTCTGCAAAGTGAACCCTTTTGTGCTTAACTTCCTATTGCCTACTGTACAATGATAAAATCACAAGGAAATTAAAACTGCAGTCTCCATAATCCCCATATATGTGGCCCTATAGCTCAGTGGCTAGAGCACTGGTCTTGTAAACCAGGGGTCGTGAGTTCAATCCTCACTGGGGCCTGATTCTTTTCTGGTTGTTTTTTTCATATTTTTCTGTGTCAATGTTATTCTGCTGAAAATCCTTCTGGATTACCAAAGTGATGTTGGTTCGCTACACTAGGGACATTGGAGTTTTTATCCATCATATCAGTAGTCACATTATAGCCCTAAGTTTTGAAGTTGTTAACTGCAGTATGTTCTGCAAAGTGAACCCTTTTGTGCTTAACATCCTATTGCCTACTGTACAATGATAAAATCACAAGGAAATTAAAACTGCAGTCTCCATAATCCCCATATATGTGGCCCTATAGCTCAGTGGCTAGAGCACTGGTCTTGTAAACCAGGGGTCATGAGTTCAATCCTCACTGGGGCCTGATTCTTTTCTGGTTGGTTTTTTCATATTTTCCTGTATCAATGTTATTCTGCTGAAAATTCTTCTGGATTACCGGAGTTATGTTGGTTCGCTACACTAGGGACATTGGTGTTTTTTTCCATCATATCAGGAGTCACATTATAGCCCTAATTTTTGAAGTTGTTAACTGCAGTATGTTCTGCAATGTGGACCCTTTTGTATCAAACTTCCTATTGCAGACTGCACCTGTCATCACAACACAACAATGTGAAGTTGAACTTGGTAAAATTGTCATTCATTTGGGTGTTTTCCAGATGGCCCTATAGCTCAGTGGCTAGAGCACTGGTCTTGTAAACCAGGGGTCGTGAGTTCAATCCTCACTGGGGCCTCATTCTTTTCTGGTTGTTTTTTTTCATATTTTTCTGTGTCAATGTTATTCTACTGAAAATTCTTCTGGATTACCAAAGTGATGTTGGTTCACTACACTAGGGACATTGGGGTTTTTATCCATCATATCAGGAGTCACATTATAGCCCTAATTTTTGAAGTTGTTAACTGCAGTATGTTTTGCAAAGTGAACCCTTTTTTATGCTTAACTTCCTATTGCCTACTGTACAATGATAAAATCACAAGGAAATTAAAACTGCAGTCTCCATAATCCCCATATATGTGGCCCTATAGCTCAGTGGCTAGAGCACTGGTCTTGTAAACCAGGGGTCGTGAGTTCAATCCTCACTGGGGCCTGATTCTTTTCTGGTTGTTTTTTTCATATTTTCCTGTATCAATGTTATTCTGCTGAAAATTCTTCTGGATTACCGAAGTGATGTTGTTTCGCTACACTAGGGACATCAGGGATTTTATCTATCATATCAGGAGTCACATTATAGCCCTAATTTTTGAAGTTGTTAACTGCAGTATGTTCTGCAATGTGGACCCTTTTGTATCAAACTTCCTATTGCAGACTGCACCTGTCATCACAACACAACAATGTGAAGTTGATGTTGGTAAAATTGTCATTCATTTGGGTGTATTCATGATGGCCCGATAGCTCAGTGGCTAGAGCACTGGTCTTGTAAACCAGGGGTCGTGAGTTCAATCCTCACTGGGGCCTGATTCTTTTCTGGATGGTTTTTTCATATTTTCCTGTATCAATGTTATTCTGCTGAAAATTCTTCTGGATTACCGAAGTGATGTTGGTTCGCTACACTAGGGACATGAGGGTTTTATTCTATCATATCAGGAGGCACCTAATAGTCCTAATTTTTGAAGTTCTTAACTGCAGTCTGTTTTGCAAAGTGAACCCTTTGTGTTTAACTTCCTATTGCCTACTGTGCGGTAATAAAATCACAAGGGATTCAAAGCTGCAGTCTGTATCATCCCCATATAAATGTGGCCCTATAGCTCAGTGGCTAGAGCACTTGTCTTGTAAACCAGGGGTCGTGAGTTCAATCCTCACTGGGGCCTGAAACCTTTGTTTTGTCCACCTTTTGACCTGTATGACTTTGATGGGAAAGCCATCTTTCATCAGGAGGTCGACAACACTTAAGTATTTCAGTTTCTTCCCAGTGAAAGTCAGCAGAACATTAGCCTTTTAGATTAGCCAAATCTTCTACCTTACTATGCATTTTGAAATACTTATAGCTCAGTGGTCTGATAAACCACACTATGTAGAAATCCCTGGCGATACTCATGTGCCGACCGCACCTGTTACCACAACACAACGATGTGAAGTTGAACTTTGTAAAATTGTCATTCATTTGGGTGTATTCCAGATGGCCCTATAGCTCAGTGGCTAGCGCACTGGTCTTGTAAACCAGGGGTCGGGAGTTCAATCCTCACTGGGGCCTCATTCTTTTCTGGTTGTTTTTTTTCATATTTTTCTGTGTCAATGTTATTCTACTGAAAATTCTTCTGGATTACCAAAGTGATGTTGGTTCACTACACTAGGGACATCGGGGTTTTTATCCATCATATCAGGAGTCACATTATAGCCCTAATTTTTGAAGTTGTTAACTGCAGTATGTTCTGCAAAGTGAACCCTTTTGTGCTTAACTTCCTATTACCTACTGTACAATGATAAAATCACAAGGAAATTAAAACTGCAGTCTCCATAATCCCCATATATGTGGCCCTATAGCTCAGTGGCTAGAGCACTGGTCTTGTAAACCAGGGGTCGTGAGTTCAATCCTCACTGGGGCCTGATTCTTTTCTGGTTGGTTTTTTCATATTTTCCTGTATCAATGTTATTCTGCTGAAAATTCTTCTGGATTACCGAAGTGATGTTGTTTCGCTACACTAGGGACATCAGGGATTTTATCTATCATATCAGGAGGCACCTAATAGTCCTAATTTTTGAAGTTCTTAACTGCAGTCTGTTTTGCAAAGTGAACCCTTTGTGTTTAACTTCCTATTGCCTACTGTGTGGTAATAAAATCACAAGTAATTCAAAACTGCAGTCTGTATCATCCCCATATATATGTGGCCCTATAGCTCAGTGGCTAGAGCACTGGTCTTGTAAACCAGGGGTCGTGAGTTCAATCCTCACTGGGGCCTGAAACCTTTGTTTTGTCCACCTTTTGACCTGTATGACTTTGATGGGAAAGCCATCTTTCATCAGGAGGTCGACAACACTTAAGTATTTCAGTTTCTCCCCAGTGAAAGTCAGCAGAACATTAGCCTTTTAGATTAGCCAAATCTTCTGCCTTACTATGCATTTTGAAATACTTATAGCTCAGTGGTCTGATAAACCACACTATGTAGAAATCCCTGGCGATACTCATGTGCCGACCGCACCTGTTACCACAACACAACGATGTGAAGTTGAAGTTGGTAAAATTGTCATTCATTTGGGTGTATTCCAGATGGCCCTATAGCTCAGTGGCTAGAGCACTGGTCTTGTAAACCAGGGGTCGTGAGTTCAATCCTCACTAGGGCCTCATTCTTTTCTTGTTGTTTTTTTCATATTTTTCTGTGTCAATGTTATTCTACTGAAAATTCTTCTGGATTACCAAAGTGATGTTGGTTCACTACACTAGGGACATTGGGGTTTTTATCCATCATATCAGGAGTCACATTATAGCCCTAATTTTTGAAGTTGTTAACTGCAGTATGTTCTGCAAAGTGAACCCTTTTGTGCTTAACTTCCTATTGCCTACTGTACAATGATAAAATCACAAGGAAATTAAAACTGCAGTCTCCATAATCCCCATACATGTGGCCCTATAGCTCAGTGGCTAGAGCACTGGTCTTGTAAACCAGGGGTCGTGAGTTCAATCCTCACTGGGGCCTGAAACCTTTGTTTTGTCCACCTTTTGACCTGTATGACTTTGATGGGAAAGCCATCTTTCATCAGGAGGTCGACAACACTTAAGTATTTCAGTTTCTCCCCAGTGAAAGTCAGCAGAACATTAGCCTTTTAGATAAGCCAAATCTATTGCCTTACTATGCATTTTGAAATACTTATAGCTCAGTGGTCTGATAAACCACACTATGTAGAAATCCCTGGGGATACTCATGTGCAGACCGCACCTGTTACCACAACACAACAATGTGAAGTTGATGTTGGTAAAATTGTCATTCATTTGGGTGTATTCATGATGGCCCGATAGCTCAGTGGCTAGAGCACTGGTCTTGTAAACCAGGGGTCGTGAGTTCAATCCTCACTGGGGCCTGATTCATTTCTGGTTGTTTTTTTCATATTTTCCTGTATCAATGTTATTCTGCTGAAAATTCTTCTGGATTACCGAAGTGATGTTGGTTCGCTACACTAGGGACATGAGGGTTTTATTCTATCATATCAGGAGGCACCTAATAGTCCTAATTTTTGAAGTTCTTAACTGCAGTCTGTTTTGCAAAGTGAACCCTTTGTGTTTAACTTCCTATTGCCTACTGTGCGGTAATAAAATCACAAGGGATTCAAAGCTGCAGTCTGTATCATCCCCATATAAATGTGGCCCTATAGCTCAGTGGCTAGAGCACTTGTCTTGTAAACCAGGGGTCGTGAGTTCAATCCTCACTGGGGCCTGAAACCTTTGTTTTGTCCACCTTTTGACCTGTATGACTTTGATGGGAAAGCCATCTTTCATCAGGAGGTCGACAACACTTAAGTATTTCAGTTTCTCCCCAGTGAAAGTCAGCAGAACATTAGCCTTTTAGATTAGCCAAATCTTCTACCTTACTATGCATTTTGAAATACTTATAGCTCAGTGGTCTGATAAACCACACTATGTAGAAATCCCTGGCGATACTCATGTGCCGACCGCACCTGTTACCACAACACAACGATGTGAAGTTGAACTTTGTAAAATTGTCATTCATTTGGGTGTATTCCAGATGGCCCTATAGCTCAGTGGCTAGATCACTGGTCTTGTAAACCAGGGGTCGTGAGTTCAATCCTCACTGGGGCCTCATTCTTTTCTGGTTGTTTTTTTCATATTTTTCTGTGTCAATGTTATTCTACTGAAAATTATTCTGGATTACCAAAGTGATGTTGGTTCACTACACTAGGGACATTGGGGTTTTTATCCATCATATCAGGAGTCACATTATAGCCCTAATTTTTGAAGTTGTTAACTGCAGTATGTTTTGCAAAGTGAACCCTTTTTTATGCTTAACTTCCTATTGCCTACTGTACAATGATAAAATCACAAGGAAATTAAAACTGCAGTCTCCATAATCCCCATATATGTGGCCCTATAGCTCAGTGGCTAGAGCACTGGTCTTGTAAACCAGGGGTCGTGAGTTCAATCCTCACTGGGGCCTGATTCATTTCTGGTTGTTTTTTTCATATTTTCCTATATCAATGTTATTCTGCTGAAAATTCTTCTGGATTACCGAAGTGATGTTGGTTCGCTACACTAGGGACATGAGGGTTTTATTCTATCATATCAGGAGGCACTTTATAGCCCTTATTTTTGAAGTCCTTTACTGCAGTCTGTTTTGCCAAGTGAACCCTTTGTGTTTAACTTCCTATTGCCTACTGTACGGTGATAAAATCACAAGGGATTAAAAGCTGCAGTCTGTATCATCCCCATTTATATGTGGCCCTATAGCTCAGTGGCTAGAGCACTGGTCTTGTAAACCAGGGGTCGTGAGTTCAATCCTCACTGGGGCCTGAAACCTTTGTTTTGTCCACCTTTTGACCTGTATGACTTTGATGGGAAAGCCATCTTTCATCAGGAGGTCGACAACACTTAAGTATTTCAGTTTCTCCCCAGTGAAAGTCAGCAGAACATTAGCCTTTTAGATTAGCCAAATCTTCTGCCTTACTATGCATTTTGAAATACTTATAGCTCAGTGGTCTGATGAACCACACTATGTAGAAATCCCTGGCGATACTCATGTGCCGACCGCACCTTTTACCACAACACAACGATGTGAAGTTGAAGTTTGTAAAATTGTCATTCATTTGGGTGTATTCCAGATGGCCCTATAGCTCAGTGGCTAGAGCACTGGTCTTGTAAACCAGGGGTCGTGAGTTCAATCCTCACTAGGGCCTCATTCTTTTCTGGTTGTTTTTTTCATATTTTTCTGTGTCAATGTTATTCTACTGAAAATTCTTCTGGATTACCAAAGTGATGTTGGTTCACTACACTAGGGACATTGGGGTTTTTATCCATCATATCAGGAGTCACATTATAGCCCTAATTTTTGAAGTTGTTAACTGCAGTATGTTCTGCAAAGTGAACCCTTTTGTGCTTAACTTCCTATTGCCTACTGTACAATGATAAAATTACAAGGAAATTAAAACTGCAGTCTCCATAATCCCCATATATGTGGCCCTATAGCTCAGTGGCTAGAGCACTGGTCTTGTAAACCAGGGGTCGTGAGTTCAATCCTCACTGGGGCCTGATTCTTTTCTGGTTGGTTTTTTTCATATTTTCCTGTATCAATGTTATTCTGCTGAAAATTCTTCTGGATTACCGAAGTGATGTTGGTTCACTACACTAGGGACATCAGGGATTTTATCTATCATATCAGGAGGCACTTTATAGCCCTAATTTTTGAAGTCCTTTACTGCAGTCTGTTTTGCAATGTGAACCCTTCTTTATGCTTAACTTCCTATTGCCTACTGTATAATGATAAAATCACAAGGAAATTAAAACTGCAGTCTCCATAATCCCCATATATATGTGGCCCTATAGCTCAGTGGCTAGAGCACTGGTCTTGTAAACCAGGGGTCGTGAGTTCAATCCTCACTGGGGCCTGAAACCTTTGTTTTGTCTACCTTTTGACCTGTATGACTTTGATGGGAAAGCCATCTTTCATCAGGAGGTCGACAACACTTAAGTATTTCAGTTTCTCCCCAGTGAAAGTCAGCAGAACATTAGCCCTTTAGATTAGCCAAATCTTCTGCCTTACTATGCATTTTGAAATACTTATAGCTCAGTGGTCTGATAAACCACACTATGTAGAAATCCCTGGCGATACTCATGTGCAGACCGCACCTGTTACCACAACACAACAATGTGAAGTTGAACTTGGTAAAATTGTCATTCATTTGGGTGTATTCCAGATGGCCCTATAGCTCAGTGGCTAGAGCACTGGTCTTGTAAACCAGGGGTCGTGAGTTCAATCCTCACTGGGGCCTCATTCTTTTCTGGTTGGTTTTTTCATATTTTTCTGTGTCAATGTTATTCTGCTGAAAATTCTTCTGGATTACCGAAGTGATGTTGGTTCACTACACTAGGGACATTGGGATTTTTATCCATCGTATCAGGAGTCACATTATAGCCCTAATTTTTGAAGTTGTTAACTGCAGTATGTTCTGCAATGTGAACCCTTTTTCATGCTTAACTTCCTATTGCCTACTGTACAATGAAAAAATCACAAGGAAATTAAAACTGCAGTCTCCATAATCCCCATATATATGTGGCCCTATAGCTCAGTGGCTAGAGCACTGGTCTTGTAAACCAGGGGTCGTGAGTTCAATCCTCACTGGGGCCTGAAACCTTTGTTTTGTCTACCTTTTGACCTGTATGACTTTGATGGGAAAGCCATCTTTCATCAGGAGGTCGACAACACTTAAGTATTTCAGTTTCTGCCCAGTGAAAGTCAGCAGAACATTAGCCCTTTAGATTAGCCAAATCTTCTGCCTTACTATGCATTTTGAAATACTTATAGCTCAGTGGTCTGATAAACCACACTATGTAGAAATCCCTGGCGATACTCATGTGCCGACCGCACCTGTTACCACAACACAACGATGTGAAGTTGAAGTTTGTAAAATTGTCATTCATTTGGGTGTATTCCAGGTGGCCCTATAGCTCAGTGGCTAGAGCACTGGTCTTGTAAACCAGGGGTCGTGAGTTCAATCCTCACTGGGGCCTCATTCTTTTCTGGTTGTTTTTTTTCATATTTTTCTGTGTCAATGTTATTCTACTGAAAATTCTTCTGGATTACCAAAGTGATGTTGGTTCACTACACTAGGGACATTGGGGTTTTTATCCATCATATCAGGAGTCACATTATAGCCCTAATTTTTGAAGTTGTTAACTGCAGTATGTTTTGCAAAGTGAACCCTTTTTTATGCTTAACTTCCTATTGCCTACTGTACAATGATAAAATCACAAGGAAATTAAAACTGCAGTCTCCATAATCCCCATATATGTGGCCCTATAGCTCAGTGGCTAGAGCACTGGTCTTGTAAACCAGGGGTCGTGAGTTCAATCCTCACTGGGGCCTGATTCTTTTCTGGTTGTTTTTTTCATATTTTCCTGTGTCAATGTTATTCTGCTGAAAATTCTTCGGGATTACCGAAGTGATGTTGTTTCGCTACACTAGGGACATCAGGGATTTTATCTATCATATCAGGAGTCACATTATAGCCCTAATTTTTGAAGTTGTTAACTGCAGTATGTTCTGCAATGTGAACCCTTTTTTATGCTTAACTTCCTATTGCCTACTGTACAATGAAAAAATCACAAGGAAATTAAAACTGCAGTCTCCATAATCCCCATATATATGTGGCCCTATAGCTCAGTGGCTAGAGCACTGGTCTTGTAAACCAGGGGTCGTGAGTTCAATCCTCACTGGGGCCTGAAACCTTTGTTTTGTCTACCTTTTGACCTTTATGACTTTGATGGGAAAGCCATCTTTCATCAGGAGGTCGACAACACTTAAGTATTTCAGTTTCTCCCCAGTGAAAGTCAGCAGAACATTAGCCCTTTAGATTAGCCAAATCTTCTGCCTTACTATGCATTTTGAAATACTTATAGCTCAGTGGTCTGATAAACCACACTATGTAGAAATCCCTGGCGATACTCATGTGCCGACCGCACCTGTTACCACAACACAACGATGTGAAGTTGAAGTTTGTAAAATTGTCATTCATTTGGGTGTATTCCAGATGGCCCTATAGCTCAGTGGCTAGAGCACTGGTCTTGTAAACCAGGGGTCGTGAGTTCAATCCTCACTGGGGCCTCATTCTTTTCTGGTTGTTTTTTTCATATTTTTCTGTGTCAATGTTATTCTACTGAAAATTCTTCTGGATTACCAAAGTGATGTTGGTTCACTACACTAGGGACATTGGGGTTTTTATCCATCATATCAGGAGTCACATTATAGCCCTAATTTTTGAAGTTGTTAACTGCAGTATGTTTTGCAAAGTGAACCCTTTTTTATGCTTAACTTCCTATTGCCTACTGTACAATGATAAAATCACAAGGAAATTAAAACTGCAGTCTCCATAATCCCCATATATGTGGCCCTATAGCTCAGTGGCTAGAGCACTGGTCTTGTAAACCAGGGGTCGTGAGTTCAATCCTCACTGGGGCCTGATTCTTTTCTGGTTGGTTTTTTCATATTTTCCTGTATCAATGTTATTCTGCTGAAAATTCTTCTGGATTACCGAAGTGATGTTGTTTCGCTACACTAGGGACATCAGGGATTTTATCTATCATATCAGGAGGCACCTAATAGTCCTAATTTTTGAAGTTCTTAACTGCAGTCTGTTTTGCAAAGTGAACCCTTTGTGTTTAACTTCCTATTGCCTACTGTGCTGTAATAAAATCACAAGGAATTCAAAACTGCAGTCTGTATCATCCCCATATATATGTGGCCCTATAGCTCAGTGGCTAGAGCACTGGTCTTGTAAACCAGGGGTCGTGAGTTCAATCCTCACTGGGGCCTGAAACCTTTGTTTTGTCCACCTTTTGACCTGTATGACTTTGATGGGAAAGCCATCTTTCATCAGGAGGTCGACAACACTTAAGTTTTTCAGTTTCTCCCCAGTGAAAGTCAGCAGAACATTAGCCTTTTAGATTAGCCAAATCTTCTGCCTTACTATGCATTTTGAAATACTTATAGCTCAGTGGTCTGAAAAACCACACTATGTAGAAATCCCTGGGGATACTCATGTGCAGACCGCACCTGTTACCACAACACAACAATGTGAAGTTGAACTTGGTAAAATTGTCATTCATTTGGGTGTATTCCAGATGGCCCTATAGCTCAGTGGCTAGAGCACTGGTCTTGTAAACCAGGGGTCGTGAGTTCAATCCTCACTGGGGCCTCATTCTTTTCTGGTTGGTTTTTTCATATTTTTCTGTGTCAATGTTATTCTGCTGAAAATTCTTCTGGATTACCGAAGTGATGTTGGTTCACTACACTAGGGACATTGGGATTTTTATCCATCGTATCAGGAGTCACATTATAGCCCTAATTTTTGAAGTTGTTAACTGCAGTATGTTCTGCAATGTGAACCCTTTTTTATGCTTAACTTCCTATTGCCTACTGTACAATGATAAAATCACAAGGAAATTAAAACTGCAGTCTCCATAATCCCCATATATGTGGCCCTATAGCTCAGTGGCTAGAGCACTGGTCTTGTAAACCAGGGGTCGTGAGTTCAATCCTCACTGGGGCCTGATTCATTTCTGGTTGTTTTTTTCATATTTTCCTGTATCAATGTTATTCTGCTGAAAATTCTTCTGGATTACCGAAGTGATGTTGTTTCGCTACACTAGGGACATCAGGGATTTTATCTATCATATCAGGAGGCACCTAATAGTCCTAATTTTTGAAGTTCTTAACTGCAGTCTGTTTTGCAAAGTGAACCCTTTGTGTTTAACTTCCTATTGACTACTGTGCTGTAATAAAATCACAAGGAATTCAAAACTGCAGTCTGTATCATCCCCATATATATGTGGCCCTATAGCTCAGTGGCTAGAGCACTGGTCTTGTAAACCAGGGGTCGTGAGTTCAATCCTCACTGGGGCCTGAAACCATTGTTTTGTCCACCTTTTGACCTGTATGACTTTGATGGGAAAGCCATCTTTCATCAGGAGGTCGACAACACTTAAGTATTTCAGTTTCTCCCCAGTGAAAGTCAGCAGAACATTAGCCTTTTAGATTAGCCAAATCTTCTGCCTTACTATGCATTTTGAAAGACTTATAGCTCAGTGGTCTGATAAACCACACTATGTAGAAATCCCTGGGGATACTCATGTGCAGACCGCACCTGTTACCACACACAACAATGTGAAGTTGAACTTGGTAAAATTGTCATTCATTTGGGTGTATTCCAGATGGCCCTATAGCTCAGTGGCTAGCGCACTGGTCTTGTAAACAAGGGGTCGTGAGTTCAATCCTCACTGGGGCCTCATTCTTTTCTGGTTGGTTTTTTCATATTTTCCTGTATCAATGTTATTCTGCTGAAAATTCTTCTGGATTACCGAAGTGATGTTGTTTCGCTACACTAGGGACATGAGGGTTTTATTCTATCATATCAGGAGGCACTTTATAGCCCTAATTTTTGAAGTCCTTTACTGCAGTCTGTTTTGCAAAGTGAACCCTTTGTGTTTAACTTCCTATTGCCTACTGTACGGTGATAAAATCACAAGGGATTCAAAGCTGCAGTCTGTATCAGCCCCATATATTTGTGGCCCTATAGCTCAGTGGCTAGAGCACTGGTCTTGTAAACCAGGGGTCGTGAGTTCAATCCTCACTGGGGCCTGAAACCTTTGTTTTGTCCACCTTTTGACCTGTATGACTTTGATGGGAAAGCCATCTTTCATCAGGAGGTCGACAACACTTAAGTATTTCAGTTTCTCCCCAGTGAAAGTCAGCAGAACATTAGCCTTTTAGATTAGCCAAATCTTCTGCCTTACTATGCATTTTGAAATACTTATAGCTCAGTGGTCTGATAAACCACACTATGTAGAAATCCCTGGCGATACTCATGTGCCGACCGCACCTGTTACCACAACACAACGATGTGAAGTTGAACTTTGTAAAATTGTCATTCATTTGGGTGTATTCCAGATGGCCCTATAGCTCAGTGGCTAGAGCACTGGTCTTGTAAACCAGGGGTCGTGAGTTCAATCCTCACTGGGGCCTCATTCTTTTCTGGTTGTTTTTTTCATATTTTTCTGTGTCAATGTTATTCTACTGAAAATTCTTCTGGATTTCCAAAGTGATGTTGGTTCATTACACTAGGGACATTGGGGTTTTTATCCATCATATCAGGAGTCACATTATAGCCCTAATTTTTGAAGTTGTTAACTGCAGTATGTTTGCAAAGTAAACCCTTTTTTATGCTTAACGTCCTATTGCCTACTGTACAATGAAAAAATCACAAGGAAATTAAAACTGCAGTCTCCATAATCCCCATATATGTGGCCCTATAGCTCAGTGGCTAGAGCACTGGTCTTGTAAACCAGGGGTCGGTAGTTCAATCCTCACTGGGGTCTGATTCTTTTCTGGTTGGTTTTTTCATATTTTCCTGTATCAATGTTATTCTGCTGAAAATTCTTCTGGATTACCGAAGTGATGTTGGTTCACTACACTAGGGACATTGGGATTTTTATCCATCGTATCAGGAGTCACATTATAGCCCTAATTTTTGAAGTTGTTAACTGCAGTATGTTCTGCAATGTGAACCCTTTTTTATGCTTAACTTCCTATTGCCTACTGTACAATGAAAAAATCACAAGGAAATTAAAACTGCAGTCTCCATAATCCCCATATATATGTGGCCCTATAGCTCAGTGGCTAGAGCACTGGTCTTGTATCTATCATATCAGGAGTCACATTATAGCCCTAATTTTTGAAGTTGTTAACTGCAGTATGTTTTGCAAAGTGAACCCTTTTTTATGCTTAACTTCCTATTGCCTACTGTACAATGATAAAATCACAAGGAAATTAAAACTGCAGTCTCCATAATCCCCATTTATGTGGCCCTATAGCTCAGTGGCTAGAGCACTGGTCTTGTAAACCAGGGGTCGTGAGTTCAATCCTCACTGGGGCCTGATTCTTTTCTGGTTGGTTTTTTCATATTTTCCTGTATCAATGTTATTCTGCTGAAAATTCTTCTGGATTACCGAAGTGATGTTGTTTCGCTACACTAGGGACATCAGGGATTTTATCTATCATATCAGGAGGCACCTAATAGTCCTAATTTTTGAAGTTCTTAACTGCAGTCTGTTTTGCAAAGTGAACCCTTTGTGTTTAACTTCCTATTGCCTACTGTGCTGTAATAAAATCACAAGGAATTCAAAACTGCAGTCTGTATCATCCCCATATATATGTGGCCCTATAGCTCAGTGGCTAGAGCACTGGTCTTGTAAACCAGGGGTCGTGAGTTCAATCCTCACTGGGGCCTGAAACCTTTGTTTTGTCCACCTTTTGACCTGTATGACTTTGATGGGAAAGCCATCTTTCATCAGGAGGTCGACAACACTTAAGTTTTTCAGTTTCTCCCCAGTGAAAGTCAGCAGAACATTAGCCTTTTAGATTAGCCAAATCTTCTGCCTTACTATGCATTTTGAAATACTTATAGCTTAGTGGTCTGATAAACCACACTATGTAGAAATCCCTGGGGATACTCATGTGCAGACCGCACCTGTTACCACAACACAACAATGTGAAGTTGAACTTTGTAAAATTGTCATTCATTTGGGTGTATTCCAGATGGCCCTATAGCTCAGTGGCTAGAGCACTGGTCTTGTAAACCAGGGGTCGTGAGTTCAATCCTCACTGGGGCCTCATTCTTTTCTGGTTGTTTTTTTCATATTTTTCTGTGTCAATGTTATTCTGCTGAAAATTCTTCTGGATTACCGAAGTGATGTTGGTTCACTACACTAGGGACATTGGGATTTTTATCCATCGTATCAGGAGTCACATTATAGCCCTAATTTTTGAAGTTGTTAACTGCAGTATGTTCTGCAATGTGAACCCTTTTTTATGCTTAACTTCCTATTGCCTACTGTACAATGAAAAAATCACAAGGAAATTAAAACTGCAGTCTCCATAATCCCCATATATATGTGGCCCTATAGCTCAGTGGCTAGAGCACTGGTCTTGTAAACCAGGGGTCGTGAGTTCAATCCTCACTGGGGCCTGAAACCTTTGTTTTGTCTACCTTTTGACCTGTATGACTTTGATGGGAAAGCCATCTTTCATCAGGAGGTCGACAACACTTAAGTATTTCAGTTTCTCCCCAGTGAAAGTCAGCAGAACATTAGCCCTTTAGATTAGCCAAATCTTCTGCCTTACTATGCATTTTGAAATACTTATAGCTCAGTGGTCTGATAAACCACACTATGTAGAAATCCCTGGCGATACTCATGTGCCGACCGCACCTGTTACCACAACACAACGATGTGAAGTTGAAGTTTGTAAAATTGTCATTCATTTGGGTGTATTCCAGGTGGCCCTATAGCTCAGTGGCTAGAGCACTGGTCTTGTAAACCAGGGGTCGTGAGTTCAATCCTCACTGGGGCCTCATTCTTTTCTGGTTGTTTTTTTTCATATTTTTCTGTGTCAATGTTATTCTACTGAAAATTCTTCTGGATTACCAAAGTGATGTTGGTTCACTACACTAGGGACATTGGGGTTTTTATCCATCATATCAGGAGTCACATTATAGCCCTAATTTTTGAAGTTGTTAACTGCAGTATGTTTTGCAAAGTGAACCCTTTTTTATGCTTAACTTCCTATTGCCTACTGTACAATGATAAAATCACAAGGAAATTAAAACTGCAGTCTCCATAATCCCCATATATGTGGCCCTATAGCTCAGTGGCTAGAGCACTGGTCTTGTAAACCAGGGGTCGTGAGTTCAATCCTCACTGGGGCCTGATTCTTTTCTGGTTGTTTTTTTCATATTTTCCTGTATCAATGTTATTCTGCTGAAAATTCTTCTGGATTACCGAAGTGATGTTGTTTCGCTACACTAGGGACATCAGGGATTTTATCTATCATATCAGGAGTCACATTATAGCCCTAATTTTTGAAGTTGTTAACTGCAGTATGTTCTGCAATGTGAACCCTTTTTTATGCTTAACTTCCTATTGCCTACTGTACAATGAAAAAATCACAAGGAAATTAAAACTGCAGTCTCCATAATCCCCATATATATGTGGCCCTATAGCTCAGTGGCTAGAGCACTGGTCTTGTAAACCAGGGGTCGTGAGTTCAATCCTCACTGGGGCCTGAAACCTTTGTTTTGTCTACCTTTTGACCTGTATGACTTTGATGGGAAAGCCATCTTTCATCAGGAGGTCGACAACACTTAAGTATTTCAGTTTCTCCCCAGTGAAAGTCAGCAGAACATTAGCCCTTTAGATTAGCCAAATCTTCTGCCTTACTATGCATTTTGAAATACTTATAGCTCAGTGGTCTGATAAACCACACTATGTAGAAATCCCTGGCGATACTCATGTGCCGACCGCACCTGTTACCACAACACAACGATGTGAAGTTGAAGTTTGTAAAATTGTCATTCATTTGGGTGTATTCCAGATGGCCCTATAGCTCAGTGGCTAGAGCACTGGTCTTGTAAACCAGGGGTCGTGAGTTCAATCCTCACTGGGGCCTCATTCTTTTCTGGTTGTTTTTTTCATATTTTTCTGTGTCAATGTTATTCTACTGAAAATTCTTCTGGATTACCAAAGTGATGTTGGTTCACTACACTAGGGACATTGGGGTTTTTATCCATCATATCAGGAGTCACATTATAGCCCTAATTTTTGAAGTTGTTAACTGCAGTATGTTTTGCAAAGTGAACCCTTTTTTATGCTTAACTTCCTATTGCCTACTGTACAATGATAAAATCACAAGGAAATTAAAACTGCAGTCTCCATAATCCCCATATATGTGGCCCTATAGCTCAGTGGCTAGAGCACTGGTCTTGTAAACCAGGGGTCGGTAGTTCAATCCTCACTGGGGCCTGATTCTTTTCTGGTTGGTTTTTTCATATTTTCCTGTATCAATGTTATTCTGCTGAAAATTCTTCTGGATTAACGAAGTGATGTTGTTTCGCTACACTAGGGACATCAGGGATTTTATCTATCATATCAGGAGGCACCTAATAGTCCTAATTTTTGAAGTTCTTAACTGCAGTCTGTTTTGCAAAGTGAACCCTTTGTGTTTAACTTCCTATTGCCTACTGTGCTGTAATAAAATCACAAGGAATTCAAAACTGCAGTCTGTATCATCCCCATATATATGTGGCCCTATAGCTCAGTGGCTAGAGCACTGGTCTTGTAAACCAGGGGTCGTGAGTTCAATCCTCACTGGGGCCTGAAACCTTTGTTTTGTCCACCTTTTGACCTGTATGACTTTGATGGGAAAGCCATCTTTCATCAGGAGGTCGACAACACTTAAGTTTTTCAGTTTCTCCCCAGTGAAAGTCAGCAGAACATTAGCCTTTTAGATTAGCCAAATCTTCTGCCTTACTATGCATTTTGAAATACTTATAGCTCAGTGGTCTGAAAAACCACACTATGTAGAAATCCCTGGGGATACTCATGTGCAGACCGCACCTGTTACCACAACACAACAATGTGAAGTTGAACTTGGTAAAATTGTCATTCATTTGGGTGTATTCCAGATGGCCCTATAGCTCAGTGGCTAGCGCACTGGTCTTGTAAACAAGGGGTCGTGAGTTCAATCCTCACTGGGGCCTCATTCTTTTCTGGTTGGTTTTTTCATATTTTCCTGTATCAATGTTATTCTGCTGAAAATTCTTCTGGATTACCGAAGTGATGTTGTTTCGCTACACTAGGGACATGAGGGTTTTATTCTATCATATCAGGAGGCACTTTATAGCCCTAATTTTTGAAGTCCTTTACTGCAGTCTGTTTTGCAAAGTGAACCCTTTGTGTTTAACTTCCTATTGCCTACTGTACGGTGATAAAATCACAAGGGATTCAAAGCTGCAGTCTGTATCAGCCCCATATATTTGTGGCCCTATAGCTCAGTGGCTAGAGCACTGGTCTTGTAAACCAGGGTTCGTGAGTTCAATCCTCACTGGGGCCTGAAACCTTTGTTTTGTCCACCTTTTGACCTGTATGACTTTGATGGGAAAGCCATCTTTCATCAGGAGGTCGACAACACTTAAGTATTTCAGTTTCTCCCCAGTGAAAGTCAGCAGAACATTAGCCTTTTAGATTAGCCAAATCTTCTGCCTTACTATGCATTTTGAAATACTTATAGCTCAGTGGTCTGATAAACCACACTATGTAGAAATCCCTGGCGATACTCATGTGCCGACCGCACCTGTTACCACAACACAACGATGTGAAGTTGAACTTTGTAAAATTGTCATTCATTTGGGTGTATTCCAGATGGCCCTATAGCTCAGTGGCTAGAGCACTGGTCTTGTAAACCAGGGGTCGTGAGTTCAATCCTCACTGGGGCCTCATTCTTTTCTGGTTGTTTTTTTCATATTTTTCTGTGTCAATGTTATTCTACTGAAAATTCTTCTGGATTTCCAAAGTGATGTTGGTTCATTACACTAGGGACATTGGGGTTTTTATCCATCATATCAGGAGTCACATTATAGCCCTAATTTTTGAAGTTGTTAACTGCAGTATGTTTGCAAAGTAAACCCTTTTTTATGCTTAACGTCCTATTGCCTACTGTACAATGAAAAAATCACAAGGAAATTAAAACTGCAGTCTCCATAATCCCCATATATGTGGCCCTATAGCTCAGTGGCTAGAGCACTGGTCTTGTAAACCAGGGGTCGGTAGTTCAATCCTCACTGGGGCCTGATTCTTTTCTGGTTGGTTTTTTCATATTTTCCTGTATCAATGTTATTCTGCTGAAAATTCTTCTGGATTACCGAAGTGATGTTGGTTCACTACACTAGGGACATTGGGATTTTTATCCATCGTATCAGGAGTCACATTATAGCCCTAATTTTTGAAGTTGTTAACTGCAGTATGTTCTGCAATGTGAACCCTTTTTTATGCTTAACTTCCTATTGCCTACTGTACAATGAAAAAATCACAAGGAAATTAAAACTGCAGTCTCCATAATCCCCATATATATGTGGCCCTATAGCTCAGTGGCTAGAGCACTGGTCTTGTATCTATCATATCAGGAGTCACATTATAGCCCTAATTTTTGAAGTTGTTAACTGCAGTATGTTTTGCAAAGTGAACCCTTTTTTATGCTTAACTTCCTATTGCCTACTGTACAATGATAAAATCACAAGGAAATTAAAACTGCAGTCTCCATAATCCCCATTTATGTGGCCCTATAGCTCAGTGGCTAGAGCACTGGTCTTGTAAACCAGGGGTCGTGAGTTCAATCCTCACTGGGGCCTGATTCCTTTCTGGTTGGTTTTTTCATATTTTCCTGTATCAATGTTATTCTGCTGAAAATTCTTCTGGATTACCGAAGTGATGTTGTTTCGCTACACTAGGGACATCAGGGATTTTATCTATCATATCAGGAGGCACCTAATAGTCCTAATTTTTGAAGTTCTTAACTGCAGTCTGTTTTGCAAAGTGAACCCTTTGTGTTTAACTTCCTATTGCCTACTGTGCTGTAATAAAATCACAAGGAATTCAAAACTGCAGTCTGTATCATCCCCATATATATGTGGCCCTATAGCTCAGTGGCTAGAGCACTGGTCTTGTAAACCAGGGGTCGTGAGTTCAATCCTCACTGGGGCCTGAAACCTTTGTTTTGTCCACCTTTTGACCTGTATGACTTTGATGGGAAAGCCATCTTTCATCAGGAGGTCGACAACACTTAAGTTTTTCAGTTTCTCCCCAGTGAAAGTCAGCAGAACATTAGCCTTTTAGATTAGCCAAATCTTCTGCCTTACTATGCATTTTGAAATACTTATAGCTTAGTGGTCTGATAAACCACACTATGTAGAAATCCCTGGGGATACTCATGTGCAGACCGCACCTGTTACCACAACACAACAATGTGAAGTTGAACTTTGTAAAATTGTCATTCATTTGGGTGTATTCCAGATGGCCCTATAGCTCAGTGGCTAGAGCACTGGTCTTGTAAACCAGGGGTCGTGAGTTCAATCCTCACTGGGGCCTCATTCTTTTCTGGTTGGTTTTTTCATATTTTTCTGTGTCAATGTTATTCTGCTGAAAATTCTTCTGGATTACCGAAGTGATGTTGGTTCACTACACTAGGGACATTGGGATTTTTATCCATCGTATCAGGAGTCACATTATAGCCCTAATTTTTGAAGTTGTTAACTGCAGTATGTTCTGCAATGTGAACCCTTTTTTATGCTTAACTTCCTATTGCCTACTGTACAATGAAAAAATCACAAGGAAATTAAAACTGCAGTCTCCATAATCCCCATATATATGTGGCCCTATAGCTCAGTGGCTAGAGCACTGGTCTTGTAAACCAGGGGTCGTGAGTTCAATCCTCACTGGGGCCTGAAACCTTTGTTTTGTCTACCTTTTGACCTGTATGACTTTGATGGGAAAGCCATCTTTCATCAGGAGGTCGACAACACTTAAGTATTTCAGTTTCTCCCCAGTGAAAGTCAGCAGAACATTAGCCCTTTAGATTAGCCAAATCTTCTGCCTTACTATGCATTTTGAAATACTTATAGCTCAGTGGTCTGATAAACCACACTATGTAGAAATCCCTGGCGATACTCATGTGCCGACCGCACCTGTTACCACAACACAACGATGTGAAGTTGAAGTTTGTAAAATTGTCATTCATTTGGGTGTATTCCAGGTGGCCCTATAGCTCAGTGGCTAGAGCACTGGTCTTGTAAACCAGGGGTCGTGAGTTCAATCCTCACTGGGGCCTCATTCTTTTCTGGTTGTTTTTTTTCATATTTTTCTGTGTCAATGTTATTCTACTGAAAATTCTTCTGGATTACCAAAGTGATGTTGGTTCACTACACTAGGGACATTGGGGTTTTTATCCATCATATCAGGAGTCACATTATAGCCCTAATTTTTGAAGTTGTTAACTGCAGTATGTTTTGCAAAGTGAACCCTTTTTTATGCTTAACTTCCTATTGCCTACTGTACAATGATAAAATCACAAGGAAATTAAAACTGCAGTCTCCATAATCCCCATATATGTGGCCCTATAGCTCAGTGGCTAGAGCACTGGTCTTGTAAACCAGGGGTCGTGAGTTCAATCCTCACTGGGGCCTGATTCTTTTCTGGTTGTTTTTTTCATATTTTCCTGTATCAATGTTATTCTGCTGAAAATTCTTCTGGATTACCGAAGTGATGTTGTTTCGCTACACTAGGGACATCAGGGATTTTATCTATCATATCAGGAGTCACATTATAGCCCTAATTTTTGAAGTTGTTAACTGCAGTATGTTCTGCAATGTGAACCCTTTTTTATGCTTAACTTCCTATTGCCTACTGTACAATGAAAAAATCACAAGGAAATTAAAACTGCAGTCTCCATAATCCCCATATATATGTGGCCCTATAGCTCAGTGGCTAGAGCACTGGTCTTGTAAACCAGGGGTCGTGAGTTCAATCCTCACTGGGGCCTGAAACCTTTGTTTTGTCTACCTTTTGACCTGTATGACTTTGATGGGAAAGCCATCTTTCATCAGGAGGTCGACAACACTTAAGTATTTCAGTTTCTCCCCAGTGAAAGTCAGCAGAACATTAGCCCTTTAGATTAGCCAAATCTTCTGCCTTACTATGCATTTTGAAATACTTATAGCTCAGTGGTCTGATAAACCACACTATGTAGAAATCCCTGGCGATACTCATGTGCCGACCGCACCTGTTACCACAACACAACGATGTGAAGTTGAAGTTTGTAAAATTGTCATTCATTTGGGTGTATTCCAGATGGCCCTATAGCTCAGTGGCTAGAGCACTGGTCTTGTAAACCAGGGGTCGTGAGTTCAATCCTCACTGGGGCCTCATTCTTTTCTGGTTGTTTTTTTCATATTTTTCTGTGTCAATGTTATTCTACTGAAAATTCTTCTGGATTACCAAAGTGATGTTGGTTCACTACACTAGGGACATTGGGGTTTTTATCCATCATATCAGGAGTCACATTATAGCCCTAATTTTTGAAGTTGTTAACTGCAGTATGTTTTGAAAAGTGAACCCTTTTTTATGCTTAACTTCCTATTGCCTACTGTACAATGATAAAATCACAAGGAAATTAAAACTGCAGTCTCCATAATCCCCATATATGTGGCCCTATAGCTCAGTGGCTAGAGCACTGGTCTTGTAAACCAGGGGTCGGTAGTTCAATCCTCACTGGGGCCTGATTCTTTTCTGGTTGGTTTTTTCATATTTTCCTGTATCAATGTTATTCTGCTGAAAATTCTTCTGGATTAACGAAGTGATGTTGTTTCGCTACACTAGGGACATCAGGGATTTTATCTATCATATCAGGAGGCACCTAATAGTCCTAATTTTTGAAGTTCTTAACTGCAGTCTGTTTTGCAAAGTGAACCCTTTGTGTTTAACTTCCTATTGCCTACTGTGCTGTAATAAAATCACAAGGAATTCAAAACTGCAGTCTGTATCATCCCCATATATATGTGGCCCTATAGCTCAGTGGCTAGAGCACTGGTCTTGTAAACCAGGGGTCGTGAGTTCAATCCTCACTGGGGCCTGAAACCTTTGTTTTGTCCACCTTTTGACCTGTATGACTTTGATGGGAAAGCCATCTTTCATCAGGAGGTCGACAACACTTAAGTTTTTCAGTTTCTCCCCAGTGAAAGTCAGCAGAACATTAGCCTTTTAGATTAACCAAATCTTCTGCCTTACTCTGCATTTTGAAATACTTATAGCTCAGTGGTCTGAAAAACCACACTATGTAGAAATCCCTGGGGATACTCATGTGCAGACCGCACCTGTTACCACAACACAACAACGTGAAGTTGAACTTGGTAAAATTGTCATTCATTTGGGTGTATTCCAGATGGCCCTATAGCTCAGTGGCTAGAGCACTGGTCTTGTAAACCAGGGGTCGTGAGTTCAATCCTCACTGGGGCCTGATTCTCTTCTAGTTGTTTTTTTTTCATATTTTTCTGTATCAATTATTCTACTGGGAATTCTTCTGGACTACCAAAGTGATGTTGGTCTGCTACAAGGCACAATGGGTTTTTTATGCATTATTTTTGAAGTTGTTAATAGCAGTATGTTCTGCAAAGTGAACCCTTTTGTGTTTATCTTCCTATTGCCTACTGTACAATGATAAAACCATGAGGAATTCAAAACTGCAGTCTGCAACATCCCCATATATCTGGCCCTATAGCTCAGTGGGTCTTCTAAACTAGTTACAGGCCTCCCAGTGAAACCTTTAAAACCTATAAAAACCTATATTTTGATTCTTGAGCCTTAATTTTTTTCAAATAATCTATATAACCTATAGAAACCTATATTTTCACTGCCATGTAGATCGATGTTTACAGGAAATCTTGACACAAAGTTAGATTGTCAAATGACCAGAAATCTACATTATCAGTTTATTTAAGAGATCATAACAGTGTTTAAGAATCAACATTTGGTGGGACTCCTTGCCAGGCTAGCTTACCTGTTGGAAACTCAACATGCGTATACATGCTTGCTGGGTATAACCTGATGAGCCAGACATCTTGACGTCCTGCAATTTAGTAATAGTTACATTTTTTTTAAATCAAGAACTGAAAATAAGCAATTCACTATATTTTGACTCTTATTATGCTGATTATGTTAACCCAAAAACCTATAAAAGCCTATGTTTTGGGCCTTGAAAAACCTGTAAAAACCTATATTTGATTTTAAAAACGTATGAAAAAACCTATATTGAGGAAGCGGGACACTGGGAGGCCTGTAGGTATCTTATTCGAAATCTTATAGATTCACTTTTGCTGCATATCTAATTAGTCTAAGTAAGCATTCCTTTGTAAATATTTGATAGTCCTTTTGTACCCTCTGGGTCCCCTGGGAAGTTAAACCACAAACAAACAAACTCTGTAAATATCAACTTTCATTGAAATTAAGAAATCTAAATATTGCATTATTTCCAAATAAGCCTATTTTCTGTCAATAACTTCAACTTGTCTTAAGCTACCTGCAGTGAGTTTTAAATGCATCCTCCTTCTCATTTGGCCTTTTAAAGGTCAATAATTCTATTTCAAAATGCACACTTAGCTCTTTTTGATACAAAGGCCTAAGACACTCCCATGCTATACAAAGGGATAATTGTCATTCATAGCACCATAGATAGTTTAAAGAATTACAACATGAATACCTTTAGCCTTATAAGAACACTAAATATCTGGTTGAAGTTCAGCCTCACTTTGAACATGGCGCCTGTAGTATGGCCAACTAACACCAGAGGGAGCCATAACTAAGTACAGATAGGTATATGATTGCTTTTTTTCTCAACAAGTTTTATGGCAAGTGTTACCCTCTAGTTTTAGTATTTAGTATTATGACTTAGATTTAAAAAAAAGAAAAGCCTTATTTAGTTGGGAGGGAGGGGACATTTTTAGTCACAGGTCCATTTTTTAAGAACTCTTTGAGAGGGTCTGGTCTTGCTCAAGTTTTTGATTATGGACCTCAAACTTCTTTATGAACTTCCCTAAACGCCCAGTAATCAAAGACTTGTAAGATATGCACAAAACTCCTGTAAGTCCCCCCCCCCCCCCCCTATACCTCCACTTCCTGCCAACTCCTGGGGGGCTTCCTTGATATCATAGTAATTAATTATTGGCAGACCTTGTATTGAGTTTTGAATGCATCCACCTGATAATTTGGTATTTAGAGGCCAATATTTCTATTTCAAAATACACTACTAGCTCTTGTATATGTAGGATGTAGATCCAGATTTCGGAGATCAGTTTTAAAATCATGCTATAAAATACTGAAGTTTAGCGATTTGTCCTTCAAGGAAATTTCACAGAACTTGGATGAAATATTTTAATCACCAGATTTATGTGTTGTAAATTTACTTCAATCCTAACACCTTCCTATATTTGCCAATTTTCTCGAGCCACCTCCTGCATTGTAATTTAATTGATGCTTCATGTTACACGACTTAAAACTTTGTCATCTGCAGAGTTCTGAGGACGTCTTCTCTACCCAGCTTATATCTAAGATATGCGCTTTTGAACTACTGGAAGTGATGTACTCCCGCCTGCCCAAAGATGATGTCTTCACCAAGACTGCGCAGATCAACGCCACCTACTGCAACCAGAGAGTAGACACGGGCAAAGAACTTACTACTGCTATTACCAAGTTAGTCATATACATATATTTGAAAAGAAATACCCAAACATTTGGAGCACACTTTATTTTCAATACTTCTTCAGAAATCTAGCCCTAAAAGTATGCCTTCCTCCACAGGGAGAGAATGTGGTTAGTTTGCAATCAAATGCCACTCTCCTGAGAGTGATTACCGCGTTTTTCTGGTCAGTGACTGTGCAAAACTAACGCAGCCAGATCTCGAGGATTCTCTATTATGAAACCGCCCTAGATTGCTGAAATCCGCCTAGGATGATGGCGAAAGGGACAACCCAAAATTGTTGACACTCCATAACAACAAAATCTTGAGCCTAACAACAAAGCAAATGACATCTGCGGTGATAGCTGCCACCTGATTGGTCGTCGGGGATCATTTGGTACAAGACTAAAGAGGATGGCATTTCAAGCTGCCACCTACTTCGCTGTAGCTGCTTCCAAGTGTAGCTCAGTGCTCTAGCCACGTCCAAAATTTTAAAATCTATACCAATATAGAGAATAAAAATTGTCGCCTAAACGATTTTAGAAATTACGCAAGAACATGTGTATACATTATTGTAACCTTGATCAACATCATTGCATTGCAACTATATAAATATTTAGTATTAGTATATTCTGCATGATTTGCCCAGTATATATGTATTGTTTTTTGTTACATGATTAGACTGTCAAACCAGGCTAAGGGGGAAGACTGTCGTGGTGAAGTGTTGTGTGCAGATCTGAGGAGGCAGTTCCATTGTGCTGCCTACAATACACTAATCGCTACCATCAGCTGTACACAGACAGACATGAAGTTCTATAATGGCTTCCTATTCAATGAAAACCTAGCTAAGGTGAGCGGAACTTACTTCTATTTAATGTTGGGCTAAATAGAGGACGTAAATTATACTCGTCAGTCAATTCGTGATACAAAAATATAATAATGAGATATGCTAGTGTAAAACTCTGACAGAGAAACTTACAAAGTTGAAATCAAGGGTTGAGGATGTCACACAATTTATTTCATATAATCTGAGCTACCCATTTGAGCATAATGATACACTTGCACAATTAATCGCTGAACATTCAGATTTTGCATGGTCAAAATGGCAAGATTCTATGTGAAATACTGTCTGCTTCGATTTGACTTACTAATAGGCCTGAGGAATTTTATAACTGTTGTCCAAAAACCGTACACGATGTTAAATACAGTAATAAGCTAGAATAAAGCTTTCTCATAAAACCTACAATGATAAATCAACGTTTCTGCATGTAAGAACATTTGATACGTAGGATATTAAGCATTCAAAGTTTCAAGGTCAAAATAAATAGATACGACGTGAAATATTGTCCGCTTCAATTTGAATTACTGATATGCTAAGTATTTCCTCCATTTACAGGGGCAATTCCTATTGGACAACATTGTCGACAAAGAGAAGAGCTACACTTTTCAGGTTGAAATGGAGGTACTTCTGAATACTTATCTTAACAGAATTGGCAACTATGCAATGCTATCATATGAATGATGTCTTGATAGACTAGAGCCTCCCACTAGATCATAAAGAAAGGGATAATATGTTGCCTTTATGCATTAGCTAATAGTGACAGGGTGATTCACCATATGATACAAACAATATGGATTCCACAGTCACATCTGTTGTAATCCCACGCCGTGTCTGACTGTATTTGTTGAAGGATGTGGAGGTGTATTCAACATATGGCCCTATAGCTCAGTGGCTAGAGCACTGGTCTTGTAAACCAGGGGTCGTGAGTTCAATCCTCACTGGGGCCTGATATTTTTCCCAATCTTTCGTCTCTGAATATAACTTGACTGATATCTGCCCCCCCCCCCCCCCACACACACACACACACACCAAAAATACAAGGCCTTGATAGATTAGGTCTCCTCGGTACTGCCTATTTGGATGTAGTTTTCCCATTGAACTGGATATTGTTCCAAATGGAACCTTAGGATAACTACTTTACATATATGATCACATATTGAGAAATAATTAGTTTACATCAAATACTAACACTTGAGAAGCATTATAGGATGACACATATAGGGGAACTATCGTTTTAATTTTTTTCGTTTTACATGAGAAACATTCTAACCCAATAACTATCCCTTAGAAGGCATGGCCTTAACGTAACAGTTCCTACATCATTCATAACAGACTCTCCACCAAAGGAAGAAGCGGTTCGTATCTATCAGGAACGAGGTACGTGAAAGGAAGATGGCGGAGGCAGAGGAGGAGCGCGAGACGACCTCAGTACACTACCTGGCCTCCCAGTACCTTGCCGACAGTAGCCTCAGTACTGACGTGTCTCAGTTTGATTTTGGCAGCTCCGCCACTACGGTAGGTTTCCCACGTTTACTACTAAAGAAAAAATCTTAACGCTGTAGGGTGTTCTCGTTCAACAAGATTTCTGCTTAGCGGAATTGGATTTAGTCTTGACAGACATTCAGAATCATAATAGTTTTTTTATTGTACTTCATTCATCATACGGGGGATGAACACTTCTCAATAATTTTATTCTATAAAAACGATTTCAGTCAAATTGCATGTGGAGGATTACGGCTCCATGTCTTTGAATTACTAAGGCATATGAATTATAAAGGAATAAGTATCCGAAGTATGAGTGATTATCAGTGAAGGAACACAGCAAGACATTCACAAGACCTTTAGAACAATAAGGTATCACTTTATTGTATACTATGATACTATGTAGTAGGCCACGGTATCGTTAACCTTCAATTTACTGAAAACTACCCGAGACCTGTTACCCCAAGGCACTCAATGTTATGTAGTGCCTTGGGATGTAAGAACAACAATTCCTCAGCAGTACTTCGGGTCATTTTATATTTGAAGAATGAATATGTGTGTATTTTGCGGACAACAGTCGGGATTTCGTAGTAGTTATTTAGTGCATACTTTTCCCCCAGGCGTCCATTTCTGGAAGTATCAGTGGAGATCGGCGCCCCAAAATGAAGAAAAAAGACAGTGGTTACGAGGTATGTACAATTTCTGTTTGTATTATCTATTTATGATAAAGTAACCCGGTCTATATACGGACCCAGAAACGAGGAAATAACTATCAAAGTTGTGCGGCTAGAACCAAGTGTATAATCCAATGTACCCTGTTCATTTAGGAACCAAAAGTCACGATAGAAGCCGACTATGTTGAAATGGAAATGGACGAACTCAACCAACATGAGTGTATGGCAACCATGACAGCGCTCTTACAACATATGAAGCGCAACAATATATCCCCAGCTACCGAAAAGGTAAGTCTAGTAATCACTTGTAGGTTCTAATTCATACCTATGCTAAGTAGACTGCAGCATGTGCTTCTGAAATTACATTAATTCCGATCTTAGTATTACCTACAACTCCCTCTTGCTGAATAAGTTGTTTTGCATGTGCTCATATCCAAGGAATACTGTTGCCACTTCTTTGTCATATCATACTGAATGGCGTTTTTATTACCCAGTGATTGAATATGCTTATGACTAACCAGACACTTAGACCTAATACATTTTAGGATGTATCTCATGATTAGTAAGGTATGCTATACGCCACACTGCAATGCTGGAAGTTGATATACAAGAAACTGACACTCCTATTAGCCATTAAGCCCGAGGAAGGTCTACCGCGAGGCTGGAAGTAGTATCATTAATGTATTGACAAACATGGTATAAATCCCATAAATATATAATAAATAACAATTTCATACACTAAAAGTAATTGTGAATCAAAGATGAAAGTGTTGAATAGCTACAAAGTCCCAATAAAAGAATGTCAACAAACGTTGTCAATAAACATTTCTGTATTCGTCTGAAGTAGTTGTGAAGTAGTACTGTCTTACTTGAACTCACCGAAAAAATGGATGTCCACTCTCATAATTACCTACTATATTTAAAACGTTAGAATTCCGTCGAATCCGCTTGGAGAATCTCCCGCACATAGGGACAGAGTGAACCCAATCTAGGGTGGGAGACTGAAGGGCCACGAGAGTGAGATTCTCGTGTAGTGCTAAACTTAAACCAGCTATCCTTTTTTTAATTTCCCTACACAGGTGTACTTCTATCCTGAGAATGTACTTCTTGCCATACTGTAAACATAATTTAGAACTCTAATTTTCTGATCTCCTTACCTTGAGAGAGACAATGAGACAACAGGCTTTCGCTGGTGTTAGTGTAGACACCAGTAACAAGCTACTACCTGTGTAACATGAAATAATAGCCCTTTCAGAATTCTGCTCGTGAATATTCATGATCTGAACGTCATTATCGGGGTTTCCCGGAGTTTTTTTCGAGGGGGGGGGTGGTAGCGAATCGACGAAGTCGCTAGTTGAATTTAAAATACCTCTATTTCCTTTAACGCCCACGTTTTGACTGAAAATGGGTCATTAATAGTTCTTTTCCTATAACCTTCTATGAGATATGTGTGTTCAATCAAGTGATTTCATATAGAAAGATAATTGACAGATATGAACTTCCATCATCAGGTTAATAAAATTCCCAATTTTACATATATCTGAACTGACACGCCCCCTAGCTGTACCTCCAGGGCTGTAAATAGTCTCTCTACTCCTGCACCCACTTTATTATCCATCGTACACAAAGCCCCCATTGAAAATGTATGGGGACTCAGTAAACCACGACCCATTATACAAAACCTGTCAGATACCATAACTGTGGTATGCAGATTCAAATCTGTGGTATACAGCCTCAAAACCATGGTATATCGGAAATCTAGTCCCTCTGTGCTATAGACAAAAAAAATGGTCCAAAGCGTTGTACCCTTTGATATGGAAATTATTGATGTCTATTCATTCAAAAGGACGGATACTAAATGCAACAAACAATAGTTATGTGGACAGGCGGCTCTGTAAACCACTCGATGTTGACACTCGCTAGGGCTCTTGTATTACAACGCTTCAACCTCTCGTGGTTTAGAGCCGCCTGTCCACAAAACCATCGATTATTGTCCATTTCCACCACAGGGCGTGTCGCCCACCTCAATGCCGCCATGGATGGAGAACCTGCACAAGAAGATGAAGCACCGCGATACGGCGATCAACGTGAAGCTCTTCCTGGCGAAGCTGGTGATTAACACGGAGGAGGTGTTCCGGCCCTACGCCCGCTTCTGGTTGGCCCCGCTGGTGCTGCTCATTGTCGGCGGCGAGACGCGCAGCCCGGGCGTGCACTACCTGGTGGTAGACATCGTAGTCACCATACTCTCCTGGCATACCGTGGCCATCCCGGAGGTATGTCTGGTGTCGGCTATGTTGCTTTAAAATGTTTCTTGAAAATTAGAAAAGAATAATTTAAACGTGGCGAATACACCTCTCACTCAGGTAGATGGTACCTTGAGAAAGTCTAATTGAACAAATTGGACGTTAAACTACCCAAACTGACAAACTACCTTGAGAATGATGTGATACTGACCACCAAAAAAAGGAAAATTAGAAAAGGATATACTTCTCAAGGAAGAGACTGGGCAACGTCAGGGAATTTTGATATTTTTGAAATATTATAGGTAATTTCATATTTGTATTTGAAAAGTGTACATAAACGAACAACTAAATATAATTGATCACGAATTCGATTTCCCTAGATGGCCACCATAATTAAAACTTCTGGGTTCCTGTGCTACTAAAGACCATTTTTAAGAGTCGTAAAGATTCCCTTGAATAGAGAGATTCTGAGCGTTATTTCCAAATTTGATCAGTTTCCTTCATCTCACCCCATAACATTACATCATTTTTGTCACCTTGAGGGTTTTTGTGTTCTTGCATTTAATGCATAAAAAACACAAGAGGTGGCTTTAAGGAACTATCTAAATCATGCGTTTCCTCAATCCTTAAAACTAGTTTCTAGATCTTTTGTAGAGGAACCCAGAAGTTCTAATTTCTAATCTGACCCCCTTAATGAAACGGGTATTTTTGAATGTTGGCAGGACACCGCTGTGGATAGAGGTATGGCAAGTAGCCTTCTAGAGTTTCTGCTAAAGAACTGTCACCACAACGAGCGACGCATTCTCAGGAACAACCTCGACGTTATCAAGACCCTGATGGAAGTGTGGAAAGACCGCCTTGATATTCCTTACAAGTAAGCGTAGGGTAGATGCTATAGAGGAAACCTATGGAAGTTAAGGGTCAGAGCTCGTATCCCATCGAGTTTGAATCGCGTAGTAATGCACAAGGCAAAGCCATGTGAATTACATAGCGATTCAAACGAGATGAGATCGTGCTCTGACCCTAAACTTGAGTAGGTTTCTGAATTTATCTCACCCTTCATATTGACTAATTAGCTAACATTTGTGATATAATCCCCCATTTGATATTTTTCCTACATATCTCATGGGCGTTGGATGCGAGTTCCCAATGTTAAGTCTGTGGAGAAAAAAATACCAGTTACCTTCAGGGTTAACTGATGCTGAATGGTTTTCATGTACCTGAATACTGTGTGAATTGAGCTGTATAAAACATAAATGATTAACATTGTCATAATTACGGTCAAGCGGAGCTGGAATGATAAACACTGATTTTCTAAACTGCCTTTTAAGTGATATTCTGTTCTTTTCATTTTCGTTCGACGGCAACACTGAACACCTTGTGATAAATATCAATTTGACGTCAATTTTAATCAGGCTTCCGTATTGGACTTGATTTGGACTCGTCTTGTTTCGAAATATACCGAAATTAAGATGTATAGTATATCAATCTTAATGATCCTATAATCGGGTTAAGATTCTTTTCACTCTCGGGGAAATTTACATGAACATTCTTTCTCTCACAGAATCATCTACGACAACTTCAGCACACCAGACAAAGGGACCAGCAACGTTACAGGGATCCAGATGTTAGGGGTTATCCTTGCCAACAAACTACCACCCTACTCCACTGCATGCGGGGTGAATAAAGACAGGTGGGTTTAATGTATCAATCAGTTCTCATGTACATGTCAATGTAACGTAGAAGAAAAGAAACTGCATTGATCATTACTGTGGTTTGTTTAATCTTTTCCGTTCCGATGGAACGTGTGTTCCGCAGTTGGGGCTCAGATATATCGATGACATTTTCATTATCTGGGAACACTGAGAAGAAGCACTCCGGGATTGGGTCGAAGACCTAAACGGAGCCCACCCCACCATCAAGTTCACAAGTGAACACTCAAGTACAGAGATCGCCTTTCTAGACACGATGGTAAGGATCGACAAAGCCACAGGAAAACTCTATACTGACCTGTACACGAAACCCACGGATGCGAACACCTACCTGGAATACGACTCGGCACACCCGCCAGCAACAAAGAAGAGCCTCCCTTACTCTCAATTTTTGAGACTAAGGAGAATTTGCCAAAGGGATGAGGACTACCATAGACACAGTGAGAAGAAGATAGCGGAATTCAAAGCAAAGGGATACCTAGAGGCCATCATAAACGACTGTAAAGCCAAGGTAGACACAAGAAACCGAGAAGAAATCCTAAAAGGCAAACCAAAGGAAAACAAAACGAAAGATGGTCTGGTCCTAGTCACCACATACAAACCAGACAGGAACGACGTGGGCAACATAGTAACACAGAACTGGGACATCCTAGCACAATCAATCACCACAAAGAACCTACACAAGAAAAAAGTGATCAAGGGATACAAACGACCCAAGAACGTGAGAGACTATTTGGTGAGGGCAAGAACCAACTTCAACCCCAACACAACACACACCCACCAAGAAGCGGAGGGAGGGAACAACCAAGGACAAGACCACAACCACAGAAAAAAGAATGTACCCAATGACACAAGTCGTGTACACAAACAGAAAACTACAAATGAGAGAACAGCGGGATACAACATCCAAAAAGAGAAAGGAAACAAGTGCACCAAAGTAAACTGCAACTACTGCAAACTACTCAACATGGACGAGCAAATAACATCCAAGAGCACCGGAAGACAACACCAGACCAAATGGAATGTAACCTGCAACAGTTCCAATGTGATCTATTGCATAGAATGCAAAAGCTGCAATATGCAATATGTGGGACAAACGAAACGCAAAATAAAGGAACGAATCAGAGAACATCTAAACTGCATCAGAAACAACACAAGCAAGAACGAAGTACCCAACCATTTCAACCAAACGACCCATCAAGGTACCGATGACGTGAAGGTACACATACTCGACTTCATCTACAGACATCCCGAGTCGAAAGAAGCAGCTAGACTACGAAACAAAATAGAATTTAACTGGATACATCGACTGAAAACCCACTCTCCACACGGCCTCAACACTCTGGACAACAGGTACGGCTAGCAGCCTTCAAGAGAAGCTAACCCCGAAAAATGCCACGTCAAAAATTTTTTTTTCCCAACTGCGGAACACACATTCCATCGGAACGGAAAAGATTAAACAAATAACGGTCACACACCAAGGGGTTAGCTACAGAAGCTGGTAGGACTACAATAATAGAGAGAAGCAAAATCAACGTTTTTTTCGTGTCAACGGAAAAAACATAACAGAGGGACTGCAGTATCCTCCCCCGGGGTGCAAACCCCGAGGGAAAGACCACAGAAGAAAACCCACCGCACTTTGCCTGATGAGACTGGAGAACAGTCGAAACCATGAGAGCAATAAAAAAACCAAGATAAAACCAACATTGGGTTACAAAAACAACCGTAGTTCCCTACCCGACACAACTTGGTTTGAGCCGGGTAGAACACATACGAACAAAGAACGACACCTCGAGTAGGGAACGAAAATATTTCCCCATTCGACGCAACGACTACCACATCACCGACAGACTTGGTTCGCGTCGGCAAAATGACTGGACAACAGTAGGCTTTTCCTCCCAGCTTTGAACAAAGCTGGGACAGTAGGGAAGGCAACTCTCCCCACTTTGGCTTCTCCGATACAAGAGAATCCAATAGGAGCTGTGTGGCCTTACACACAAGTCAGCCTCAGTCATATAGTCGAACACCACCGCTCCCTGAGTTCAAGCGAACTCAGGCAAATAGTCGAACGCTGGCGGCACACGCCGTGCGCTCGCATCCAATGAAATACGACGCTGAGGGTCACGTGCACGCCTCAGCCAATCGGATACGCCGAAAGTAGGGTACGCAGCAGGACACGGGAACTTCCCCGTGTCCGCTTCCCTTGTCTCTCTATTACGTGGTCGCAATACGGTGGGGTAAGGACGTGAAACTTTGGTACGCCTCGTTATTTCAAACACGATCATTACTGTGGTGTTTACATGAATAGTGAAAATGCATTTCCCAGCTTTGCCGTTGATAGCCAATGTTATTGGGTTTGGCGTTTGAGAATATTTGATAAGAATTGGCAAAAAAAGTTGATTATTAGCAGGTGGCAGTTGGTCTTTAGGTTATGGCTATAGCCTACTGTAGTACAACTGCTTGTAGAGTCACTAAGTGACCTGACCACATTTTTGCCTTTTATAGCTCACCAAGTACAGATAGGAATATGATTTCTGTTTTGGACAGAAGGTTTTATGGCTATATGATATCTTACAGCTTTAGTATTTAGTATCTGTACATGGATTTTTAGGGAAAAAAAGAGATTTCAGTTGGTTTTTTTTTGGGGGGGGGGGGGGACTTTTGAGTCACAGGTCCATTTTTAAGAATTCTTTATGGACATATTTCTACCTGTAAAACTGGTTGAATCATAATATAATGTGCCTCTTTTGAAAGAGAATTAAAAAAAGTAGGTGCCAGGAAGTGGAATTATCTAAGCAGATACTATATTTACAGAGATATTCAAGTATTTGTAAAAAAAAAATGGGGAGAATTTTAGGTGAGATGGGCATACTCAAACAGATGTTTACTCAATATTGATTTACTGTGAGCATTGGTGTAACATTTACCATCTCCATAAGTGGCACTGGCAGTTTCTTACACCCTAGGAAGTATCATTATAATTGGAAATGTATATTTGATGTGCTATTCATGTATTTTTTCCAAATCGCAATATGTGAGGGGGGGGAGGCAGCAGGTCTATGAGTAGATAGTTTATTCAGCATATTTACTCACAAAAAGAAGTCAGAATGTTTCATAACTATATTCTAGGAATCAGTCGAGACCCAAATTATATTGGTTTTGAAAAATTATTTGCAATATCATTTAACACCAGATATTGGCTTGACCTACTTTATTGGTATACATAAGAACATAGATATGTCTGCCATTCTGAGGCACTTGGTCAGTGCAGACAGGGCTCAGTTGCCGTGTGCACTCGTCCATGAAGGTGTCACCATCAGGCAACCTACCTAGGTTTCATATGTAGTTAGGGCATTGCTGATTACCAATTGAAAAGGCCTGCAGGTAGATAAATATACTCTGGATTCTAAAAATGCTAGTATGTAATTGCATTCCACACACAGAACCCTGGTCTCTCCCATTGAGTTTTAAGTGCGTCCACCCGCTAATTTGGCCTGCAAGGGCCAATAATTCTATCTGAAAATGAAAACTAAGCTCTTGTTATAAAGAGCTTGTGGTTGGACATGACCAGGGTGAACAGACAAGCACAGATAAACAGACATAGATAGGATGATACACAGATATACATATAGAGTATGTACATAGAATCACACAGGTCGACATTATGTGTGACAGACACTCATGTGCTCACAGATCCATAGCGACAACCATACACACAAACAGGCATGCTTCAGGTACAAACTCACATCCACAGAGTCAAACAGTATAATGGTCCACACATTTAATGTATAACTATAAGGTATTACTTTTTTTATTTATTTTTTTATTCAAGTAACATTTTAACGACTACATTATTCGCTCAACATTGGACGATCTTCCATAATGAGGTCACAAAAGGTACACACAGGACCGTACAATACAGCAAATCACAACACATAGCACAGATTAATTTACACCTCTCATATCAGTACGCCATGATCTTTTGTTCATGTCCATACACCTTGATCTTTTGATCTCAGTCTAAGTCTTCATAGTTTATCTACCTAAGTAATATTTCTTTTACTTATTATACTCACTCTAACAACATGCCATGTTGTGTAGTTGTGTATCCCAGTCTCGGGACACTTGCACCTACTGTATTCCCGTCAACTGCCGTGCCCTGCTGCCTCTTGGATCCGTACCTACACACCCCAGCAGCACGTTGGAGGTCCGAACACTGCAATCTACCCCCTGGGTCTCACCCTACTAATTACAGCTGGGGATAAGTGTTCTCACTGAGACTCAGAGAGTCAGTGAACCATACACCAAGTCATTCCATTTCATTATCCACTTACATTTATCACCTATATAGTCCGGTATAGCCTGCGTTCATGATGGTTTCTGACATGTGACCCAGTGGAAGAACTACCCTGTGGTAGAACTGGACTCATTATTACGATAAATATTTAAATATATATATATATATATATATATATATATATATATATATATATATATATATATATATATATATATATATATATATATATATATATATATATATATACAGTGTTCAGAGTGGTTTTATAGGTGGTGTAGGACCCTTAGTGTGGGTCACCTCGTCGCGACAAAGACCCTATTCCTCAGTATAGAGCTGCAGAGAAAGCACAGATCCCCCTGCAGTCAGTGTCGGCCTGAATGCCCCTCGCTGCTCCCAGTTGGAAAATGTCCATGCTAGATAAACATATGTTCATGTAGTAAAATGTTCCCAAAAACAAGTTTCAGGCCCCAGTGAGGATTGAACTCACGACCCCTGGTTTACAAGACCAGTGCTCTAGCCACTGAGCTATAGGGCCATCTGGAATACACCCAAATGAATGACAATTTTACCAAGTTCAACTTCACATTGTTGTGTTGTGGTAACAGGTGCGGTCTGCACTTGAGTATCACCAGGGATTTCTACATAGTGTGGTATATCAGACCACTGAGCTATAAGTATTTCAAAATGCATAGTAAGGCAGAGGATTTAGCTGATCTATGAGGCTTAATGTTCTGCTGACTTTCACTGGGGAGAAACTCATCTCCCAAAGTGTTGTCAACCTGCTGATAAAAGAAGGCTATCCCATCAAAGTCATACCGGTCAAAAAGTGGTCAAAACATAGGTTTCAGGCAAAAGTGTAGATTCAACTCATGACCCCTGGATAACAAGGCCAGTGCTCTAGCCACTAAGCTATAGGGCCACATATAGGTGGATGTCCCAGACTGTAGTTTTATATTCCTTCTGATTTTATCATCGTACAGTACGGAATAGAAAGTTAAGCACAAAAGGGTTCACTTGGTAGAACATACTGCAATTAACAACTTCAAAAATATAGGCTATAATGTGCCTACCAATATGATAGATACAAAACCTGATGCCCCTAGTGTAGCAAACCAACATCGCTTTGGTAGTCAAGAAGAATTCTCAGTGGAATAACATTGATACAGAAAAATATGGGGGGGAAAACAGAAAAGAATCAGGCCCCAGTGAGGATTGAACTCACGACCCCTGGTTTACAAGACCAGTGCTCTAGCCACTGAGCTATAGGGCCATCTGGAATACACCCAAATGAATGACAATTTTACCAAGTTCAACTAAACATTGTTGTGTTGTGGTAACAGGGGCGGTCTGCACATGAGCATCACCAGGGATTTCTATATAGAGTGGTTTATCAGACCACTGAGCTATAAGTATTTCAAAATGCATAGTAAGGCAGAGGATTTAGCTGATCTACAAAGCTTAACGTTCTGCTGACTTTCACTTGGGAGAAACTCAAATACTACAGTGTTGTCGACCTCCTGATGAAAGAAGGCTTTCCCATCAAAGTCATACAAGTCAAAAGGTGGTCAAAACACAGGTATCAGGCCCCAGTGAGGATTGAACTCACGACCGCTGGTTTACAAGACCAGTGATTTAGCCACTGAGCTGTAGGGCCACATATAGGGGGATTCTGCATACTGCAGTTTTATATTCCTTCCGATTTTATTATCGAACGGTAGGCAATAGGAAGTTAAGCACAAAAGCATTCACTTGGTAGAATATACTGCAATTAACTACTTACAATGTAGGGCTATAAAGTGCCTACCAATATGATGGATAAAAAAACCAGATGTAGCTAGTGTAGCAAACCAATAAAAAAACAGATGTAGCTAGTGTAGCAAACCAACATCGCTTTAGTTGTTGAGAAGAATTCTCAGCAGAATTACATTTATACAGAAAAATATGATAAACCTAGACCCGAAAAGAATCAGGCCCCAGTGAGGATTGAACTCACGACCCCTGGTTTACAAGACCAGTGCTCTAGCCACTGAGCTATAGGGCCGCACACAACATTTATTTGTAGAGTAGGTCTTTTGATCAATATTTAGAGAATGACAGATGTCACCTGGCTTTGCCTTCCAGCCTGCTCCCTACCTCCATGCATGGCTGACACTACTTATTACTGTTGTAATAAACGCTATTAGCCTCAAACCATTTTTATGACAATGCTGGGGACATTGAGACGGGACATCAGTCATAAAGTAGAAAAATATCAGTTATAAAGTGAGTCTCTGAGACAATAGAAATAGTTCCTAAAAAGACTATAATGCAGCTTAATTTTGAATTGATCAGTTTTATTTTCGTCTAGACAGTAGTCATAACAGGAAGATTATTCCTGGTCTTTGCATTGGAAATTCCTACATGTGACTGAAATAGATTTAAACTGTTAAATATTATAGTCAAATTTAATTTTGTAAAATATTGAGACATACTTGTGTTCAGATTAGTTTGAAAAATGTATTAGGCCCCAGTGAGGATTGAACTCACGACCCCTGGTTTACAAGACCAGTGCTCTAGCCACTGAGCTATAGGGCCATCTGGAATACACCCAAATGAATGACAATTTTACCAAGTTCAACTTCACTTTGTTGTGTTGTGGTGACAGGTGGAAACTGTACTTGAGTATCACCAGGAATTTCTTTATAGTGTTGCAAGCTATCATGACCAATTTGGAAAGTATTGCATAGTATGGCAGAAGATTTAGCTTATATACAATAATCAACATCTTTCAACAAGTACAGTTACACACTAAAAGTGATGGCAACAGATGTGCAATATACTTAAGTACATCCAGGAGTCGCGTGGTAAAAATCCTGATTCTTGCACATAACAAAGGTCACATGATACTTTATCAATTGTAGATTTTGCGTGGGGGAAATATATCTTTGGAGAACATAAAAATATACATAGGGATGCCTGGGGGCCTTTACATAAATAACGACAACTATGAAAGTGTACTTTAGCAATTCGGATCGTTTCAATTAGTAAATTATGCGACAAATTTTCTTTGATTTTCATAGATCGCTGACAATCACAAAAAAAAGATGAAGCGACGAAATTTAGCGACTACGAGCATTACAAAAAGACACTTTTGATCGTTGACTTTATCGCTGGAGGTCATTAGCTATGAAAAAGGTCAGGTCTTGCATTAGCGATTCCCAACAAAAGCTATATTTAACCATATTATCGTTTTATGTTTTTTCCTAAAAATCACACTGTTACATACCTCAAGATGTTGTTCATTATACCAAATAAAGAATTACGAAAAATATTGGTGAAATACCATTTATTTTTTACCTATGCATCATATAGTCAATTAAGACCATTTTTCATGGTTTAGCAACAGCGATCATTTTTTTGCGATGGTCTTTAACCCTGTAACAAGCTACAAAGATGAAATATAGACCCACCCCTCATACAGTGAGAGAACGGGTCTGTGTGTGTAAAAAATAGAAAACAATAAATACAATTTTTAAAAAAAAGAAAAAATCGCTGCCAGCGATAATTGTGACTGAAAACAGGCAAGATAGCGATGAAAACTTGGGAAACACCTCCCAACCTATGACGTCACGAGGGAATTCCCTGCTAAAATTTATCGCTAAATTTTCATAGCTGTAGCTATAAACGTCTAGTGATATCTCAGCGATCGTGATGGGGCGTTCAATTGTAATAGAAAAAAAAACAGGATTGTTAAAAACTTATATTGCTAAACGATTGCGATGATCTTGGCGACAAACTTATGTAACACCCCCCTGAGGTACTCTATGTGTGTTGTTTGGAAAATATTCAGTTCCTATATTGGGGTAATATTCCTCTTCCTCCTGGAGGTGCAGAAAATCTGTTCGGTATAGGAAAAAAATTCAAATCACAATGTCCAAAACATGTTCTTTGTGTATTATATTGATAATGTTTCATCGATCTGATGAGTCCTGGCAGTATGCTAGTGCCCAAAGACAACAAATTAGTCATTCCAATCTTGATGAGTCCTGGCACTATGCTAGTGCCTAAAGACCACAAATTGCTTTTGGTGGTGCTGAAATAGAACAGACAACTCACGACATGAGAGATCAAATAGAAGCTTTATATGATTATTGACATTTTATCTGCAGAGATGTTCTGAAGTGTGTATGTGACATTGTCGGGAGTGATAACTTGTTTGTCTTGTATGATGTAAATGTGCAAGACGATTTTACCGTTATATTGTTTCAGGTAACATCTGAATGAACTATACTGTTCTCTGAGCCACGTCTATTTTTGTATGTCACTAGATTCTTCCAGCATCTGGCGATGAATATGAATAACACCTCCAAGAGGGTATACGAGGCATCGGCCGAGGTGGTGGGCATGTCTCTGAAGTACATGGCGGACCGAGAGAGGTCTGAGTCAGATCGCCAGTGGCAGGACAACTACATTAGCAACATCGCCAAGATGCTGCTGTCCATCCAGATGTCCAAGCCTGACGTCTTCGTTACCTGTGTCTACAGAATGCAGCTGCACCATCCACCGTTGGTAGACAAGTAAGTCTGTAGTTTGACCATGAAGTTCAAATGGTAATTTGCTTTTCTCATACGAGCATCCCAAAATTCAGTTAGATGTTGCTCATCTGTCCACCGCAGAAAAATATCTCCAAGGATGCCTTTATATCGACCGCCTTCCGGCAGAAATTAGCTCCACTCTGGTGGGAAATGATGCAAAGGCCAATAATTTCTAATGTGACAAAGTTACTTTTGAACGGTTGTCATGTACATGTATATTCTTTTCGCATTTGCTACAAATTTGTTTGTGTACTGGCTTCTTGAGCGGGTAGATTACGCTATGTCACGTCCGGTTCGATTGCCTGTGTCTTTATAGTCCTGCAAATAAAAAGGACATAGTCAGTAGCTAGAGAATAATGTTTTAGGTTTACAATTGATTGGATATCTAAGACCTCCACAGAGTGCTGTTCCATAATTGCGAAGGTCATCACTGCCACAAAAGGCCGCCTCAGAGCTGTATCGTTCATTAACTTCAAGTACTATTACATCTGTTACAATATTGTTACATACGTTATATGTGGGAACAATTATTAGCAGGTGGACGGTTGGTCTTTAGGTTATGGCTATAGCCTACTGTAGTACACATGCTTGTAGAGTCACTAGACGACCTGACCACATTTTTGCCTTTTATAGCTAACTAAGTACAGATAGGAATATGATTTCTGTTTTGGACAGAAGGTTTATGGTGGTACAATGCCTTACAGTTTAAGTATTTAGTATTTTGGCATGGATTTTTTTAAGATAGTGAATTCAGTGTGGGGGGGGGGGGGGGGGATTTTTGTAGTCACAGGTTTATTTTTAAGAACTCCTTTATGGATATATTTCTACCCCTTAAACTGGTTGAATCTTAATATAATATGCCTCATTTGAAAGAGAATAAAAGACAGTAGGTTCTAGGAAGTGGAATTTTCTAGGTAGATTCTATATTTACAGAGGTATTCAAGTATTTGTTAACAGTGGGGGGGGGGGGGGGGTTATGGTGAAATGGGTATGCTCAAACAGATGTTTACTCAATATTGATTAACAGGGAGCATTGGTGTACCATTTACCATCTCCATAAGTGGCACTGATAGTTGCTTACATCCTAGAAAATATCATTATTATGGTTAAACTTATATTTCGCATGACATTCATGTATCTTTGCCTACTGTTATAGCATAGGAGGTATCAGTCATCTTTGAATTGTAATGCAGCCATGTACCCCCAGAGGACTCTGTGGTTTCTATCACTCTCCAAGCATATTGGCACATGGCTTATACCTATATCATTATAAGAACACTAAATGAAAGACTTGTAAGATATGCAGAAAAGCCCTGTAAGTTTCTCCTATGGTAACCTGACACCTCCCTTTCCCCCTCCCCTATACCTCCACTTCCTTCCAACTCCCAGAGGGCTTCCTTGTTATCATTGTAATAATTAGCAGACCTTGTGTTGAATTTTAAATGTGTCCACCTGCTAATTTGGCCTTTAAATGCACACTTAACTCTTGTTGTGTTGTAGGTTCATCTCTAAAGTGCTTTTCCTCCTGCCACGATTACATGGAGAATTCCGGATACAGTGTCTGGAGATTATCATGAGCCGGGCAGACCACATTGATAACCTCTTTACTGAGATGAAAAACAAGAATCTCCACAGCTTACTGACACACCGGTATGATGCATTATCTGAATGTCATTTTTTTCCTTCATGCTTTAAAAGAACTGTATATGACTTTTGGGATATTACCTTAACATTTCATATACTATTTTATCTCTGAGTTGAAATTTTCTGTGTTAGATATCCCGTTGGTCTCTATTATTCTATGACGGTGATCTGGCCTCTTGGGCAGCTACCATACGGGTCAGTAGTAAGATAAAACGAAACACGTCTCATATGAATTGACTGGATATTATCCTTTATGATTTGAAATAATCTTTCATTATGGTAGGTTGTCGTGTTTTACTGTGTCCTGATCATTTTAATCTTTGAACATTTCAATGATACAATCATAGGTGTCTCGTTAGATGTAGGTATGCGTATGTTTAATGTCCACCAGAACACGCCGATAAATCGATTGGAGAATCGACCGGTTTCAGATATTTATGAATAAGACATTTTCACATAGAAGGAAAAGTCTGACTAAGGATAAGGATAAGGGTCAAGGATAGGGTTAAGGTTGGGGTTAAGGTTTGGGAATAGGGTTAGAGAAAGGGTTAGGGTTAAGTTTAGGGTTAGGGATAGGGTTGTGGAAAGGGTTAGGGGAATGGTTTTCTGTTTGTTTTCTTCCCCAGAGAAGACCAAATTTGAAGCCAACATAACATACTTACTAATCGGTATAGTATTTATCCACAGTTGAGACACTTGAGTTGAGAAGACTTAAAACGGGTCAAGTTCGCTACGGGTCGAGTTGATAAAACTGGTCGAGTTCGTTACGGGTCGAGTTTTTCATATGGTCAAGTTCGTTACGGGTCCAGTCTTCCAGTATTCATATCCAGTAACGTGTACAAATGGTGAACTATAGATGCTCACTGATTTGTTCTGTGGCACAGTGACGAGGGCTGCCAGCTGGTGACCCTGAAGCTGGTTCAGACGATGCTCGCCAAGTTAAAGGCCGAGGAGCTGCTCTCAGTGCTGTCCGCCATCGGCGCCTTCTCCAAACATCCGAGCGCCGCATGTCGGGCGGTGATGTATGATGTGTTAATGTGGATCTACGACAACTACAGGTAAGTAAGGTGCATGGTCCCTATGTACCATCGGGGTCCTCTGGGAGGTTAAACCAAAACAAACAAAATAAGGTGCACCGCAGACACGTTTATGATCTATGCATACTCAACTGACTAGAAATCGCAGAGGTGCAGAGGTTTTAAGTGATATACGTTTTTGTTTTTTATTTCCTCAATTTTATTTTTTCGACAAAGAGATTACCTTACTGCATTCAACCCGGTATCAGGATTTTCCCTGTATAGGTCAGTGTCTATCCTTTTTTATGAAACGAAGAGTAATCCTATTTCAGTATATGCATGATGTCTTTGTACCATTAAAAAGAGTAGCATGTTACAGACATTGAACGTTCTGCGGATGGTCCAGTGCAAACAGTTCTACACACTGTAGGCCTTCTGATTGTCTGTCAAGGTATGGAGAATATCGAATCCAAGATGAATAAGCGCAGATCAAACTACCGAAACGGGGTCCATATTTATCCCCAACACCACGACACAAAAAATAAGGTCTTACACTTCAGAACTATGACCCCAAAATTTTAACCATGTCCTCAGAATTATATGTCAAAGTCGCTACCAATTTACTTTTTTCTCTCACCTTCGGAACGAATTCTTTACCACAATAAATGAATCGTTATTATTAGCAGGTGGACAGTTGGTCTTTAGGTTATGGCTATAGCCTACTGTAGTACAACTGCTTTTTTTTATTTTTTTTATTTGAAAATAAAATTCACCAGTCGTGGTGGTCTTACATTTTGTTGGCAACTTCCAGTTACAAGTTCTGTGTGTACATATTGATCAACATTCTCTCGTAATAAACATATATACAATCATGATGATGAAATAGTATGAGATTTAGGTGAGACTGTCATATAGGCTTTGTAAGTCGAGTTAAACTTAGTGGAAGGTACAGGGAAGCGCATCAGCTTAGTCATAAGTGTTGCTCAAGCGTGTGGGTAGGGTCGCGTCAGCGTATTCTACGACAAGGATTGGGTAGGTTTTCTTTACTTTTCATTATCAACTTAAAAGTTCTTTTTGTTGGGGCCGCTTTTAAAGTTTCATCCTGGGCAATCCACAAAGAATATCCTCGATACATGGGGGAAAGCTTATAGCGCTCAGTTTTTGGTCTTGGCAATTTGAACAATCTTTTTTGACTAGAACGTAAGGGTCGGGCATGGTTGTTGGGTAATTCTGCATTAGCCTGAGTGGTATATGTTTTCCTCATGTACGTCAACGCCAACTCATCGCGTCTGCGCTGAAGGTTCTTAACTTTCGTTAGACAGTGTAGCACTGCTTGTAGAGTCACTAAGTGACCTGACCACATTTTTGCCTTTTATAGCTAACTAAGTACAGATAGGAATATAATTTCTGTTTTGGACAGAAGGTTTTATGGTGGTACAATGCCTTACAGTTTTGATATTTAGTATTTTGGTATGTATTTAAAAAAAATAGTGAATTCAGTTTGGGGGGGGGGGGACTTCTGTAGTCACAGGTCCATTTTTAAGAACTCCTTTATGCACATATTTCTACCCCTTAAACTGGTTCAATCATAATATAATATGCCTCATTTGAAAGAGAATAAAAAAACAGTAGGTGCTAGGAAGTGGAATTTTCTAGGTGGATTCTATATTTACTGAGATATTCAAGTATTTGTTAAAAGTGGGGGGGGGGGGGGTTTCAGTGAAATTGGCATACTCAAACATATGTTTACTCAATATTGATTTACATTTAGCATTAGTGTAACATTTACCATCTCCATATGTGGCACTGACAGTTGCTTACACCCTAGAAAGTGTCATTATTAAGGTGAAATGTATATTTGATGTGCTATTCATGTATTTTTGCCAAATCTCATAATGGGAGGGGGGGGGGGGGGGAGGCAGAAGGTGTATGAGAAGATATTTTATTCATCATATTTACACACAAACAGAAGTCAAAATGGTTCATAACTTTGTTTTAGGAATGATTCAAGACCCAGTCAAATGATATTGTTTTGTAAAATCATTTGTAATGTCATTTACCACCAGATATTGGCTTGACCTACTTTATTGGTGTACATAGGAATAGAGTTTTTCCCCCCAGTTTGAGCCACATGGTCAGAGGGAAGGTCTGTGTGCACTCATCCATGAAGGTGAAACTGAATAATGTTTCCTATGTACTCAGGTCATTCTTGATGGGCAATTGAATCCCCTACAGGTAGCTAAATATAAGTGTGCATCGACCCATGAACTGCTGAGTTCATAGAGTAGTAGGGCTTTAAATATCCAATTAATGCAGGGCCTTCCCTATTCATAGATGCCCTCCCTCCCTCCCTCCCTCCCTCCCTCCCTCCCTCCCTCCCTCCCTCCCTCCCTCCCTCCCTCCCTCCCTCCCTCCCTCCCTCCCTCCCTCCCTCCCTCCCTCCATCCCTCCCTCCATCCCTCCCTCTGTAGTGAGTTTTAAAGGCGTCCACCTGCTCATTTGGTCTTTAAAGGCCAATATTTCTATTTGATAATGCACTCTTAGCTCTTGTTGTAAATTAAATGTCTTATTGTTAGCCTATGTTACAGTGTTAACCCCTTTTATACTAGAACCATACATAAAATTCACCTGTTCTTTTTCAAACAGTGGCGAGATGTAAGTATGTAAATCCGTGTGGCACAAACAAGAGTGCATGCTAAAACTGAAACACTTTATATATCTTCTGTGTTATCCTCATCACCACTTCCTTCCACTTTACAAACACGCATCTTTATCACATAGTGCAAGTCAGGCGCCATCCTTTATATGTAAAAATATAAAAGAACACCAACCTTTGTATATTTTTAATACTGATCCAGTTCTTGAATCCCAAATCCTTTATATGATATAAGCTGAGTTTTAGCCTGTCAACTGAAGCCCTATCAGGACTTTATAAATGTCCTATTTCATCAGTGATATTGAAATGATAAATTCTACTGTTTATGATGTCTGTCCTGTATATTCATGGAAAGTAGCATAGACTATGACAGATTGGAATTTCAAAATAGAACAAAAGTTTCTACATTAGCGTATGACAGTCACAAAACTCAAAAAGACATCATTCAACTATACACTGTAAAATTCCATCGAATGTCAAGGAAGCCAAGTCTGGCTTGCCCGGGCCGATGATTTGAATGAAATAGCTGATTTCGGCAAATTTACAGAACTGCATGTTTGCGTGTGTGCGTTTTTGTGCGCGTGTCTGTGCGCGCTTCACAGAGAAGGGACCGCCGAGAATTTGGAAAATCAAAGATAACTATGGTATGATTATGCAATGACGAGTCCACCAGTGTTGATCAGTTTTGATTGGAGATTGATGGGTAATTTACAAGTAGGATTGAAACCAACGTTTTTTCACTCTGTACCTATTTTAGGATGCTGAAGAAGGCGCAGAGTGTAGAAACGTTGGTTTCGATCCTACCTGCTGATTATTCGTTATCATACAATGTTTCTTCTACTAACAAGGATGCCTGAAAGTCTCAATACACATTTCAATTGGTTTTAATTTTTGTTGGGTTTTTTTTAAACATTTTATTTCATTGTGTTGACAGATTGATAGATAGATTGATAGATTTAACATGAGATGTGAAGTTGAGTAATAGATTTTCCATGAAATGTGAAGTTGATCAAAGTTAACAGTAGCACAAGGTTGTAATTGTAACATGTACAGTATGAATGGATGAGGTGTGCAAGCGAGACAGTTCTATAGGTATGGAAAAAGGTGTCTTTAGAGTTGGACATAAAGTTAGTAGTATCTGATTTAGATGCAATGGTCCGATATTGCCGGTAGTTCTTGTTTCATCTTAGACTTGAAGGCTTCCTTTATGAGTCCTTTCTGTCCCCACTGAGCTTGTTCCAGATTTGTGTGCTTCTGTAGGAAGGACTTTGTTTGTATCCTCAGGTTCTAAACTGGTACTCCTGAAACTTAGCTTTACCATCGCTACACGTACCTCTGTTTAGAGTTAAAAGATTATTCTCATTTCGTGATAACTTGTAAAAGACACTCATCAGCTGTAAATGTTGCAAGTTTTTTAACCTTACAAAGCATATGCAGACGTTCTGTGCTACACTCCGTGACATTTACTCTTGGCACTAACCACAGACCTCTATTTTGCAATCGTTGGAGTTTCATGAGCTGAACAAAGCTAGCCCCACCACTCAAAAATACATGCGTATTCCATTACCGGACATATTGTACTAGTGTAAATAATCATAGCAACCTGGGTGGATATTTTACTTCGCAATTTACACAATTTATATAACCTGGAGTTCACAGTCTTTTGTACTCTGCGCATGTGCTCGATTAGGCTAAGAGCCGAGGCTATTTGGATGCCTGGTTATCTATATGTGGCAAATTGAGGTAGAGTTACCCCATTGCAGATCATTCACATTGGTTCAAGTCGTTTTAAACGCCTCTTAGTACTATACCAACAGGTCATTGTTTTAATGGAATTGTTTCATGTCTACTGTCCAAAAATGGTAGTTTTCTTTTTGTTTAATGCATTTTCTCGTATTTATATGAACAAAAAAATCTGACTAGACCAGCAGTACGAACGCCATTTTACTATCCTTTAAGCATTGCGCAAACACTTCAATTTGAGGACATATGTCTGACGATATGCCCTCAAATTTTAGGGACTTTGGTGGTACACAACCTTACTGTGATACTAAAGAGAGTAAGCATTCAAAGGCAAGGTCATGTGATTCTAACCTCTTAATATTTTACTAAACCCATGTTTGGCAAGATGTGATTCTAATAGATTGGAGCAAGAGTTTTGCATGAACGTAATGGTACCAAGATATGAATGTAGAAAAGATATGTATATTATGATCTACATGTTGTGGAAAGGAGATACATAATCTGTTTGACCTTAGGAATAAAAGTATAGTCTTATCTAAGTGAAAAAGTGAAATCTAATCCTCTTTGTAAGATGCTCATTCCTACATACCATATCATCTACTCTAAGAAATTATTCCACTAAAGTTCATATGCTTTATTTCCCATTAAATGTGTAAGATTGTATATATCATACCCACAAAATACAAAACATTTCGAATAAATCTTGCATTCTTTATTTTCTCTATTATGATTTTTTCCCCTACATCTACTATAGATGAATATTGATGTTTTATGTTATGAAGGGCTAACTTCCTCACATCCTTGAAACATTATTCATGTATCGCATCTCCGTGTTATATACCTACAATATGTTATAAACGAGGCTGTAGTAGGTCTACCGCTAGCTAGCAAATATAACGGACACCATTACACATCCTCACCTAGAAGTCGTCGTGATGATGTATGGCTTAACTACGAACATACTGCGAAAAGTACGCCACAATGTCATTTTACCGTTGGAAGGCTTGGATTATATAAGTCAGTGATGTTAACTAAATTACACTCTACGAATTGCAGGGAGGAGGACACGCCTGCAGGACATAGTATAATGACTGCGACAAAGGATGGTCTTCTGTTCGGTCTCTCAGACGATGACCTCAAAAATAGGTTTGTGGATGTCACTTTCTCCATCACTTCACGATCTGCCGACTCGAGCGTCGCAGAGAGTTAACCTCTCGCGGGATTAGTCTAATGGATTGTTACCACAGTCTCACTGCTGCGGAAAATCACCCTTATATCCTCGTCATAGATATGTACTGCTGTATTCGGACGCGGGAGTTTTCCACCTATCCAAGGAAATCCTTGCTATCACTTCCAGTGTAGAAAACTCTCTTTTTTCATGTTTAAAAACAAGATAGTATAAATTGAGCTTCCTTCACACCAATATTAGTGGTTGAAACCTCCCCATAAAAAGAAATGGCCATTAGAATTCAAATTCCCAAGTAAATGCATGTTCCAAGAAAGTAAATCTTCCCTCGATATTATGATTTAATTACTCAATTTAAAAAGGTCATTGGAAAAATTGATTTAACCCAGTTTTTTTATGTTTTTAAGAATTTTATGACGCCCGTATACAATAGACTTTCGATACCTGCTGGACCTTTAAAATGTTGGACAAAGGTATTCTAAATGCCCTTGTAACTACATACAGAGTATAGTAGAGTCAACATCACATCTTCTAATAGTGAATGCAATGTATTCAGCCGTATGATATAACCCTCATTCTGACCGCGTCGGTTTTTACTCAGGCTCACGGTGCAGAACTTCTGGAGTCACGAGACCCGTCTGCCCACGTCGACCGTGGATCGGATGGTGGCCATGCTGGAGGCGATGTACAGTCCTAGGACTGAGAGGCAGTACCTGGCCTACGCCACCAACCTGCTACTCGAGATGACCTCCAAGAGCCCAGACTACAACAGAGCTATCTTCGAGCACCCGCTCTCCGAGTGTCGTTTCGAGGTGTGTGTCATTCTCAGTGTATGCTACTTAGAAAATATTTTCACAAATCATTTTAATAGTATATTGATGCCAACTAGGGATCCATATCTTTAGGTAAACTGTATTGGAAACTTTTATTTTTAAACTTTATTTTTGAGAGCGCTGTACAGGGTCATTAAAGATTATGACGTTTGTGTCTTTTAGGATTACGCTATTACGTCATCATGGCGTCAGCGTCATGCAGCCATGACACCGCTGTTTGTGGCCACGCAGATGTCGCAGTCTCAGGGTGAAACGTCATTCACGTCAGAAGACCTTAGCGGACAGGTGCGGGCAACGCAAGACGTGGCCAACTTTACACCCACCCAGCAGCCTGGTAGGTACTGAACATGCCTAATGCTTAAAATGGGATTCACACGATGGGATTCATGTACCTCACAGGGTGCTTTTCTGAGACAAATCCTGCTGAGATTCTGTACTCGAACACAATTTCATCGTCTAAATTATAGGGACCTAGTCAAATAATATTGGTTTGTAAAATTATTTGAAAAATCATTTACCACCAGATATTGGCTTGACCTACTTTATTGGTGTACAAAGAAACAAATGTTCGTAATTTCTTCGTTCCGGTAGACCTTACGTGAGGATCCGCGGTTGGAAAAAACCTCCGCGGCCTGTCTACCCTTTTCTCTCTATCAGTGGTCGCATAGCGGTGGGATTGGACTCACTACGGATACGCCGCGTCTAACAAAATCATGTACAAAGAAACAAAGTTTTGTCCCCCACATGGTTAGGGAGCATGCAGACAGGTCTGTGTGCACTCATCCATGTCGCCCTCAGGTAGCTAAATATATGTGTGCATTGAGCCATTACCTGCTGAGTTCACAGAGGAGTAGGGCTTTAAATATCCAATCAATGCAGGCCCTTCCCTATTCATGGATGCCTTCCCTCCCTCCCTCCCTCCCTCCCTCCCTCCCTCCCTCCCTCCCTCCCTCCCTCCCTCCCTCCCTCCCCCCCTCCCTCCCTCCATCCATTCATTCATTCATTCATTCATTCATTCATTAGAATTAAGATATCAAAATGATTTCATTCAACAATTTTAAACATGTATTAAGCTACTTTTAGTTTTAAATGTGTCCACCTGCTTATTTGGCCTTTTAAAGGCCAATGATTCTATTCGACTATGCACACTTAGCTCTTGTTAGAAATTGCTCCCCCCGGGTCGCTGTCGTTGTTATGAAATGAAAGGTTTGATATATTTTATACACATTAACAGGAATTGAAGTTTTCCAACAAATAACGAAATTCCGACTTTTCTTATACATCGGCATTTCTAGACTACATATCGATTAATAACCATTCCCTTCCAAAATATCGTTATTAATTATTATTTTTTATAAATATTTTAAATGTCCGATTTTTTTTCACAGTCCCAACTTTCATCTCTGCATTAATATTTGATCAATTATGCACTGTCTTTCAGGCGCCTCCAAGGCACCGTACAACTGGCTCACACAGAGCAGTCTGGACACGTTCAGCGACTACAACCTGACGTTACCGTCCACGACCGACACTCAGTCGTCGCTGCTCTTCACGGTCGGCAAGCCTCCTGCACCCCGGACCAAGAGGCACGCGGCGCCCGGGGCCGGCTTTGGCAGGGGCCGCGTGGGGGGCGGCGCCCGGGACGAGCAGGACGGGGCGAACGGAGAGTCCGGCAAAGGCTCCGAGATCCTGCGCCTCAAGAAACGTTTTCTGAAAGACCAACAGAGTTCACAAAAATACTTCGCCAAGAAGAACGCGCGGCTCAAACAGCTCAGGGAGGTGCGTGATTTTGGTTTTGGTTTTGGTTGAGATTTCCTTAGGGGCCATCCATAAAGTACATTCGCAGTATTTCTGAAATTTTGGACCCACCCCTCCCCCTCCCAAATCTTGTATGCAATAGAATAAAGAAGGAGCATACCCTTAATTTCAATAGTTTTTGCCCCCCCCCCCCCCATCCCCCGACCCTCAGGACGTACATGCTTTATTGATAGCCCCATAAGCAATCCGTGCCCCTAGTATATATTTCATTACGCTCTGGAAAATGATAGATCTCGAGGTGGCATTTAGATGGTATTCCCTAATGTCCTTTTTCACTGCTGGGATCGCATATTCTATTCGCATTGTCACCATCAATGGATAATATTCCCCAACCGCGAAAATAGACCTTTTTCCATCTGGCTGCAAGTGACGCTTCCTCCATGGTTACTCAGCGTACTTGGTTCGATATGAATTTGGCAATGTATTCTTTAGCCATTTCAAATTATCCCGAGTTAAAGTACGGCGATTCCATCTATTCAGAACTATGGTATTCTTGCTCCAATGAATTGTCGGGTCATACCTTGCCGCATTGGTGCATGTGAAAAAAGATTGGGAGTCATCCAGGAATTGACTGTAAATTCTTTTGTTGTGACAAATGTGCTTTGAAATTCTGTGTTTGTCTCACTTGCTTGATATAGTGTAGTTTATAGTATAATATCTTTAAACTTATAACAGGACGTGCGCAAAGAACAACAGCTGCGCCGGGAGAACATGGTGACCATGTACCGGAAGTACCGTGCTGGTGACCTGCCTGACGTCCAGATCAAGTACTCTTACGTCATAGCCCCACTCCAAGCACTGGCCCAGGTGTGTCTCGCATTTCCTTCTTTCTTTTGTGTGTCGTTAATATTTTCCGTATTACAAATGCTCTCACTGGTTCCGTTGACATTGTGTTACATAATGTGAGTGGAGAATCAGCTTCAGGAATATTAACAATAGATAGGATCAACTTCTTTTGGACTGTCTCTATTGGTCTGTTCATCAGCTGATCGAATAGAGATCTCAATGAACAGTTTGCATGTCGCAGTTCTAAAAAATATAGATATCCTAACGTCTCTCCCCCATTCACCGAATCTCTCAACCTCTGACTTTCAATATCCATTGATCTTTATGATTAGATCATTATCACCGTCTAGCCAGTATTACTTGCTAATTGCATGGTCATCCAAGTCCGTACTAACTGTGACCTGTAAGCACGCATATTTTGGATATATGAATAAATTTGTTGGTGTTTATAGTAGGGAAAGGCGGGATGTTTGGTCACCATTGCTAGATTTTGTATACCCCAAAGTATAGATTATGTGCTATTACAACTTCAAATCGCATGATTTGGCCAAGGATGTTATGGTTACAGAAAATTACATTTAACTTCCTTGTTATCCTAGGACACATCGTAGTGTCTTAGCCTCGTAGGGACATCAATTACCCATCGGTAATGTAAGTACCGCGGGTAATTAACATTTCAATACCGTAATGAATTGTCTACTTTGATTTTTATCTCTCCTGATTTTCCTTGACCCAATAGCTTTAATGTTTCCAACTTTAAAATTTCAGAAAGATAATCATATAGGTCGACTGCTCTTCGGCTCTTTGTTCAAATCCATCTTCCCTGAGATTGAAGTTGTGAAGACAGAGCGAGAGGCCCGTGAGATGATCACCCAAATCACCACCAGCCTCAACACCATGCTAAACAACTCCGTCCAATACTGTCCCAACTTCATTGCTTGCATCCTGGTAAGTAACCTACTGTAAGAAGGCACGAGGTTGTCATTCACATATTTATTCATCACTCAGGATTTTTCACTTTTTATATTTCCTAAATAATACCTCCGTAATCTCCTCATAATTGACGACATAATGTCTTCGCTCATCGCTCGGATATTACTTTTTGAGTCAAAGGACCATTTTAAAGAATTCTTTTATGGACATATATCTACCCCTTAAACTTGTTGAAACATAATATAATATGCCTCATTTGAAAGAAGTGGAAGTGGAATTTTCTAGGTAGATTCTATATTTACAGAGATATTCAAGTATTTGTTAAAAGTGGGTGGGTGGGGGGGATTTTGTGGAAATGGGCAAACTTAAACATCTAACTCACTATTGATTTACAGTGAGCATTAGTGTAACATTTACCATTTCCATTAGTAGCACTGACTGTTTCTTACACTCTAGGAAGTGTCATTATTCAGGTTAAACTTATATTTGGCATGATATTCATGTGTTTTTTGTCTAATTTCATGCCATGGGGGAGGGGGGGTATCAGCCATCTTTGAATTGTAATGCAGCCATGTTCCATTAGAAGGCTGTGTGGTTCCTCTCACTCTCCAAGCATATTGGCACATGCCTTATACCTATATCCCTATAAGAACACTAAATATCTAGTTGAAGCTCAGCCTCACGTTGAACATGGAGTCTGTGGTATGGCCAACTAACACCAGATCGTGTTATAACTAAGTACAGATAGGTATATGATTTCTTTTGTTTAATAGTTTCATTATTTAGTATTTTAACATGAATTTGATAAGAAAAAAAAAATCATTTCAGTTGGATGTTGGGGGAACTCTTTTAGTCACAGGTCCATTTTTAAAACCTCCTTGCAGGGTTTGGTCTCTCCCTACATTTGCTCAAGTCTTTGTTTATGGACCTCAAACTTCTTTATGAACTTCCCTAAACATCTGACAGGCCCAGTAATCAAAGACTTGTAAGATATGTACAGAAGTTGTCTAAGTTTCTCCTATGGTAACCCAACACCTCCCTTTCCCCCTCCCCTATACCTCCAATTCCTGCCAAATCCTGGTGGAGCTTGATAGTAATTAATTATCAGCAGACCTTGAATTGCGTCCACCTGCTAATTTGGCCGTTATAGGCCAATATCTCTATTTCAAAATGGACACTTAGCTCTTGTTTTAGAAGTAGAATATTCGATAACATTTCGAGATCAACCTTTACATTTACTTCTATGCTCTACTGAAATGCAATATAAGCAAGACCTGTTTAACCTCATCTTTTATCCTACCCCTAATATAAAATCCCATAGGCTTAACATTGGGTTTCCGTATGCCACGCTGACTGGCATACAGAGTTTTATATGCCACTAGTGGCGTACAGCATTTTTATCACGTAATATTCCAAAATCAAGGAGATAGGGTAGGATAAAATCAAAACCTGATTCGTTTTAATCTCGACCACTGCATTCCACTCCTGAAGTTTTGGCTCTGGACTTCATTCGGCTTCGCCTCATGAAGTCACTTTGCCAAACTCCAGTCGTGGAATACGTGGACGACAAGATTAAACCTCATCCAGTTTTACGATAGTATTCCTATCACATATTTATTGTAAGACCCTAATCTATTTTACAGGACATTGCCCTTGAGTTTCCTAGACGCCTAAAGCTGGAGCCAAATGCCGTGAATACTGCCTGCCTTACAGGCCAGCAGCAACCTATAGGTACGTATCTTAGTTATTAGCAGGTGGACGGTCGGTCTTTAGGTTATGGCTATAGCCTACTGTAGTACACATGCTTGTAAAGTCACTAGGCAACCTGACCACATTTTTGCTTTTTATAGCTCACTAAGTAGAGATAGGAATATGATTTCTGTTTTGGACAGAAGGCTTTATGGCCATACAATATTTTACAGTTTTAGTATTAAGTATTTTGACATAGATTTTCAGAAAAAAGAAATTTCATTTGGGGGGGGACTTTATGAGTCACAGGTCCATTTTTAAGAACTCCTTTATGGACATATTTCTACCCCTTAAACTGGTTCAATCATAATATGATATGCCTCATTTGAAAGAGAATAAATAACAGTAGGTGCTAGGAAGTGGAATTTTCAAGGTAGATGCTATAGTTACTGAGATATTCAAGTATTTGTTGAAAGTGGGGGTGATTTTGAGTGAAATGGGCATACTCAAACAGATGTTTACTCAATAATGATTTAAAGTGAGCATTGGTGTAACATTTACCATCTCCATAAGTGGCAGGGACAGTTACTTACCCTCTAGAAAGTGTCATTATTTAGGTTAAACTTGTATTTGGCATGATATTCATGTACTTTTGCCTAATTTCAGAGCATGGGGGGGGGGGGGGGTATCAGCCATCTTTGAATTTTAGTGCAGTCATGTTCCCCCAGAGGACTCTAGTTCCTGTCACTCTCCAAGCATATTGGCACATGCCCTATACCTATATCCTTATAAGAACAATAAGTATCTGGTTGAAGCTCAGCCTCACTTTGAACATGGAGCCTGTAGTATGTCAAACCAACACTAGATGGAGCCATAACTAAGTACAGATAGGTATATGATTTCTTTTTTTCTGGAGAAGTTTATAGTTATGCAATATCCTAGTTTTATTATTATCAGTTGGACGGTTGGTCTTTAGGTTATGGCTATAGCCTACTGTAGTACACATGCTTGTAAAGTCATTAGGTGACCTGACCATATTTTTCCTTTTTATAGCTCACTAAGTACAGATAGGAATATGATTTCTGTTTTGGACAGAAGGTTTTATGGTGGTATAATGCCTCACAGTTTTTAAAATTTAGTATTTTGGAATGGATTTGAAAAGAAAACTGAATTCAGTTGGGGGGGGGGGGGGGACTTTGGTAGTCACAGGTCCATTTTCAAGAACTCCTTTATGGACATATTTCTACCACTTAAACTGGTTGAATCATAATATGATATGCCTCATTTGAAAGAGAATAAAAAACAGTAGGTGCTAGGAAGTGGAATTTCTAAGTAGATTCTATATTTACAGAGATATTCAAGTATTTGTTGAAAGTAGGGGGGATTTTCAGTGAAATGGGCATGCTCAAACAGATGTTTACTTAATATTGATTTATAGTGAGCATTAGTGTAACATTTACCATCTCCATAAGTGGCACTGACAGTTGCTTACACCCTAGGAAGTGTCATTATTTAGGTAAAATACATATTTGATGTGCTATTCATGTATTTCTTCTAAATCTCACAATGTGAGGGGGGGGGGGAGGCAGCAGGTGTATGAGTGGATGGTTTATTCAGGATATTTACACACAAATAGAAGTCAAAATGGTTTCATAACTTTGTTGTAGGAATCAGTCAAGACCCAGTCAAATGATATTGGTTTGTAAAATTATTTGTAATATCATTTACCACCAGATATTGGCTTGACCTACTTTATTGGTGTATATAAAAACAAAGTTTTGTCCCCCACAAGGGTAGGGAGCATGCAGGCAGGTCTGTGTATACTCATCCATGAAGCTATCACCATGAGCTATCTGAAAACGTTTCCTATGTACTCAGAGAATTGTTGATTGCCAAACGAAATTGCCCTCAGCTAAATATATGTGTGCATTGAGCCATGACCTGCTGAGTTCACAGAAGAGTAGGGCTTAAAATATCCAATCAATGCAGGCCCTTCCCTGTTTCCCTTCCTCCCTCCCTCCCTCCCCTCCCCTCCCCTCCCCCTCCCCTCCCCTCCCCCTCCCCTCCCCCTCCCCTCCCCTCCCAATTAATTATTGGTGGACCTTGTATTGAGTTTTAAATGTGTCCACCTGCTAATTTGGCCTTTAAAGGCCAATATTTCTAATTTAAAATGCACTCTTAGCTCTTGTTGTATACCGATTTGTAAGGCTGACAGAGGCGATAATAAATCTGAAAACCGTTACCCAAGATCTTAATCACCCCAGAAGTTATTAAACTTTGCATTATTGTCTATGAAGGCCCACTACCTGGCCCCTGGCCCAGCCCCACCCGGCCCCAGCGGCCCTCAAGCATCTCAGTTAGGTGAATCTGTGGGGCTATAAATAGGAAGGGTGTAATCTGAAGAAGTGGCAGGTTGGTGTCTCAAAGGTATAAGATATCGACATTTTATTCCAGATTCCTATCGTTGATCGGGTCGGTGAGAATCTGTGATGAATGTTGATGTTGTATGGTCTTTAATGATAAACTTCTATGAAATATAGCAACCTTTTCTATACTTCCGAAGAAACCAACATACTCGCAGGGGTATGGAGAACGAGTTCTCAATATTAAGCCCATGGGACAAAAATACCAGGGGTCAGATAAAGTATGACATTCAATTCTGGATGAACATCTTTAAGAAAGAAAATTCGAACCAAGTTAATATATTGAAGATAAAAAAAAAGACCAAAATATATTTTGTTGCTGGTAAGTTTTGCCTCTAATTTGCACACCTTGCTGGCAGGTATTGTGTTACTGGAGGAGACGTTGATATACAGCGCAGACGACCTGGAGGAACGGCCGACCAAGCGCGCACGTGGAGCAGGGTCCGCCATGACGCAGGTCTCTAAGGATACAGCCACGTGGATAGAACTAGCGAGGTCAGTCCCCATCATAGTTTGTTTTTCACTCAAGTTGTTCCTTATACTATAAGTGACGATTACGGCCTATTCAATCGAGTGGAGTATTGTTTATTTAACGATTCGAGTGCAGTTATGGATTCATCTCACCCCTTTCACTGTTGGGGATGTTTAAATCTTGTCTTGTCTTCTCTCTGAAATCCTGACCGCTGATTGGTCAATCGCCTATGACGTCATCTCGTATTCACTACGCCACGACCATGGAGTAGTATCGTCACTTTACCGGGGTGATCTTTGAGGTTTTATTTCTAATGTAATTCCTATGGCTAAACCTGTACCAGGGGTGAGATAAAGTGTACGATACACAGTGCCGTACATAAGATAGGGCGGTCAAGGATAAGTAACGTCAAAAGTACGTCCACAGGTATATAATTAACACTGGAGAGACACATCGCGTCATGTGTAGCATATGTCGTGTTCGAAAATGGTAGCTAAGGACTAGTTTTTGTGTCTGTGTAAAATGGTAATTCTATATCAGGATAATTAAAGATTTGTTGACAAATACCTTTCTGTGACAGGTCAATATATGTGCAAACAGTTCCTGCTTCCTCTGTAATGTGGCACACCCAGTGTAGAGATGTGTAAACTGACCACGTGTTCAAGTAATGGAGGTTTTATTGGACTGAATGTCTGTTAATTGTATGGAGTTAGACAATGCTCCCTTGAATACCCATACCGCTTTCCGCTAAATAACCGGAATTGGCTACTTCTTTTAATATCTAGTTCATATTCCCCACGTGTTTGCTTGCAAACATGCCTTGCACATACTTTTTATATATTTCTTTCCGTATACGAGGAGCCTCAATTTCTCGCAGGTTGTTGGTTTTGGCAGAACTATGTTCTGTATTTTCTTGGTGCCACGAAGGCTAGGTGCGTTCTCAACAGCAACTATTTCTGGAATTGGACTGTAGTATGTCCAACGGTCGTATCGTAAAACTTGATGAGTTTTAATCTTGGCCACGGTATCCCACGACTGGATTTTGGCATAGTGACTTCATGAGGCGAAGCCGAGTGAAGTCCGGGTATGCCATCTTAGGGAGCGTTCATTAATTATCGCCATGGGGGGGGCACAGTTTTTCTAACACCGATCGGTCAAAAAAAAGTTGGCCCCCCCAATGGGAATACCCAAAAAAAAGTTGGCCCCCCCATGGCAATACCAAAAAAAACGTTGGCACCCCCCCCCCCTTGGAATGCCAAAAAAAACATCGCCCCCCCCCCCCCCCCATTGGAATAGGGTAAAAGCACAGAGGAGGCCTAATTGATGTGGCATTTTTTCCATAAGGCTTTCCTTCTTTGCTTTAGAACAAACCCAGCTACAGTCAGTCATTTGTCAAAATTTTGACCAATCTCAGTAGCTAAGTGGTAGGGGTGTTCACCTTAAGCATGGTAGGTCATGGCTTCAAACCCCGGTTGGGTTATACCAATTACTTACACAGTACCTACTGCTCATTTGGCTTGACACCTGCCATTAGAATGAGGAGTAAGGGGCTACTGCCCGAGTGGGAGAATGGCTGTACCACAAAATTTGGTGATGGTACACACAATAAATGAAACAAGTAGCAAATGAACAGGTGTTGTTGATGGAACAGCACTGATGCAAAAAAGATAAGGGAGTCTTGAGCAGGACTGGAACACACACCATGTGGAGGCCAGTTTCAATGTCAGTCATTGCCATCTGGAGTCAACTCTGTTGGAGAGGTGCTCGCAGTTGCACCACTGGCAGCCAATAGCAGATAATGTCAGCCCTTAGGTATTCCTTGGCCAGTTTTACAGGAGAGTCCCTGGAGAGCCTATATATGAGAGGTTTCTGTGTCCTGCTTTTAACATATGAACTTGAATCATATACCTGATTTGAATTATAAGATTCTGTAAGAATCATATACATGATTTGAATTGTAAGATTCTGCTAATGTTCTAACCTGAAATCAGTGAATCAACCCCTGCCAAATTGAGGCTGTAGTTGGCAGCTAGCAGTCTTGCTGGAAGCCCCCATCTCTCCTGTACCCATATAATCAATCATAAAGCTTGACTACCTAGAACCTAATTCTCAATAAAGTCACTTATTGAGACTTGATTGTTCACATTCAAATATCCAGCAGCAACTGCTTTCTTGATTTGTGCCATCAATTTATAGTCATCAGGCTCCCTTGCAGAATCTCAAAGGACCTTCACTGTTTCTTGTAGCAGTATCATTGACATGCAAATACAGATGTTCTGGCAATTTGTTATAGTCTGGCATGGCGTGAGGGATCTTTGGAATGAGTGGATCAATCTATGGTGTGGCCCTCAGAAGGAAGTCCCATTTTCTTGCATGCAGAACCCCTTTAAGTACTCAATGCTCTTCCATAAATATGGTAATCTTATTGAAATAAGCAGCAACAGGGGCATTTTGTAGTACTTGATGTTGTAGTAAATGCTCTTAATTCATCAATGTTGAAGAAAAAAACTAATGATCTTGTGAGACGGCATTGATTCTGGGACAAATGTTGGTGTTCGTCCATTGTTGTCTTCCCCCACATAAGTCTGTCAGACTGAGGGACGGTGGACACCCATCTCGAATTGGCAAACAGGACTGTGACCATAGAAACTGAACTCCAGGGAGTGAGACAACTATAGTTACCTTGTGCATTAATCATTATTATAGTTGTACAACTAAGCTGATTTCTTGTGATATAATATGAATGCATTTCATAACATCAATTTGTGTCATTGAACACAAATATGGGAGTTTGCCTCCATGTTTAGCTGAAAACGTCGACCCCACGACAGAATTAGTGGAAAATTTTGCCCCCCCCCCCATGGAAATACCCAAAAGAAAGTTGCCCCCCCCCCCCCCCCCCATTGGAATACCAAAAAAAAAGGTTGGACCCCCCCCCCCTAGGAATGCCCAAAAAAAAGTTGGGCCCCCCCCTAAAAACTGTGCCCCCCCCCCCCCCTGGGCCATAATTATTGTACGCTCCCTTAGGTAGGAATTCCTACCTATCGCTGGTTTTCAGCTTTTGTCCGTAGCTTGCCACCATCCAGTATCTCACACTTGCACGGGTAAGATAAAAACAAACCACACACCATCTCCCAGTAGACTCGATCCTAAAACCCTTCAACTGGAGAATAGTATCTAAATACTAAGGGGAAACTGACCTCACATGTGGTGGGATGAAGGGGCGTAGCATTCTATCAGCTGTTTATCTCTCTCTATTCACTCTAAACATTGCTAGTTAATAAGAAATTTATATGGCCCAACTTGTTCTCTATTTTGCTACTCGTAAACATTATAGACAATCTCAAAATGTAAGTTTATAGTGACATTTTCCTCTACCGAATCTTTTGCATATGTAAACGAATAAAGACCATTTTCATGATGCATGCGGTGGGTTCGGGATGCTATACCCCACGTTCACACACCCACCGTAAAACCCCGCTTATAAGTTGAGTTTTTTAGAGTTTTTTTTAAAACGGCATATAATTTTATGCCAAAGTCGGGGGTCGGCCTATAACCGGTTTTTTTTTAAACTGATCTTTGGGGGGGGGGGGGGGGGATCAGTACAAGTCTATGATAAACTACCAAAAGACAGATAATATAAATGTGAATCATCTAATGGTAGTAATTCATCAGATAGCATGTGATATCCTATATTGGTTAAAAAACGTTCATTTTCTATACCTTATTGAAGATATGTATCATATACAATAGTCCATATACCATCCAAAACGTTATGATAATGTATAGTATATGAAAGTTCAAATGTTCATAAATACGACCGAAATTGTGAGTGGGGGTGTTGGGTGTAGGGGCCAGGACCCCAAAGTGTGGGGTCGGCTTGTGACCGGGGTTCTCCTAAAGTTGAAATACTCCAGAATCTGTTTATAGTATTTTGCTTAAGTTCGGGGGTCGGCTTATAACCGGGGTAAGCTTTTATTACCCACCTAATACGTAGTCTCTATAGGAAATGTATAGAGCACCTGGAATCGGCTACCGGGAGATTTAGACATATCAGATTCTCCTGCAGGAGATTCCAGAAAAAAACAGTCCCAACCATAATAAGGTCAAATTACCATCTACTTCAAAATAAGTTTCTGATTGTTCATTCAATATTAATTATTTATAATCAGTCATAATAAACTCATAAACTTTTTTCATGCTAAAAATACAGAAGCAGAGCGAACTATATAACTGGTGCAAGTATACACCGAATTACTGCCATGCTTGAAGGTGCTATTCTCGGGAGCGGAACATTTAGTTTCTTTCACAACCACTAGGGGCAAAGGGTATTGCCAGTTTTGATCACCCTAGCTTTCTGTTATTATCGCTCGACCAGTGTTACGAAAATCGATCTTTGAACTCTCTGTACATGGTAAATATGTGTAATTAAAGGTAGTTTGATGTGTTCCTAACAAGATATATCAAAAACCTTTGCAGGATAGAAGTATGAATGCTTAAATTTAAAGATTTATTTACTTTTGAGCAAGTTTTTATTTTGACAGTTGTAGCAGCCTGTCATTGCAATTTCGGCAGATTGCTGGAAATAAGACCAAATATAACGATCTTTGCAAAACGAATTGATAGAAATAAACCCAGCAAACATCTTCCCCAGTTCTTCAGCCATATGACATTTTTTGTTTGATGTATCTATGTTGTATATTTACTGAGATATTACCAGAGATATACAGTGGATTTAACATTGGTTGCATGGAGTGAAAAGTTGTTTAACCCTTCGCGCGTACGAGAGTGCACTGCACCGCTTTCGGGAAAATAAACTGCAGAGCGAGACAATCGAGCAACGCAGTGTATCTTAGTGACGTCAGCACCGCTCCCGAGAATCGTCTCATCAAATGTTGATCCTATATGTTGATTCATGGTCCATTCTTTTTATTGATCTTGTAGGTGAGTAATAAATACAATAAAGACTGGTTTTGTGTACAAGTGAACGTAATCTCGTAGTTGACGACGTAATATCCTCGCTAATCGCTCGGATATTACTACGCGTCAACTACTACGAGATTACGGCCACTCGTACACAAAACCAGTCATTATTGTGTATTTATCACCCACCTATTACGGAGTCTCCATAGGAAATGTATAGCTACCCGAAGATTCTGGCATTTCAGAAGCTCCTGCAGGAGATTCCGGGAAAATAGTCCTGTCCACAATGAGGTTGAATCATCTTGTACCGTACTTCGAAATAAGGTTTTTAAGTGTTTATTCAATGCTAGTTATTTAGAATCAATCATAATGATCTCATTTACCACCAGAAATCACTGTCATAACATATTTTACATGCTAAAATCACAGGTTAATGGCGGACTATATATTTATTTTTTTTATGCTTTCTTTGAAATGGAGGTTACATGTGTTCATCCACGGACCTATACTCTATGGATAGGAAACCTGGCTTATCTCTGTGTTTGTTCTGTGATGTGTCCGACTCGGCTGCATTCAACGTCTCCTAGTGGCATATTTTGGAACTACCAGACTTCTAGTGGCGCCGTCAGTGTCAAGAAAGTGTGACTTTTGGTTCCCTAGTGGTAAGTTTATGAACTAACAATCTTCACACTAGATGGCGCACTTTCTTAAGTGCAAAGTTCGCACCAATGTTATAAAACCAAATATGGGTCTGGCTTTATTCTTGCCAAAGAATATACCAATTTCCCTTCCAAGACCTGTCCCAGCAAACATGTTTGCTGTTACACATATTCTCAACTTTCTTTAATTTTCCAAGTTTACCACTTAAGATTTTCATTTTTAAAGGGCAGCATACTCGCTCCATATCACATATTTGTGTAGCTCAACATTCATCCGGATCACAATCATATAACTAGAAAATATATATCAATCACAACAATGTCACCTTTCTCCTAATCATATCACAAGGACATATTTCATTAGAAAAATGTTAATTACAAAAATATCACATATAATGGCCATACAACAGTCACAAAATCTTAATACACCATCAGAATATCACAAATACAAACCTCAGTCGCAAACAACAAAGTCACATTGCTGTCATTTTCGTAATATAGCACACAACTCAACTTAATTACATATATACAAAAGGGGGCCTGGGGACCAAGAGCTCTGCCAGCAGGTCTCACATGAGTAGTGCTAGCCCTAGTAATAGAAGGCAGGAGATGGAGGGGCCAAGGCAGACATACTGCCCTAACCAGTCATGGGGATGGGGAGCAGCAGCTCTTCCCATATCACAGTATTTGCACTTTGCTGGGGAGCAAGATCTCCACCCAGATGCAGGGGATGCAGGGGATGGGCCAGCCAAAGCAGTCACACTGGCCTGACCAGTCTTGGTTATGAGGGGCATTGATTCTACCCATATTATCACAGCAGTAGTTCTAAAAAAGAGTAGAAAAAGCAAACAATTCCTTCTCCCCCCCCCCCCCCCCCCAAAGGCAGTCAAAACCAACCATGAAATAGTAGAGACATCATATTCATATATCATATTACAAGCCTTGTGATTCTCATACAATGGTTCATCTTGTGACACACTAGTTGGAGACTTCCGAGACTCAGCGCAGGCCCCTTCAATCAGGATCTCCATGCTTTGTTGAGACATCATCTTCTGAAAGTAAACATGAAAAACATGAATCAATAATTAAATGAATATTCTGTGCAAATTATTGATACATTATTTCCTTTATAAAAATCAATTTCATAAATATAAAGCAAATGATGCCGTAATACATCATCTGCCAGTGGATATCCTTAAAGAGTTGATTGACTGTAGTGGAACACATTCCAGATCACTGAGTGTCACAGATTTATTCAGACAAGTAACCTACCTTTATTGTGCATCGGAGGCGATCTTAAGTTTCCAGGAACAGCGGCCATGCACTGACAAACTTTGAAATCATCCCAAAGTCAATAGTAAGGATTGAGCTGCAGTAAAAGATAGAAGAAAACACTGATTAGCTGAGTAACCTATGTCTTTTCAATATTTCTCTAAGAATGCAGAATTATGAAATAGGATATGCAAAAACAAAATAAATGTTCCTCCCCTGTATAAAAAGTACTCAAAATCACTCCTTTTGGAAAAAGCCTTACCCTTTAGGGGTCTGAAGACATATATATAGTATAGTTCTGAGAAAAAACTTATAGTTTGATTTATAAATTTTCTAGTTTTCTAATCTAATAGAAGAGTATTGGTGTAATTAGCTGAGCACATCACTCAGAGTTCCCTTTTTGTCCATGGTCTGCTTCTTGCTTCTTGGCCAATCGTCTGCATCAAGATACTGTAAAAAAACAAACACAATAAGAATAAGTCTAAGTATTCAGCTGTCTTACCCAATGTGAAAGCTACTCATAAGAGTTGAAATAACATTCAACGTAAAATCTACTTAGACCAGTTAAAATTACATTCCTATCCCTTCTGGGAGTTTCCAAACTAACGGCAGAGTTTGGGTCACTTTAGATGACGGCGTCACCGAGAAATCACTGATTTTGACAGGTTTTCAAGTGAAAAGTCAAAGTTTCAAAAATATTCCCAATCAATGAGGCCTTCCTAAAGTATTTAGCTGTCTTCCCCAATATAATACCTATTCAGAACAGTTAAAGTTGTATTCCTAGCCCTTCTGGGTTTTTCCAAACTAGCGGCAGAGTTTGGGTCACTTTAGATGACGGCGCCACCGGGAAATGACTGATTTTGACAGGTTTTCAAGTGAAAAGTCAAAGTTTCAAAAATATTCCCACTCAATGAGGCCTTCCTAAAGTATTTAGCTGTCTTCCCCAATATAATACCTATTCAGAACAGTTAAAGTTGTATTCCTAGCCCTTCTGGGTTTTTCCAAACTAGCGGCAGAGTTTTGGTCACTTTAGATGACGGTGCCACCGGGAAATGACTGATTTTGACAGGTTTTCAAGTGAAAAGTCAAAGTTTCAAAAATATTCCCACTCAATGAGGCCTTCCTAAAGTATTTAGCTGTCTTCCCCAACATAATACCTATTCAGAACAGTTAAAGTTGTATTCCTAGCCCTTCTGGGTTTTTCCAAATTAGCGGCAGAGTTTGGGTCACTTTAGATGACGGCGCCACCGGGAAATGACTGATTTTGACAGGTTTTCAAGTGAAAAGTCAAAGTTTCAAAAATATTCCCACTCAATGAGGCCTTCTTAAAGTATTTAGCTGTCTTTCCCAATATAATACCTATTCAGAACAGTTAAAGTTGTATTCCTAGCCCTTCTGGGTTTTTCCAAACTAGCGGCAGAGTTTTGGTCACTTTAGATGACGGTGCCACAGGGAAATGACTGATTTTGACAGGTTTTCAAGTGAAAAGTCAAAGTTTCAAAAATATTCCCAATCAATGAGGCCTTCCTAAAGTATTTAGCTGTCTTCCCCAATATAAGGAGTGAGTAACTTGCTACGCTTCGGCTGGGGAAATAGCATCTATATCTATGAAACTTTCAACATTGGAGTGATCAACTTTACAGACAAGATTTATAAAGGTACAAGGATTATATAGACATTCAAGGTGAGAAATTTTATGACTTAAGGAAAAGACACTCCGTGAAATCTCCTACACCATAGCTCCACGCCACGCTACTGTCTCCCGCGCATTCTAGGCCTCGGGCATGTCTTCGGGTGAAGATGAAGCGTGTTATTATCAACTTAAAAAAAAGGGACAGAGGGGGCGCCCTCCCAAGAAGGATATCATGTCGTCCAAACTTGATATGGTAATAGATAGAATAGGAAAGATGGAAAAGTCTTTAGGCCAGTTAACCGAAGCGACCCAGGCACTGAAAGGTCTTCAGGCCTCAGTAGGCAGGATAGAGAGCCAAGTTAAGACGATGGTAGATGAGCTCAGCCTAACTGATTTAAAAGCCACTGAAAACAAGCGGAATGTCGCCGTTTTATTTGACAAAGACGAACATGTTAACTTTGCATTACAAGAGAATATAGATGCTATCAAAAATAATAACAAAAGTATCGAAAAGCTCAGGCACCAAGTAGACGAAATCAACAAAATAGGCCGGGTGCAAGGCCCGCAAGGGAAAGCGTTGACCTCAGAGGAGAAATTGAGGCAGGATATTAATAACCTGCAAAATGACGTCAACAAACAACAGCTTATCTTTTCCGGTATAAGAGAACGTCGACATGAAGACGTCAAGCTAACAATTGCACAAATTGTGATAAATACGGGAATTGCATTAGAGGCCTATGATATTGCGGAGGCGGTTAGGCTAGGCCCGTACAATCGGGTGGGTAAGCCGAGAGACGTCAAAGTGTCATTCCAAGACTTAGGTACTAAAGAGGAAATCTTTAGAAGGAAAAGTCAGATAAAAAGTAATCCGGCATGTAGAGATATTTGGATTAGTGAGAACTTGACAGAAGAAACGAAAAAACACAGAGCCCTTCTACGATCCCTACAAGAATTTGCCCATGAAAAAAAGATCAATGCTAGAACGGTGGGGGACATTTTTATTGTGGATGGCATCACTTATGGTCCTTCCCAACTTCAGTATCTCCCAGACAAAATTTCAATCGAAAAAATTTTCACCAAACAAGAGGGACAGACTATCTTTTTCCACGGGCAATCTTCACCCCTATCTAACTTTTACCCAGTTAAAATAGTCATAGGCGAAACAGAATATGTTTCAGCAGAGCAGGCTTACATGCACCATAAAGCCTTGGCGGCAGGAAATGTTCAGGCTGGGAAAATGGTCATTTTAGAAGCGGATCCCTACAAGATAAAGAAAATAGGGGCTACCATCGTTACCAAATCCACATGGAGAGACGAGGCCCTAGGGGTAATGGAAAAGATCTTGCTCGCGAAATTCAATCAAAACCAGCTACTTCGTGACAAGTTGTTAGCGACGGACCAGCTCAAGCTGGTAGAAGCTACGCGAAGCGAGTTCTGGGCGGCGGGACAGTCGCTAGGCAACCTCCGCCGTGGTGCTGACGTCACGGGCCAGAATCACTTGGGCAAACTGCTAATCAAGGTAAGGGAAAAGCTTAGACCGATTGGCGAGTAGACAGTTTCCCCCTGACTTTGTCAGAGATTTCACAAATTATGCCTGATGCCCCAGTATATATTGTTATGGACTCACGAGGGAGGTGCCTACAGAAACACATTGACAATGTTAATGACACCAACAAAAAGATCACAGTTGACTTCAACCCGGGTGCGTGTATCTATGAGGTGGCAGACCGTATTCTTTATCTTCAAACATATTACCCCCGACACCAATTCATCTTCTCTGCGGGAATTAATGACATTACTACAAAGAACGGTCGACATATATCAATGCTATTCTCCTCACCCCAGGAATTAAAATGTGTGCTCTCCGACAAGTTGATAGATATTAATTAAGAATTTATAAAACGTATTACCCATATAAATATTATATTGCACCCATCACGGGATTGGACTATAGGCGGTACACGGGCCATGGAATTGCGGATCAGCAGGCGGTTATAGATCAAGGCGTGATGGAGGTGAACAAGCTCATTGCCAGTTGAAATGAAGACAGGACGAACCCAACTCCTGGGACTGCAAAATATGTCCACCCGCGCAGAAGAGGGAAATTTAAAGCGATATTGCAAGACGGACTTCACCCAACCCACACCTCCTACACCAGTGGGCCAGTCAATACGTGAAAGTAGTGAAAAAATTAACAACCTAATATAGTCCTACTGCTTCGCAGCTACCACCCCTCCTCAGTACGGTCGACGGGAGGTTGGTGGTTTTTTTTTTTTTTTTTTTTTTTTTTTTTTTTTTTTGGGGTGTATTAATATAGATATAAAGGAAAGGGGACAGGTTTCGACTATTAACTGCTCTCTTATCTTGATCTTTCTCTCCTTGATCGTTCGACGGGAGAGAGAGGGATGGAAAGGGGGGCAGGGGACTGAAAAAAGGGGTTTTAGAGAAGATCACTCTCGATAAATACATATTAACTGCTCTCTCATCTTGATCTTTCTCTCCTTGATCGATCGACGGGAGAGAGAGGGATGGAAGGGGGGGCAGGGGACTGAAAGATCACTCGCGATAAATACACACTACCTCCAGGGGCATTGACATTGTCTTTGATAAGGACATTCACTCACTACCTGTTTCTTTGGTCTAGTTGTATTGAACTGAATCGTGTTGAGAGATTGTTCTGAGTAAATTGTGTGGTTTAGAATTACGCATATTTTTTTTTGAGTAATTTGTGTGAGGTAGAAATTGTTCAGATTAGTTTTATCCCATTTATCTTTACATAACTTCCTCTTTAACCCATGTATGTGAATAATAGACAATCTTCAAGCTAAGAGACGATCGCCTATAGAATAACCCAAGAAGAGTGAAGAGACTACAAAAAAGGGAAAAAAGGAGATTGAGGAGAGAGAGCGAAAGGGGCAGAGAGAGAGGGAAGGAAGAAACAGATGATGAAACAAGTACTCAATGACATATCTGGAAGAAGCTAGCAAGAAGAAGATTCCTCCTTCAGGTTGTATACGTACATTAATAATAGAAGGGCGCCGTGAGATGGGAGCCAGTGCTTGAACGGAAGATAGCCTCCATCCCCAACGACAAAAAAGAAAAAAGGGGGGGGGGAAAGGGAATATATCTAGACTTGTTTAACGTGAGATCAATCAAATATCTGTATGTATAGAATAAGAATCCCAATGATTATCATAATCATACTGTATGGTTTTAATACATATATTGCTCGTCTTAAAAAAAAGGGGGGGGGGGAAAGGGGGGGAAAAGAAGGGGGAAAAAAAAAGGGGGGGGGGGAAAAAGGGGGGGGGGGGAAACCTCACAAAAAAGTATGGCCAAAATACTATAATACTGCTTAACTAATATTGGTGTGGATATCTCTTGGTAGACAATATTCTATGGTTCTACTTTGAACTATCTGATATTCATAATTTTGTTAAAACAAGTTTGCTAGATACATTTTTTACTAATGGTGGAGGTGTGCTGTTTCCCCAGCCGAAGCTCTGTTCTGACGGTTATGATTGTTATGTTGCAAAACCCAATCAAAATGCTATATGTCTCAATGTTATCAATGTCATATGTTTTATGTCTGTGTCTTTTCATTATATGTGAATCGTCTTGCATGTTGTTTTTTTCTACTGGGGTGGAATCATATAATACAAGAGAAAAGGAAGGCCCAAAAATAAAAGGGAGATCTCAGGGAAAGATCTTGTACAAAAATCTTTTAACTAGAATTTCCAGCACAGGGAAACGAATGTTTACTCCGAAGTCCAATGGATAACATAAGGATAGCTTGCCTAAATGTAAATGGGTTGGGGGAGGCGACAAAAAGACGGGCTTGTTTCTCAGTGTTACGACCTGATTTTGATATCATTATGTTTCAAGAAACACATAGTACAAGCTCGACGAACGATATGTGGAGAAAGGAATGGGGGGGTGAGATTTTGTTCTCAAACGGACTGTCTAATTCTAGGGGTGTTGCTATTCTATTTTCTGGGAAACTAGATTTTAAAACTGAAAGAGTGGACCATGATGACCAAGGCCGTTACATTATTGCACAGGTCTCCATCGAGGGGGAAACTTTTGTCCTTGTTAATGTGTACTGCCCCACACAATCCCACCCTCAGGAACAGATAGAGAATTTGGCTAAGCTGAGCTCGCATATCCAGGAATTTGATGAGTACCCAGTCATGGTTGGGGGGGATTTTAATATTGCTCTGGATCCAGACAGGGATAGAAAAAACATAAGTAACCCGATTGTCTCAAAAAACTATAGATTGAACCTTATAGAATTCTTAGAAAACAATACTATGGTAGATTTATGGAGGGAGAGAAACCCTACTACACGGAGATTTACCTTTCACAGGGGAAGGCAAGCCTCAAGGCTTGACTATTGGTTTATATCGGAATGTATTAAGAACAAAATAGTTCGTATGGATATAAGGTCAGCTTCCTTCACAGATCATTCTCTCCTGGCTCTAGACCTCAAATGGAAGGCTGCTCCTCGAGGCCCTTCATTCTGGAAGTTTAATAACCTCCTCCTGGCAGACAAAAAGTTCAGGATTTTAATTAAAGGTGAATTAGACAAACTAAGGTATGAACACAGCCAGTTATGTCCGATACTCAGATGGGATTTTATAAAGTATAAACTACGAGATATTACAATACAATTTGCAAAAATGAAGAAATTAAAGGAAAAAGAAGAAACTAAGGCCATGATAAAAAGATTAAATGAGTTACAAAAAGAGGAAGATAATGCAAAGGAGCTCAGTGAAGATAGAATATACGAATTAGAGAGCCTAAAAAAAGATATTGAGTTTCAAGAAAGGAAAGATACGCTGGCACTAATTTTCCGTTCCAAAAGCAACTGGGCTTTGAAGGGGGAACGGCCTAATGGTTATTTTCTTAACATTATCAAAAAAAACTCTGCGAACAAATGTATCACTCAATTAACTATCCACGAGACAGAAATAGAATATAACACGTCTAACTCGCAGAAAATCCTTGTCAATATAGAGAAATTTTATAAACAAATTTACACTAAGGAATCCACGTACCCTTTTTTAGATAATATCAATGACTTAGTAGCCCCGGAATTTATACCTAGAATATCGGGGACGCAAAAAGAATCTTTGGATAGGCCTTTTTCAATAGAAGAATTATATGCTGCATTTAAAAAACTAAACTGCAACAAGTCACCAGGTTCAGACGGACTAACACCAGAATTTTTTTTATTTTTTTGGGAGGATTTAAAGATACCACTTTTCGAATCTTTCATCAAGTCAAAAAGTACAGGTTTGCTGAGCGCTGAACAGCGCAGGGGAATAATTACACTAATTCCAAAGAAGGGGCTTAGTCGTCTGGATCTTAGGAATTGGAGACCAATTACACTCCTGAATACTGATTATAAAATTTTAACAAAGGCTTTGGCTATAAGACTACAGAGTCCCATTAGAGATATCATTCATGAAGACCAGACTGGTTTTTTAAAAGGCAGATACATAGGAAAAAATATTAGAAATATACAGGATGTCATTGATTTCCTCAACAAGAACAAACTGGCAGGTATTCTCCTTGCACTGGACTTTGAGAAGGCCTTTGACACTGTATCTTGGGGAGCTATTTTTGACTCGTTGTTTTTGTTTGGATGTGGAGAGGAATTTATTAGTTGGATTAAACTTATCTACAATGACATTTCATCATGTGTATCCAATGCAGGTTTCCATACACGTTGGTTTCAACCAACGAGAGGTACTCGTCAGGGTTGCTGTATTTCTCCGTATCTATTCATCATACTGGTTGAACTTGTAGCGATCGCTATAAGAGAGTCCCAGGAGATAAAAGGTGTCCATGTGAGAGGGAAATTATTCAAATTGTCTTTATTTGCTGACGATTTCACATGTTTATTGGGTGACCATCAATCTGTGAACCATATTTTGGATATGCTCAGTAGGTTCAGGCGGTATTCTGGACTAAAAATTAACTTTGAGAAATCATACGCAATGAGAATAGGAGAAGAGTCTACCTGTCTTCCAATTACTTTCCCACTTCATGTAAAGGAGAAAGTTAAAATCCTGGGTATAACATTTTCTAATAGATGGAAAGACGACGAATATGTTAAAGTACATTTCAAAGAACACCTGTCCAAATGTATGCAGATTTGTGAGTCCTGGGATAAAAAGAGATTGTCGTTAAAAGGCAAAGTTACCATTGTAAACTCTATCATTATTCCTATTATGCTGTACCCTGTGTCTATGTTATACACACCACAGGCTGTCTTTGCAGATTTCAGAAAGCTGATATGCCGGTTTTTATGGAACAGTGGTGTTAATAAGATTGCATATAGTGCTATTTGTCAACCCATTAAGGAGGGAGGGCTAAACCTCTTGAATCTTGAAACCATGTATGAGGTCTCCAGACTAAAGTGGATTGTAAGACTCTGTAACGAATCAAAAAAATGTTGGGATTATGTGGTTCCAGAGTTTTTCTCCTCTTCTTGCCCTCATATGTTCCAGTCGAATATACAGTTTTTTAGAACCAAAAGTAAAATTCAATACTCTCTCTGCCATTCAAAATTTTACCAAGACCTAGGAAGGATTTGGAATAAAATTTACCTCAGGTTTCCCATTGATGAAACGGACCGACAATTAGAACATATTTGGAACAACAAGTTTATAAATATACACGACCATGATGAGATGAAAAGACTCTGGAGCCCTGCTGGCATTAATTCCCTTTATGATATAATCAGAAATGATACTATAATGTCCGATGGAGACATCAGAATGCGATTTAAGGTGCCTTGTACTTTTCTTCATTTACTCCAACTCCGAAGGGCCATTCCTTGGTTGTCCAAGATGACCTTTGCCCCTATTAAGGGAGAAATCAACCCATTATATATCAATGACTCTGTTAATGTAGCTATTGATATACGCGCATGTAATAATAATAAGCTTTATCAGGTCATGAACTCGTTCAGGACCTCAATACCAACAAGTCAAAAGTTCTGGTGTATTACCTATAAAATTCCTCAAATGGACACGGAACGATGGTCCCATATTTACACGGATGTTTATAAGGTTTCTAGGGAGACCAAGCTTCAATCTTTTCAATACAAAATCATTAATAGGTTAATCCCCACTAACTCGTATTTGTATAAAAGAAAAGTGACCTCATCCGATATCTGTTCATACTGTGATGAAAAGGACACATTGGAACATTTCTTTATTACCTGTCCAAAAATTGTGGTGTTTATGGAAAGCGTGAAAAAATGGCTGATTAGGGTTCTGGGGCTGTCGGGTAACTGGTCTAATGAAAACATATTGTTGGGCTTCCCAGGCAGAGGCCCTGAAATACAAAAACTTAATTTCATAAATCTTTGCTTGAAATTTTATATCTACAGACAAAGGCTTTTCCATAAGAACAAGCTTACCTTATACAATTGGTCAATAGAATTCAGGGAAAAACTACGTATGAAGCAGTACTTAAGCCACTTGGAACACCGGCCTGACAAATTCAATGTGTGGCTCAAGACCTTTGAAAAGTTGTGCGACAAAGTTTCGAAATAAATGCTGACATCTCTTGTATACAGATATGAGTATATCTCCCCACGTCTGTCTAGTTTGTCTGGATTCTGTCCAAGAAAGTGTTTAGTCCCTTGTCTTGATGTATTCTTGTCCTGATAACTCTGGTTCGGCCAAAGGTTGAGTGTTTGTTCTTTAGTTTTTGAACTGTCCTGTCATATGTTAAATGTATGTCTTGCCATGTACTACAAATGATGTTCTGAATACTGTAGAAAAACTCATGGAAACCTTTATCCATATCAGATTTATATCCTTGCAACAACACGTATGGTGAAAAAAAAAAAGAAAAAAAAAAAAAAAAGTGGTGTCCAGATATTAACCTTCAACGTTCATAAAACACACCTCAAACAAAGTCCAAAAAATTATAAGAGAATTACTGTTAAGATGATTTGATGTGATAAAGACAATTGCTGTACATGTTAATGGAATTGGAATAAACACTGCAATATAAAAAAAAAAAAAATACCTATTCAGAAAAGTTAAAGTTGTATTCCTAGCCCTTCTGGGTTTTTCCAAACTAGCGGCAGAGTTTGGGTCACTTTAGATGACGGCGCCACCGGGAAATGACTGATTTTGACAGGTTTTCAAGTGAAAAGTCAAAGTTTCAAAAATATTCCCAATCAATGAGGCCTTCCTAAAGTATTTAGCTGTCTTCCCCAATATAATACCTATTCAGAACAGTTAAAGTTGTATTCCTAGCCCTTCTGGGTTTTTTCAAACTAGCGGCAGAGTTTGGGTCACTTTAGATGACGGCGCCACCGGGAAATGACTGATTTTGACAGGTTTTCAAGTGAAAAGTCAAAGTTTCAAAAATATTCCCAATCAATGAGGCCTTCCTAAAGTATTTAGCTGTCTTCCCCAATATAATACCTATTCAGAACAGTTAAAGTTGTATTCCTAGCCCTTCTGGGTTTTTCCAAACTAGCGGCAGAGTTTGGGTCACTTTAGATGACGGCGCCACCGGGAAATGACTGATTTTGACAGGTTTTCAAGTGAAAAGTCAAAGTTTCAAAAATATTCCCACTTAATGAGGCCTTCCTAAAGTATTTAGCTGTCTTCCCCACTATAATACCTATTCAGAACAGTTAAAGTTGTATTCCTAGCCCTTCTGGGTTTTTCCAAACTAGCGGCAGAGTTTTGGTCACTTTAGATGACGGCGCCACCGGGAAATGACTGATTTTGACAGGTTTTCAAGTGAAAAGTCAAAGTTTCAAAAATATTCCCACTTAATGAGGCCTTCCTAAAGTATTTAGCTGTCTTTCCCAACATAATACCTATTCAGAACAGTTAAAGTTGTATTCCTAGCCCTTCTGGGTTTTTCCAAACTAGCGGCAGAGTTTTGGTCACTTTAGATGACGGTGCCACCTGGAAATGACTGATTTTGACAGGTTTTCAAGTGAAAAGTCAAAGTTTCAAAAATATTCCCACTCAATGAGGCCTTCCTAAAGTATTTAGCTGTCTTTCCCAACATAATACCTATTCAGAACAGTTAAAGTTGTATTCCTAGCCCTTCTGGGTTTTTCCAAATTAGCGGCAGAGTTTGGGTCACTTTAGATGACGGCGCCACCGGGAAATGACTGATTTTGACAGGTTTTCAAGTGAAAAGTCAAAGTTTCAAAAATATTCCCACTCAATGAGGCCTTCTTAAAGTATTTAGCTGTCTTTCCCAATATAATACCTATTCAGAACAGTTAAAGTTGTATTCCTAGCCCTTCTGGGTTTTTCCAAACTAGCGGCAGAGTTTGGGTCACTTTAGATGACGGCGCCACCGGGAAATGACTGATTTTGACAGGTTTTCAAGTGAAAAGTCAAAGTTTCAAAAATATTCCCACTTAATGAGGCCTTCCTAAAGTATTTAGCTGTCTTCCCCAACATAATACCTATTCAGAACAGTTAAAGTTGTATTCCTAGCCCTTCTGGGTTTTTCCAAACTAGCGGCAGAGTTTTGGTCACTTTAGATGACGGTGCCACCTGGAAATGACTGATTTTGACAGGTTTTCAAGTGAAAAGTCAAAGTTTCAAAAATATTCCCACTCAATGAGGCCTTCCTAAAGTATTTAGCTGTCTTTCCCAACATAATACCTATTCAGAACAGTTAAAGTTGTATTCCTAGCCCTTCTGGGTTTTTCCAAATTAGCGGCAGAGTTTGGGTCACTTTAGATGACGGCGCCACCGGGAAATGACTGATTTTGACAGGTTTTCAAGTGAAAAGTCAAAGTTTCAAAAATATTCCCACTCAATGAGGCCTTCTTAAAGTATTTAGCTGTCTTTCCCAATATAATACCTATTCAGAACAGTTAAAGTTGTATTCCTAGCCCTTCTGGGTTTTTCCAAACTAGCGGCAGAGTTTGGGTCACTTTAGATGACGGCGCCACCGGGAAATGACTGATTTTGACAGGTTTTCAAGTGAAAAGTCAAAGTTTCAAAAATATTCCCACTTAATGAGGCCTTCCTAAAGTATTTAGCTGTCTTCCCCAACATAATACCTATTCAGAACAGTTAAAGTTGTATTCCTAGCCCTTCTGGGTTTTTCCAAACTAGCGGCAGAGTTTTGGTCACTTTAGATGACGGCGCCACCGGGAAATGACTGATTTTGACAGGTTTTCAAGTGAAAAGTCAAAGTTTCAAAAATATTCCCACTCAATGAGGCCTTCCTAAAGTATTTAGCTGTCTTTCCCAATATAATACCTATTCAGAACAGTTAAAGTTGTATTCCTAGCCCTTCTGGGTTTTTCCAAACTAGCGGCAGAGTTTTGGTCACTTTAGATGACGGCGCCACTGGGAAATGACTGATTTTGACAGGTTTTCAAGTGAAAAGTCAAAGTTTCAAAAATATTCCCACTCAATGAGGCCTTCCTAAAGTATTTAGCTGTCTTCCCCAATATAATACCTATTCAGAACAGTTAAAGTTGTATTCCTAGCCCTTCTTGGTTTTTCCAAACTAGCGGCAGAGTTTGGGTCACTTTAGATGACGGCGCCACCGGGAAATGACTGATTTTGACAGGTTTGCAAGTGAAAAGTCAAAGTTTCAAAAATATTTCCACTCAATGAGGCCTTCCTAAAGTATTTAGCTGTCTTCCCCAACATAATACCTATTCAGAACAGTTAAAGTTGTATTCCTAGCCCTTCTGGGTTTTTCCAAACTAATGGCAGAGTTTGGGTGACTTTAGATCACGGCACCACTGAAAAATGACTGATTTTGAGGGGAGTGGGGCAAGATTGGCACACAAACAAAGCAGGCAAGCATACAAAAATAATAAAGTGGATATAAATTGGAAAACTCTTATATAATGTAGCTCTGCACCATTAAGACCTACCTTGAATTGAATTGAAGCTTGTGTAGACTTGAAGAAGCATGGCTGGAGGAGAGAATCCTTAGTCCTTATATCCATATACACATGTCTTTGAACCCACTCCCACCACTAACCCCAGGTAGGGGAGGTGTCAAAGTGAGTGATATAAGCCTCTAACACCTATTTCCGCGTGCGCGAACGTGGCGCCGCCGGGTGTGAAAAAACGGAAACACGTCGGCGACTGTAGCGCCGACTGCTGGCTACAAAGAGAACCCTAAGACAATGCCGAGTCCAACACCTACGGGCCACAGGCAGGCGGTTGCCAATCCATGTAATACATATCCGTGGTTCATCCAACATTGTCATGTGATCAACAACCAATGATTTACATAAGTGTTTAAGTCCAATACTGACTTACCATTGCTCATCCATCTTAGGAATTTGTTCAAATACCAATGATCATATTTCAGTGACTTATACATTTCTAAGAGTAAAAAAATGCAGATGATATATTATAATGGTCCATACTTTTCTTTTCTTTTCTTGATAAGCGGACTATATTATTGGTGTAAGCATACACCAAATTACTGCCACGCTTGAAAGTGCTGTGGCGTATGGAACTAAATGGCTTACAGAAACTTTTTGATTGCAATAGACTTGTTAGTAATCTTGTAGGTGGGTAATAAATACAATAACGACTGGTTTTGTATAAGAGTGACCGTAATCTCCTCGTAGTTGACAACATAATGTCCTCGCTAATCGCTCGGATATTACTACGCGTTAACTACTCAGTGAATATGGCCACTCGTACACAAAACCAGTCATTATTGTGTATTTATGAACACAGTTTGTCGCAAACACATAGACGGACTAGGCGGCGGAACGGCCCAGGCCGAGCCTGGAGACAACAGAACTCCTTTATCTTACCCTGAATAAAAACTTGATTAAAAAAAAAATCTGTCCCTTGGCTTGGATAAAATATAAAGAGATACATGTATAAGATCAAGTCATTAATCATATTCCTTGAATCTAATCAGGTTACTGAAACTTTGCATGAATATACCTTTGTGTTACAAATCGGGTTTACCACAGCATATTTTCCAACTGGTTTTTCCTATATATGGCGTGACCTCGTTTGATATCTTTCAGTTGATGTTTTTTCAACCTGTTATTTTTGCTTCTAATTCACTTTTCACTCAGTCCTGGGCAATAATTTTGTTTAGATCATGGACGGTATATTCTAAGTATAACCATAGACATTATACCGTATTTATATTGTCAATGTTCAAACAGTCCATGTTTAAATGCATACAAATGCCAGGTAACTGTTTCCTGCAACCCAATGAGGTTCACATTTTCATCGTGAAGATTTCAAGATAAAGAGCAGGCTTCGTGTACATCTGTTCTTTAACGTGACTGGCGGTTTGGCGTACTCCATGAGGCGCTTCAGATTGCGTGCGTCGTCCATGGCGTCATGCTGCCCGCTGGAATCCTGGCCGAGGAACCTCTCCACCAGCGCCCCCTGACTGTACGGCCTGTCCCGGGTCCCTCGGAGGTCCGGGTAGAACGAGCGAAAAATGTGCAGTGTATCTATGAAGCTCACCACGTGCTCCTGCAGCTCATCCAGCAAGCCACTCTTCGCCGCAGATTTCAGCAGCAGCGGGCCGTCGAACCTGTGCCCGTTGTGGGCCACGAGCTTGACCTTGCTGTCACCGAGGTACTCCAGGAAGGCGTTGAGGCACTCCTTGAGGGAGACAGTGTGTACGCGGACGCCGTTCAGGTACATCATCTCGCCCGTCCACGTGATGCCTGTCAGGTCCGAGGCTTCCTTTCCGATGGGTTTTCCTGGCCGGACGTACTTGCTAAACTCCCCCATGCTTGCTGGGCCCACCGCCGAGAACTGAATTATCTCGGGCATCACTGTACAGGGAAAAGTGCAGAAGTACAGTACAGTGTTTGCACAATAACGGACCTATATGCATTTAATCGGGAGACAAGTTAATATATCCGAAATGGTCAAGACATGCAGCATACATTTCTTAATTCGATATTTAACAGCTTTTAAAAAAAATTCTTTTATTTTCATTTTTCAAGGTAGCATCGGCTTGCCACAGAGGTTTTATTGCCACGTCTTCTTAATCGATGTTTAACAGTAGATTACACATTAGATCAGGGAATGATGAATCAATAAACATGAAAGTTTCAGAGGATATATGTAGAGCAGCATATTCAATATTGCTGTAAATCAAATCATAATCATAAGGATGACGTGCTATATCGCGTATGGACAGTGTATTCTCTAGAGTTGTATGTCCATTTATCATAGCTTGGTATAAACGTCCATAGGTTTAACATTAGGAACTCTTTCCCCAATGGGCTTGCGAGTACTGTAAATCATACTCAACGGGTGATAGACAGTTAAAAATTTCCGGGCTAAGATAAAATCAGAAACATATTCGTTCTTGGTCTGAGTCCCTGTTCACCAAAATCCCGTCCCTACTCATGTGGCTCTGCCACAAATCCGTGCCCAGTAAGGGAAGGTAACCCGGCGGCACTGGACACATTGGCACTAAACAGAGGGTGCTACCCGTAGCGGGTTCTACTGCAGTTTAAATTGTCACTGTAATGTGACACAGCCTCCACGTATTGAACACCTCGGCAGCTGTCTAGGATGTCGTATGCCAGTTACTTGCTGCTGAAAATGAGCGCTGGTTGTGGAGTGTCAGCCATAGGTTGCACAGCAATGGCCGGGGCTCCGAGCCACCAGCTGGCTCAAATAATAATTTTTGTCACTCTTCCGCCACCCAGGGCATGTCCCTGGCATCATAGCCGGCCTTTCCCCGCCTCAAATATTTGCAAATTCTCCCTGGCCTGCCGTTGTGGCTCCCAGCCACCAAAAACTAATCAATTAGTTTTGCCACTCTCTAGGTTGGTGTACAGGTGCAGTGTGGCTGTTGGGGGACTAGAATAAGGTAGGTTGGTGGAAGAGCACGGTGGTAAAAGGCATTATTATATACCGATGCACATATATCTTATAATTACTAACCTCTGCTAAGCAAAGAGTAACTATAAAATATTCAGAAAGTGTGCAGTAAAATCCCATACTGCACAGTGTGTAGTAAGTACCAGCCACTGTACCACGTGACTTGTTGACATTAGGAGCAAAAATATTGCGATATCGCGATGGAATACGGCTGTGACGTTCTCGCATAGCAACCCGCATAGCAACCTGCATAGCAACACTTGTTGCATAGAAACTGGCGGGAAGAGTGATTGCTTCCGGGGCATTGACCTCAGGGTTAGTGAAATCAAAGCGTGCAGGACTGATACATCTCTACGTGTTTGTTAGGAGTTGATAATGAATGGATGGCCTTATTAGAGGCTAATAAAGTAAAATATATACATTATATTGATATTATTAGGTATATAATAAAGGGAATACTAATATAGTGTATCAAGATTTCGGACCAGAACTTGTTAGTTTACTATAAACCTGTACTAAACTCGCCTAACGGCTCGTTTAGTACAGGTTTAGTAAACTAACTTGTTCTGCTCCTACATCTTGATACACTATCCTAGTATTCCCTAATTCTGGCTCAGAAGGAGAGCAGGCACTGGCCAGGAGGTTCGGCTGAGAGGCCAGCTTAGCGTCAAAATGACACCTAGTAGGTGGAACACACCCTTTTCACAGACTTCTATACTGGTCATCGAAGTCTCTGTATTTTATCAAAAATTTTGCATTTATTATCAGTTAGTACGATATATTGTATGGAAGTAGATCATTTTCAATTTCATAACAGATAACAAATTTTGTATTACAATACTTAAATGTTTAACAAAAGTTTCGACAAGATACATCATTAAATGTTTCACATGCATTGATAAATTTAAACAATTAGATCTACTTACCTAAACCAGTTGCTTCCAGGTCAAAGAAAACTTCGACCGGTTCTCTCACCGATCCCTTCTGCAATATTAGATATTGAATTCAGAGTAAATAAAACAGGGAAGTCATGAACTGTATCTTGCTTTATTTGGAAAATGGATTTACTGATGATGACATATCACCAGAACTGATCGCTTTACAAAGTACTACATATCAAAATCTAATAAAATTTGAGAAAGGAATGTCAACAAATAATTATCAAACGGGAATTCCACTGCAAAAAAAGTATTATCATATGGTTTTCTGGATAGTCATAATATTTGGGTGAAGCGTAAATGGACACTTTTGCTCAGAATTAAAAATCTTCCGTCTATCAGATGTTTAAGTCTACTTCTTGTTGCTGGTTGGTCAGAAGTTAACAGAGATGTGGTTCTTGCCAGGTACCAGCAGTGGCTTCCTCACAGTCAAACCAACCTTGAGAGAGGAGTTGTCAGGTGTGGTCTTACACCAGCCAGAACCGACAGTCCTAGGCCTAAACATGGTAAAAATGATATGCACATATTTTGATGAGAGGGAAAAACAGCATCTGACAACACCGCCCTTGCCGGCAGCACTGGGAAAGCCCTCCCGTAAGACTGCTTGCCAGTCCAACCCGGATACGAGCTCTGACAGAGAGCTGGAGTGTGATCAACTCCCCCGGGAGGAAGACCAGGTACACGTTGCCGATTCCTACCATGATGGACTGTGTGACATTACCACTGAGGGCAATAAAACAGGACCCAAGGTCTCCGACATGGTGGTCTGGGTCCTCTTGTAATAGTGGGGCCACCATTGTCAAAAGACACAGTGAAGGAGAAGAGTGACCACTTCCCGAGGCCTGACAACGCATCAATGCAGCAGGTTGCTAAATTGAACAAAATCTTCACCAGAGTGTCTTCCCGAGAATCCTTACAAATGGACAAATTTCTCATGTAAACGCAGGAGAATGTTGTCACTCCCATGTTGGACTCAGCTCACCAGTCGCAGGCCTTGTATGAGATAAAACAGTGTTCGAAACTGAAGAAAGATCCTGATAACAGAGATAAGAAAATGGACGATGTTTTGTGTAGAAAGTGAGATTAAACCAAACAAGCCCTCGGTTTTTGATGTAATTAAGTCCTGCTCTATTTACATGACGAAGAGTTGAGTTATTCTCTGGTGAATACAGCAAGGAGTGCATTCTCTGCCTACCGGTACGTGGAGAAAGTGGATGGCACCTCAATAGGGAACCACAGTATGGTCCCCAGGCTGTTGACAGGCATTTTCAATGAAAGAGCTCCAAAGGCACGATAGAAACAGACCTAGAATGTCAATACGGTGTTGAACCTCTTGTTGTTGCCTACGTTGCTCTGGTTCTTAGGTCACTAGTGCCCCTCTATTTGCTTAAAACTGTTGGTACCCGGCGAGAACCACATCTCCGTTGCTCCCTCCAACTTTGTGTATTTTCTGGTTAGATTGGTGCGTAGTAGAATTCCTACCGAGTGATATATTTGTCCGCCCTGCATAGGGTGATAGTCGCTAACTGATGTACCATGGGTCATTTATAGTAAAGGGATCAGGGGTGGAGTGCATTATTGCATAGTGGTTAGGTTGGATAGTTAGAAGCAAGATGCCTGTTGAGGTGCATTTGCCAGCAACAACTATGCCCTGATGGTTCACACTTCGACAACAACATACACAGGGAGGGTGGACTCAATATTCCCTGCCTAAGTTGTTGCTGACGAAAGGTAGTACTTTAGTAGGGTGCCCAAAGAGAAATCTTATCCCCTGGTAATATATAAATGTTGTCGCCAACAGAAGGGGATAATACTGTAGGGTGCACAGCAAGTGATATTCTATTGATATTCACCACCGACAAGAAGGGCGTAATGGGTGTTCAAACATGTTCTCTGGGTTTGTTGTAGACTTGCTCAAGTCTTTGATTATGAGCATTCATTAAATGATTAAACACAATCAGAATGAATTATTATAGAGGAAACCCATGAAAGTTTAGGGTCTGAGCCCGTATCCCATCGAGTTTAAATCACATAGTAATTCACACGGCGAAGCCGTGTGAATTACTATGTGATTACTATGTGGTTTCTGAATTTATCTCACCTTTAATATTGACTAATGGGCTAACATTTGTGACATTATCCCCCATTGGATATCTTCCCTAAATATCTAATGGGCGTTAGATACGAGCTCCCAATGTTAAGTCTATGGAGAAAAAATATCTGGGGTGAGATAAAACATGTATCCTAACGACGAGGGTAGCTATAGGATGCAGGGACTGGAGCCAGTCTAGCTTTGTTGTGTGGGCACGTTATTGGAAACAAAAAGGTACCAAAGGAGACCAGAATTGATAATTGTCCACTCCAATTCGCCCTCAAAAGAATTACTTTAAAGAGGCATAGCCCAAATGGAAAATCTCCTTCTATTAAGACTTGAAAATACATTAAAAAATAAACTGCTGCGGCACAATCACCCTTCCTCCTTTCGGTTTCAGTTTCAATCTGCTTGTTGATATCTGATTATTCAAATAAAGTTAATCTTTCGATATAATTCCTAGAGACTTACTCTTGTCAAGTATGCCATTACGAGGTCAGAATCCTTAATCGACCATTAAATAAATGAATTTGCTTTACTCTAAAACGATGTAGAATTATATCATAGTCACATCCTTTTCTTCATATCATCGTACAATGGTAGCTGGAGTTGAGCTCTGGAAAGTTTTGCACTGAGACTCAAATGAAAGGAGATAATGACCTAAACGGTCACCATAGTACGGTAGTATATTCCTAAAGCGAGCACGGTATGAGTTGTTATAATGCTCGAATCTTATACTAATGTGTACTTACAAATCCGGTTGCCATGATTTTGTGTGATAGTGTCTCTATAGACGAGTCGACACGGAAGGAGACGCGTGTTGGTGTGTGTCGGGGGGAAACGGGACAGACGTGTTCTTATAGCTGTATTGAAGTCATCAAGCTGACGTGGTTAAGTACGTCGATAGTGTTTGTGAAATGAAGATAATGGATGATAGAAAAGACAATAGTGTACTTGAAGTCCCGGGACAGGCCATATCCATTTGCAAACAAGACATGCCGCTGAAATCAGCACCCGCTTATGTGATTCACCGGATACATCTATTCTGTGCCATTTCTGTGGGTCACTTAAAAAACACCAGTGCAGTAGTAGATTATCTTAAGGAAATAGCATTTGTTTTGGGAATTTGTTTTTATTAGTCACTTGTACACAGCCTGGCAGATTGCCAGGGGGTAACCGAGGGACCTTCGGTCAAACTTCGTACTTCAGCTATCTATGTTTAGTCTATTCCATTCTGGGATTGGTATTCATCATTGGCGGGTGCGGTATGGTTCGTTGATTGTTCAGCTGGTCATGTCTCCAGATGGATGTGACGTGACGTGACGTGACGTATTGTGATGCTGCAGTTGTTTGTTGGTGCATTTTGTTATGTTTACCTCCATATCCGTGGTGCAGATACATCGCGACAGTCTATTATATATATACCGCCTCTGTAGAATCCGTGTCATTCAACAAGCCTGTGAATACTAGTTTTACCATATTATATATGGTCTATGTACCTCTAAATAGATAAACCGGTGGCAGTTTAGAGTGATCTGGCTGACCTGGTTCCAGGATAGATGTGTCACAGTCTGCTGGGTGTCACTCAGCAGTGAAGTGCACTTTGTCTGCTACGGTCTACTGAGTGCACAAAAGCTTTGCAATTTTCACACCAGAAGGCAACAACGGCTACCTGCTAGAAGCATACGCCCTCCAGAGGTTACTAGTCTCCCTATTATCGCCCAGGGTAAAAACAAGTTCTGCTTGCGACTGGCTGTCCTCACCACAACAACATGAACCATAGTTTTCCCATTTATATTTGAAGAACCTGAATATAATTTCGGATTGATATGTAGAAATAGCTGAAATTTCCATTTCTGACATCGGATTTCCCGTTTGAAGATTTATAAAAACCGATAAGCTGCAATAATTTCGGGTTACGGTTCAAGGTCTATCACCATACAACGTCGGTAACCAGCGTACACCGGGACTTGTAAACAGACTGTATTCTGGGATACCTCAATAGGGTCTATGGGACCGCTTGGAAACGTCCTAGTTTAATTATCCATAGAAGAAACACGTAAATTCCAATAACTTGGGATGTCATTAGTACAGTGGAACTACTCAGAATAACAAAGGTTATCGACACTCATAGCCTAATTTAGCAAAGTCGGACATTTGGATAAAAAACATTTATTGAAATTTTCCAGTCATGCAAAGGCATGTTATGCTATGGGGCAACCGGAACTGATCGGGGGATGCCTCAAGGCATCAACTGGGGATGGCTGGGTGATGCCATGAGACATCATTTTTCCAGATTTTCAAAATTATTATTATTTCGGTTTGACCTGTAGGTCAAGACCGAAATATATTAGGGGAGACGGGGAACGGTTTTTGGGGCTTACATTATAATACATTACAATAATATATTCTGAATAATTAGACCCTCGAAACCCTCGATACCGGGTCCGCACCCTGCGACAGTAGTGTATTTTTATATATTGTATAGGCACCCGTTGCAGTGTAGTAGTATTTTTATATATATATATATATATATATATATATATATATATATATATATATATATATATATATATATATATATTGTAGCAGTATTTATATATATTGCAACAGGCTTCCACCTCCCTCCCTCCCTCCCTCCCTCCCTCCCTCCCTCCCTCCCTTGTGGGTCTTCATTGGGCCGCGGTGGGTGCCGATACCAGACGTGGAGTGTGTTCGATCTGTATATTTATGTTACGTTGAGCCTCTGACTATGTTTTGTTTGCTGGTGACCTATTTGACCTGATTCCCTCGAACACGTCTGGTGTCGGCACCCGTTGCGGTTCAATGAATACCTACTAGCGGTCGGGGCCCCACAGGTCAGATGTGGTCCGCACCTAGACTGGCCTCAGTCCCTGTGTCCTACGTCCCACCCCTGCTGCCACCGCTCCCTTACCCCCCCCCCCCCCCCAGCCTACCCTACACCCCAGCTATAGGAAGCTTACATGGTGTAAAGCATTTCATATTGATTTATTCTAATAATTCACTGAAAGCTCATAATCAAAGATTTGAGCAAGTCTAGTCCGCACCCAGCGACAGTAGTGTATTTATATATATTGCAACAGGCTTCCACCTCCCTCCCTCCCTCCCTCCCTCCCTCGCTCGTGGGTGTTCGTTGAGCCGCAATGGGTGCCGATACCAGACGTGGAGTGCGTTCGATCTGTATATTTATGTTACGTTGAGCCTCTGACCATGTTTTGTTTGCTGGTGACCTATTTAACCTGATTCCCTCAAACACTCTGGTGTCGGCACCCGTTGCGGTTCAATGAATGCCTACTAGCGGGTGGGGCCCCACAGGTCAGATGTGGTCCGCACCCGGCGACAGTAGTGTATTTATATATATTGCAGCAGGCTTCCACCTCCCTCCCTCCCTCCCTCCCTCCCTCCCTCCCTCCCTCCCTCCCTCCCTCCCTCCCTCCCTCCCTCCCTCCCTCCCTCCCTCCCTCCCTCCCTCCCTCCCTCCTCTCTCCCTCCCCCCTCCCTCCCTTTTATTTCTTAAAACATGTATACATTACTTGTTGAAACCGAAATCATGGCAATGCCATGCCTACTATTAATCCTTGCTTTTATGTAATAAAATAGGAAACGATTGATCAATCAGCATGAAACTTTCACAGAAGTTTTTGGTGTAATATAAATGATATTAACGGGCCATGTTATGTTGCATGATGAAATAATCATAATAAGCCCGAGAAAAGAAGGGCCTCTAGCGGTATTCACAGATACTAGTGCTCGACCCAACACCCGTGCTAGGGACTTTGGCACACGTCATGGTAGGGTTAAGTTGAGTCCTTCCGTAGGCTGTCAGGTGGCAGCAACTGCCTTCATCCAAATAAGTGACAATTCCAAATTATCCCCAATGTAGATCAAGCGTAAGTGAGGTTTGGGCGGAACATAGTTAAGCCACTCCCCGTGCTTATTCCTACACAATCCTTCTTCGATCGGGATCTGTGGTGAAATAGTCATACAGTCATACACTCACCCATCACACGGTTATGCACCCATATACACCCACTAGCATACACTCACACATATGTAAAGTCTTGGAAGAGAAATTCTAAACAGACTGGACGTAAATCAACCAAACCAAACTCACACATACCTGAGAACCATGCACTTATTAGCAGGTGGACGGTTGGTCTTTAGGTTATGGCTATAGCCTAATGTAGTACACATGCTTGTAAAGTCATTAGGTGATCTGACCATATTTTTGCTTTTTATAGCTCACTAAGTACAGATAGGAATATGATTTCTGTTTTGGACAGAAGGTTTTATGGTGGTACAATGCCTCACAGTTTTTAACCCTTTGGCGCCGGGTGATGCCTCAAGGCATCGCCGCCCATGGCCGGATGATAAGGCATCGCCGTGTGTGGCCGGATGATGCCTTAAGGCATCATTTTCTAAGACTTACAAAATCATAGTTTATGTGTAATAACTTTGTAAATAATTGATCAATAATGATGAAATTTTCACAGGATGTTGGTATAACATTAGCCTTACGATTTTGAAATACTCATAAAATGATATTAAAGACCACGTGTTTTATCACGTGATCAAAAGTGAAATTATCATAATTGGCCTGAAAAGACCCAGTCCCCTGGCGGTATGTACTAACACCCTACCCGGCCATACAGACACTGCTTTGTCAGAGGTGCCCGGCGTGAAAGGGTTAAAATCTAGTATTTTGGAATGGATTTGAAAAAAAAGTAAATTCAGTTTGGGGGGGACTTTGGTAGTCACAGGTCCATTTTTAAGAACTCCTTTATGGACATATTTCTACCCCTTAAACTGGTTGAATCAGAATATGATATGCCTCATTTGAAAGAGAATAAAAAGCAGTAGGTGCTAGGAAGTGGAATTTTCTAAGTAGATTCTATATTTGCTGAGATATTCAAGTATTTGTTGAAAATGGGGGGATTTTCAGTGAAATGGGCATGCTCAAACATATGTTTACTCAATATTGATTTACAGTGAGCATTGGTGTAACATTTACCATCTCCATATGTGGCACTGACAGTTGCTTACACTCTAGGAAGTGTCATTATTTAGGTGAAATGTATATTTGATGTGCTATTCATGTATTTTTGCCAAATCTCATAATAGGAGGGGGGAAGGCATGAGGTGTATGGGAGGATGGTTTATTCAGCATATTTACACATAAACAGAAGTCAAAATGGTTCATAACTTTGTTATAGGAATCAGTCAAGACCTAGTCAAATGATATTGGTTTGTAAAATTATTTGCAATATCATTTACTACCAGATATTAGCTTGACCTACTTTACATAGAAACAAAGTTGTGTCCCCCACATGGCTAGGAAGCATGCAGACAGGTCTGTGTGCACTCATCCATGAATGATCACTATGAAGCAAACGTTTTATATATAGATAGGTTTTATATATATGTGTGCATTGAGCCATGACCTGCTGACTTCACAGAGGAGTAGGGCTTTAAATATCCAATCAATGCAGGCCCTTCCCTATTCATAGATTCCCTCCCTCCCTCCCTCCCTCCCTCCCTCCCTCCCTCCCTCCCTCCCTCCCTCCCTCCCTCCCTCCCTCTCTCCCTCCTTAAATATCCAATCAATGCAGGCCCTTCCCTATTCATAGATTCCCTCCCTCCCTCCCTCCCTCCCTCCCTCCCTCCCTCCCTCCCTCCCTCCCTCCCTCCCTCCCTCCCTCCCTCCCTCCCTCCCTCTCTCCCTCTCTCCCTCCCTCACTCCCTCCCTCCCTCCCTCCCTCTGTATTGAGTTTTAAAGGCATCCACCTGCTCATTTGGTCTCTAAAGGCCAATATTTCTATTTGATAATGCACTCTTAGCTCTTGTTGTAAATTAAATGTCTAATTGTTAGCCTATGTTACAATGTTAACCCCTTTTGTACTAGAACCATACACATTTCATATTAGTCTCCTACAGCATACCTTCCAGAAAAACATTATTCCAACAAAATCTGACAAATTGTTCAGATTTGAGAGCCTTTTGAAATTGTGTATAATACTGCATGTTGTCCACCCCCCTAAAATATTTGTTATTTCAAGAAACGTTATAAAAGCTTATATTTTGAGAAAAACTAATATTATATGGTGACATATGTCATATTTGACCCAAAACACCTCTATTATACATCAGATTTTAACCAAAAGCTCCAAGCCATATTTGGGTTTTGGCCAGGCAGGGGTGTCGGACAACATGCGGGGGTGTCGGACAACACGTTTTTAAAGCTGCTCAGAACAGTGAATAAAATAATATCAGTAACTATAATCCTTTTTATTCTTAATGAAATGATAGAAAGCTATGTTTTTCAAAGCAAATCACTCAATTACAAAATCAGGATTTATATCAGAGCGTGTTGTCCGACACCCCGAGGTGTCGGACAACACGTTTTCAGTTTTTGAATCACATTTTTTTATTCAGGAAGAAAGTAAACTGGGTATTTAAAAGTGGTAGGAATACTTAACATATACAGGGGTATTTGTTATTCTATTATGATTATTATTTCTTCTAGACATCTTTTAACAGGGGTGTTGTCCAACACCCCATTTTTTGGAAAAAATATCATCATGGAATCACAATGTTTTAATATTAGAATGGATAATCTGATTGTGTTGAAACTTTCAGGTCTCACAGTCAGGATATTGGTCAACATTTTACAATAAAGAAAAATTAATTTCTCATTGTATATCTCATTAGTACAATCCTCTCAAAATTGGGATGTCGGACAACATGCTCTATGGGGCTCTCAGTTGGAAAATTTAAAGGTCCTGGATAGTTTTGACCATTATGATATTTTTTCAAACTTTAACCAATTTTCAAAACTATGTAGTCTACACTTCTCATGACATATGCTTTAAACAAGTTAATAGAAAGAATTGACTCAACATTGTGCCTCCAAGATTTTGAAAAAAAAATGAAAACACTAGAAAATCACAGTTTTTGTTGAATTTTGGAAGGAAAAATTCCTCAGAGCTATACAAAACCCTATGTTGGAATGAAAGATCATCTAAAGATGCCCCCAAAAATGCCATTTTTACATCGATGAGATACGTTTATACAACATTAGCCTGTTTTCGGTAATTTAGCAGGTTTTAAAAATCCCACCCATTACTATAGGCATATGATTAACCTCAGACAGATGACATATTACAGTAAAAGTAAACGTAATTTCAATAATTCAATAGTTAATTTCCTCACAAAAATACTGGTATTTACAACCACCTTGCTGGTCAATATCGTCGACCTGCCAGAATATCGTGTTGTTTCTGGTCGTTGTGCCCAGAACGGAGACGTATTCCCATGGTAATCTGTGGTAATCCATTTATACGGTACCTGTAATAGAAAACACAGGTAGATTCCCGTGCTCATAGTGCTCAGGGCTAATGACAATGTGCAGTTCTTTTCTCAACCAGACCATTGTCCTCCCAAAGATATCCCTGAGTGGAGACCATCGACGCCAGTAAATGTGTCCGGGGGCACTTATTGTATAGCGTTAGGCGGGGTCATCAGTTACTTGTTCACTTAAATTACGTCCTTTTGGGAAGGGCACACACGACGAACAAAGTTTTTTTTGTGAATGATGATTTTAAATGGTGAACAAATCACCCATACAGATAAGAGATTAGTTTCATCCAAATAACCTCCTTGAGGACTGAAAGACTTGTTAATTCATGGGAGACGTTCCTTTTATACCCATCTATTGGTATCATAGAATAACTTGCATTATGATGGAATGATATAAGACCATTATGGGATATTCCCAGATCTCTGTCATAATACAAGGTGGTAAGGCTCACCCTATGACTCATAGGGTGTCTGTTGGACCCACCCAATAGAAAGGGCACACTCCCTATACGGATAATTTCTGCACTCTGGTTGTGTTGCAATAGTCTCCATTAATCCTTTTCATTAATTTAATTAATTGGGAGGACCTTTTTGACACCCAAAAAAGTGACAATGTCACATGCTTTGATCTAGCCTGAAGAGTCCGAGCCAGATGAAACCTTGACCCCCAACCCCCCTAATATAATTGTATTAGGTCATATACAAGAAATAAACTTGATGTTTACACTCACATATCCCTAGGGAAGCTTGATAGGTGAGGACTCGATCTTAGACCCGCTCCTATTGGTTGGTTTTGCTCATTGTCAACAAGAACAATTGATTTCCTGGAGACGCCATAGCAACATGGTTCAAATTGACAGGAAATTGTCACATTCAAGGTAAGCATCGGCTTGCCATAGAGGTGCTTATGCCACGACGTGATAATTCTGGGATATTCCAAAATAACATTTTTCAATGAAGGTGGGATACCCAACAGAGCATATGATATCTTACTCTACAAGCAAATTCCATATTGTTACCATCACATTGCACTATGATTACTATTAGTTCAACTAATAACCACTAGTTTCACTAAAGTACATATATATATATATACATATATACAGTAGAACCCCGCCTAACGGACACCCCGCGTAAGCGGACACCTCGCGTTAGCGGACACTTTTGCTCGGAACGGAAATTTTTCCCTCTATTAGATGTTTATTTTAACCCCGTGTAAGCGGACACCCCGCGTAAGCGGACACCCCGCGTAAGCGGACAGTTATTTCGGTACAAAAAGGCCTAAAACCCCGTGAAAGCGGACACCTCCGACGGAAACCCTACCAAAAATAGATTAATCGGTCTTTTTTTCAGTGTTTATTAGTATATTCATAGAAAATACATTTTGTAATTCAAGTTTTAATAACTTCGGACCTAATTAAGATATCAGAAAATGGATTTCAGATCTATTATCGCCTCTGTCTGCCCTACTTATCTGTATATAACACATTTATATTGGGCTGGAGGAAACTTGAAAACCCCGCGTAAGCGGACACCCCGCGTAAGCGGACACTTTGGCCCGGAACGGAGGGTGTCCGCTTACGCGGGGTTTTACTGTAATTATATAAAGTAAATATAAAGATACGCACACATATATATCTGTGTAGGGGTCAGGATAGCCTAGCGGTGGTATGTTTGCTCCTTGATAGAGGGCGTGGGCCAGGGGCGCCACCACGGACAGGTGGGAACCACAATCTCTGGTACGGTCCCATATACACTAACAACCAGAGCTACCCAAAGTTAGCTCTGGTCAGGTTAAATAAGTGGCTGCCTTGATCGAGTAGCGGGACCTGTTAGTTACTTTCCTATCAGTTCTTTCATACTGCTTGGAGAGTGTGTTATGTCTCGAAGCCAGTTTTTATTTTTTTATTCAAATAAAGGCAAGATATCTATGATTATGTTTCTCAGAATGTACCTTCAATGCATCACGTTGAACTCATCACTGTCCTACTTGGTAACATGTATTCTTTCAATCGCTCCATAGGCTGTACAAGTCTCTCGGGGACTACGATGTCCTACGTGGTATCTTCAGCTCTCGTGTTGGCACACAGGGGCTCACAGGAAAGGCCTTGGATGCCGAGATGAGTGGAGACTACAAGCTAGCCCTCTCGCTCTACAACGAGGTATGCCTTTTTGTGCTTTCAGGACGAATGATGCCTTGAGGCATAAACCAGCCCAGACCGAATGATGCCTCAGGGCATTACTTCTCCGAAATGTACTAAATTGTTTTTAAAAAAAATAATGATAGATCAATTAAGATAACATGTTCACAGACTGTGGAAGTAACATCGTATTTGATATTTCGAAGCAAAATATTAAATGATATTAATGATAGCATATCATGTCACATGATGAAACATTAAAGATATGAGTCCATACAACAATGTGCCTGTCCTCCAGCGCTACACACGGTCACTAGTGTCCGACCTTGAGCATAGCTATTGAATCCCGCCACCCCTATAACTTTTGGGGGCACAACGATGTAGCAAAAAAAGATATACTTTTGTCTCAGGCTCATATATCGAAGGAAACCCACTTTTTTCATTTGATAGATAATTTTGTTCCCTTATTTATAACAAATAAAACAGTAATAAGAGCCTCAGACACACCAATAAAGCAGTGGTATGAATGTCCACATAGACCCTCATAGGATAGCTAATAGGATGGCATCATTCGAGCCACAGAAATAATATGAACAAGTCTTTTATCATACTAGATTACGGAAATTGGATCAATATTCAAAACCTGTCAACTTGTCTCTGATTGTGTCACTAATAAATATAAAGATTTCCATTGACATGCATGACCTGAACCATGGACCAAGATAGGTTTAGTTGACGTGAGCTCAACAATCGATTAGTATATATAGTAGCCACCTATGAAAAGATTATATAAAATGTGGAGGTATAATCACAAAAAAAGATAGACACTGGTTGTATTGACCGAGATGACAATGAAAACTGTGTCAGTAATATCAATCAAAGCTCACGACGTTTCGTGCAAGTTCAAAGCACTTCATCAGGTGATGATATTGCATACGAATAGCATAGGTTAGGTGCAGTAATGGGATTCCATTTTAACTTCCTGTTTCCATTGTTAGGGAAGGTGAAGGATATTGGTTACTATGGATAGCTTCATTGAGTTATATCTGATGATTGATATACAGTTATTGACTGGATATAACATGATATGATATTATTAATCCAATTTGAGTTGGCTTGCTGGCAGGTGTCACTGGTAACCATGACAACAGTAAACTTGACTATATATACATATAATGTTTAAAATGGCCGCATTATTTTTGTTACACGCCCCACAAAAAACACATAATTCAACAAAACACTGATTTTTTTTTTCGTTGCTGTAGCCTTCGAGTATCAATATTCAAACAGAAATTAGAAGGTATGCTTTCCTTGATAGCCAGATAAACCAGACATTTTCGGTCAGCATTTCGATAATGTAAATATTTGTGGTTTATGTTACAAAAACAGGGTCTTGACCGGACAGACTGGGATGAAACGCCGCCAAAGGAGGCAGAACTCGACTTATGGGACACAAGCCGCCTTGAGGTATGAACTTTTCTTCAAATTCTTTCCGGCATTTGCCTTTAACATTACCGTATTTTCATTATCTTGGGAGGGTAATGTGATAGGTAACCAATTAGATCTAGCGTGATTCATAGACTGATACAGATACCTAGTGGTTCTACAATGGTAGGTGGGTTCAGCCTATAGTGTTTGTGAGAATTTGTGATAATGTCAACTAAGGAACATATCGCATCATTTACTCATAACAATTATCACTTTATCCGCATCACAGCGCAGCTCTCTTGTATTTCCAGGCATGAACACGGTTTTCCTATTGTCAGATTCATTAAGTATCCACTTTAAAGGCTGTTCCTGGTTATGTTCTCAGTGCTGTGCTCATCTCGCGGACTGGACCAAATTGGAGCAGTTCACCACTCAGGCAATTGACGAGCACACACCCCCTAACCTGGACCTGGTCTGGGAGGACACCTATTTCCAGGTATGCCCTTGAACAAGTTTGGCCATTCTAGAACTATAATTACAGTTTAGAAACCATAGTCAGAAATATTGATAGATTTTGCCCAAAGCTTTACTTTAGTGAGTCCTCTGGGGGGCGTTACATAAGTTTGTCGCCAAAACCATCGCAAACGTTTTGCGATATAAGTTTTTAGTGATCCCGTTTTTTTTCTGTTACAATTGAATGCTCAATCATGATCGCTGAGAAATCGCCAGACTGTTTTTAGCTACAACTATGAAAATTTTGCGATAAATTTAAGCAGGGAATTCCCTTGTGACGTCATAGGTTAGGAGGTGTTTCCCAAGTTTTCATCGCTATCTGGCCTGTTTTCAGTCACAATTATCGCTGGCAGCGATTATTTCTTTTTTTTTCAAATTGTATTTATTGTTTTTTAATTTTTTACACACACAGACCCCTTCTGTCACTGTATGAGGGGCGGTCTATATTTCATCTTTGTAGCTTGTTACAAGGTTAAAGACCATCGCAAAAAAATTATCGCTGTTGCTAAACCATGAAAAATGGTCTTAATTGACTATATGATGCATAGGTAAAAAATAAATGGTATGTCACCAATATTTTTCATAATTTCTTTATTAGGTATAATGAACAACATCTTGAGGTATATAACAGTGTGATTTTTAGGAAAAATCATTAAACGATTATATGGTTAAAAACAACTTTTGTGGGGAATCGCTAATGCGAGACCCACCCTTTGGGTCAGGTCAGGTTTTTCATAGCTAATGACCTGTAGCGATAAGGTCAACGATCAAAATGCTCTTTATGTAATAGACATAGTCGCTAAATTTCATCGCAACATTTTTTTTCTGTGATTGTCAGCGATCCATGAAAATCAAAGAAAAATTGTCGCATATTTTACTAATTGAAACGATCCGAATCGCTAAAGTACACTTTCATAGTTGTCGTTATTTATGTAAAGGCCCCCAGCCACCCTCAGTGTAGGTACTCGTATCTGTTTTGCTCTTTGAATATGTTTAAAATGGCCGCATTCATCAGGAGGTTGACAATACTGTGGTAGATGAGTTTCTCCCTAGTGAGAGTCAGCAGAGCATTAAGCCTAGTAGTTTAGTTAAATCTTCTGCCTTACTATGCATTTTGAAATATTTATAGCTCAGTGGTCTGATATATCACACTATCTGGAAATCCCTGGTGATGCTCAAGTGCATACTGCACCTGTTGCCACAAAACAACAATGTGAATTTAAACTTGGTAAAATTGTCATTCATTTGGGTGTATTCCAGATGGCCCTATAGCTCAGTGGCTAGAGCACTGGTCTTGTAAACCAGGGGTCGTGAGTTCAATCCTCACTGGGGCCTGATTCTTTTTCATGGTTGGTTTTTTCTTCAAATTTTTCTGTATCAATGTTATTCTGCTGAAAATTCTTCTGGACTACCAAAGTGATGTTGGTTCGCTACACTAGGGACATACAGGTATTTATCCATCATATCAGGAGGCACATTATAGCCCTTATTTTTGAAGTTGTTAACTGCAGTATGTTCTGTAATATAAACCCTTTTGTGTTAAACTTCCTATGGCAGACCGCACCTGTTACCACAACACAACAATGTGAAGTTGAACTTGGTAAAATTGTCATTCATTCGGGTGTATTCCAGATGGCCCTGTAGCTCAGTGGCTAGAGCACTGGTCTTGTAAACCAGGGGTCGTGAGTTCAATCCTCACTGGGGCCTGAAACCTGTGTTTTGACCACCTTTTGACCTGTATGACTTTGATGGGAAAGCCTTCTTTCCTCAGGAGGTTGACAACACTATGGTAGATGAGTTTCTCACCAGTGAGACTCAACAGAAGATTAACCCATGTTTTACAAATCAGCTAAATCTTCTGCCTTATTATGCATTTTGAGATACTTTCAAAATTGGTCAGTTTCTTTATCTAATATAGAGAAGCTAGATGCCCCCCATGGACATGTACCTTTATCGCCAATGAATTGCAGTCGGATGTTCCGAAATCACGACTGATAAAGATCGTTCCAGGGGCTGCATTCCTGATGTATTTGTATCACATTCGTAAAAAGAGAAATGTTTAGAAAATGTAGCAATTTGCCTATGGATAATCATCCCATTGCTGTCCCACTGAAAATTCTAATGGGAACATTTTGTGAGGTATAAATGGCATCTGAATTGTGGTTCCGTAATGGATTATCCCCTCTGTGCTGTATTTAGGAACACTACCTGCCGTACATCATCCGTGGACGACTCAAGCTCCTCATGGAAGGCGGAGATCAGCAGATACTGCTCGACTTCATTGATCGAGCACTACATGTGCCAGAAAGGAAGGCCCTTCTTGAGGTAATATGAGGAAACAGGGTTACTTAGCCTGTAGGGATGGCCGTTCAAGGTCTTTTGACTCAAAAGTACTGCCCGACGCCACAGACGGGAGGGCCATGTTTTTTAGTCTAAAGACCGAGAACCGCCATCCCTACAGACTCAGTAACTATGTTTTTGTCATTATTAGCAGGTGGACGGTTGGTCTTTAGGTGTTGGCTATAGCCTACTGTAGTACAACTGCTTGTAAAGTCACTAAGTGACCTGACCACATTTTTGCCTTTTATAGCCAACCAAGTACAGATAGGAATATGATTTCTGTTTTGGACAGCGATTTTATGGTGGTTCAATGCCATACGGTTTTGATATTTATTATTTTGGTATGGATTTTAAAATAATAGTGAATTCAGTTTGGGGGGGACTTTTTGAGTCACAGATCCATTTTTAAGAACTCCTTTATGGACATATTTCTACCTGTAAAACTAGTTCAAACACAATATAATATGCCTCATTAGAAAGAGAATAAAAAACAGTAAGTGCTAGGAAGTGGGGGGGGAGGGACTTTTTGAGTCACAGGTACATTTTTAAGAACTCCTTCATGAACATACATTTCTACCCCTAAAGCTAATTCTATCATAATATGATACGGCTCATCTGAAAGAGAATAAAAGTAGTAGTTGCTAGGAAGTAGAATTTTCTAAGTAGATTCTATAGTTACTGAGATATTCAAGTATTTGTTGAAAGTGGGGGGGGGGGGGGGGTTTGAGTGAAATTGGCATACTCAAACAGATGTTTACTCAATAATGATTTAAAGTGAGCATTGGTGTAACATTTACCATCTCCATAAGTGGCACTGACAGTTACTTATCCTCTAGGAAGTGTCATTATTTACGTTAAACTTGTATTTGGCATGATATTCATGTATTTTTGCCTAATTTCAAAGCATGGGGGGGTATCAGCCATCTTTGAATTTTAGTGCAGTCATGTTCCCCTAGAGGACTCTAGTTCCTGTCACTCCCCAAGCATATTGGCACATGCCCTATACCTATATCCTTATAAGAACACTAAGTATCTGGTTGAAGCTCAGCCTCACTTTGAACATGGAGCCTGTAGTATGTCAAACCAACACTAGATGGAGCCATAACTAAGTACAGATAGTTATATGATTTCTTTTTTTCTGGTGAAGTTTATGGTAATGCAATATCCTAGTTTTATTATTTAGTATTTTGACATTGATTTTAAAAAGACAAACTACTTTATGAACTTCCCCAAACACCTGACAGGCCCAGTAATCAAAGACTTGTAAGATATGTACAAAACTTGTATAAGTTTCTCCCATGGTAATTCAACACCTCTCTTTCCCCTTCCCCTTTACCTCCAATTCCTTCCGACTCCTGGGGGCTTCCGTGATCTCATAGTAATTAATTATTGGTGGACCTTGTATTGAGTTTTGAATGTGTCCACCTGCTAATTTGGCCTTCAAAGGCCAATATTTCTAATCTAAAATGCGCTCTCAGCTCTTGTTATACACCTCCTAATCGTTTAAAAAGCCGTATTAATAGATTTTCTGCTCTGCGAAAACCACTCCCATTCACTACGGCCTGCTGTCATGGCAGGTGCGAACATTATTTATACTAACTACACTCCTAGAAGCGGGTGGTTCTTTTTAGACATTCGGCCATAGGTATATAGTAATAGGATGAAGTTTGATTCGGCTTACATAAACAAACAAGGTTAGTATGATACGTCGGAGTTCATATGATCATCATTTTTGATACAAATCTTTCATCGCTCTCAGTTATCTTCTCAATGTTCAAGTAAAATGAAAATTTCAAGTATTTGATGTACCACAATAAGCACTAGATAAGGCGCTTTTGGTTTTTGAGGTGATGATGGAGTATATCGGCGTGAAATGAGTTCGCTTTTGTTCACTAATCAAATGATATTCTTGATTGATGCTAAATAACACTTTCACCATCGATACCTTGTGCTCGGCAGTCGACCTATTGTGAGGAGTTGGCTCTGCTGTACATGTGGCAAGAAGATTACGACCGCGCCAGACACTTCTGTACTGCAGCAGAACAAGGCTTCCTTCAGGTACTGCATTATAAATTGTTAAACAGGGATGCAAGTTTTCCGACGGAATTCCGACATTTCGTATACATCGGCAACCCTCGCAGTATATATCGAATCATAGCCATTCTGTTCCAAAAAGACGTTATGAATGACTGTATTTCTATAAGCGCTTTAAATTTCTGATTTTTTTCCTGGGTACCGAGTTTTATCCCTGATTAAATGTATTCCTTTTTCTCAGGTAGCACTGCAAGGTTGTGTACCTCATCCAATACAAGACTATAGAAACTAATCAATAACAGTAATAGTTTGAACAGCATCTGTTGTTTATATTTAGTATGCAATTAGCCATTGACGACAGTTTTAAGGTTTTTTCAGGTTTTCCGTTTTTTAGGCGCCTGCCTTGGATTCCTTTGTGAATTTCATTTCAATTGATCTTTTTTTCTAAAGGAGTGGGGCAGTCTCAACTCGCTGATGGAGAACAGCCGGTCTACATCTTTACAACGCGTGCAGAAACTAACAGAACTGAAGGAGTTCCTTACGTGCATGGCCCATGAGAGTAAGTTAAATGAACCTCTTCAAGAGGCGCGCCATCCTTGGCCTTAACTGTTAAAGGGCTGATTCCACCAATAGGATGGATCTGTCGAGATATATCTTGGTATATCTTGTAATATCTTACAGTGTCGCGATGTGTCGTACCTCCGTTGTTGCAAAACGTAGGCGTGCGGTGTTGGGTGTATATTTTGGTGCTCCACCACCGCGACACCTCAACACACATCCCGACAAATAGGCACGCGATTATTCAAACCTAGCCTGACTTAGCAAGACACCCAAATCGTGACTAATCTCACTAGATCTTGTGTGTTGGTGGTCGACGGATCCGCCGGGTCGATCAGAATCGTGTCGCTGTATGCACTTCACAGACCCGATTAATATCGGGTCGGGCATTACTAGCATAGGGGTAATGACCAACTATGCCCGACCTTAATCTTGTCACAGTACGCACTTCACCGACTGTTCCCGACTCTGAGTAAGAAGTTTAGATATCTATGATATGTATCCCCCCCGTCTGATATACAAGTATCATACTCCTATTTGTAGGGGAGATACAGACGGTTAAAGGTCTATAAACAGTTTCCGATATCTTAAATTAAATAGAACAGAAGTTATCAAACTTTGCATTATTGTCTATAAAGGCCTACCACCCGGCCAGGGGTCCAGCCGGGCCGGGCTCCCGGCCGTTCTCTTTTGTCACAATTCGTTCGTTTTACGAGGTTATAAAGGGAGGAGGTGTGATCGGGAAGAATATATGATGGCATAAGACATCGACATTATACTTCCCAATCATTATGGTCGACCAGATCAGTGAGAATCGGAGGTAGTTGTCGGTGTCTTATGGGCTTTAGTGTGGGCGAGCGCAGGTAGGGTATTAATTACTAGGACACGTTACCTTAGGTATATTTAGACGTACTAATGGCTTGCCTCATATGGAACATACCGCCTTTGTTACTGTATTAAATTCACGTGAAGGGATTGCTTGATATAATTCAATATCCTCTCCCCCTAAAAAATAAAAGCACAGAAATAATACATTTTAAAACCTACGCATGTTCATATGCAGGTAACTTCCAGTCTATTACACAAGCCACGCACCTTATTCATCGCTGGCTGCGACGCTCTCCCGACCCGATCCTGGACTCTGAAGCCACATGGGATGACATCATCACCAACAGGTACAGAACTATTCAACCCAGGTTGTGTGCTACAAGGTGACCTACTGTTCTGATCAAATTAGTAACATACAATTTTAGAAGTGTGCAAAGTTTGGCCGTTACCCTTATTTCAGGTATATTAAGTATGACAATATTAAGAAAATCAAGTATTTTTTCGGTAAATGATCTAAGAAGAAGCTTCTGACTCTTAACTTATATATGGCGTTTTAGTAGGGGTAGTTACCTTTTACTGCTTTGAAAAAAAAACATGTTTGCATATTCCACGCAGTAGAGCATATAAAATACATGTAAATTGTTGACTGAAATAGGTGCTCCAATCATAATGGTGATTAGAACGTATTTATATTCTATCTCTATTTTGATCACAAATACTCTTTGTTAGAAAAGTCTGGCCCATTCTGAACATTATTATATATTGTTATAAATCCCAATTAGAACATGCATATATATATATATATATATATATATATATATATATATATATATATATATATATATATATATATATATATATATATATATATATATATATATATATATATATATATATATATACTGCAATGAAAAGGTGAGGCACCATAATAACTCATTGGATCTCTTGAGCTTATGCAGCTAATACTGAATAGTTCTAAGAAAACACACAATTGAACCTCCCATTTTGAAATATTTTAGAAATGTGTACCTAGACCACATTAGCTGTCGGCTGGAGACTGCAGGGGTCAAGGACGAACCTGACGGGGTCAGCTACGATCCCTGGGCTCGACACAAGGTGTCGCTGTGGTTGTCTCAAGCTAATAGTGCTCGTCTTCAGAACAACTTCGTCGTCGCCCTCAAGCAGATCCGCAGAGCATATAAAGTAAGTTGTCTCTATTAGCCACTCCTTGCAGGGTCAACTGTACTAATGTAATAAAACAAAATGGTGCCGAGTATCTGGCACATCAGTGTATAGTTCCCCTCTATGAATTGGACTTGTATGTAATCTGTTGGGCATTCCACACAAGCTGAAGAAGACTTCTGAATGAGTGCAGATTAAAATTTTTATATTAATTTGTGTAGCAAGTTACATAAGGTCTCCTTCGTGTTAAAAGATCGACCCGTCCCATGCGATCTAATTGATATTTAACTGAATTTATTTCATACTGAAATATAAGATCAGAATTGTTTAGCTCGAGATACCAAATATATAATGTCCAAACTTATGCAATTTAAGTAAGCTTGCAGTTACAATAAAACGGTAACTGCTCAGCCCATACTGTGGACTGGTGAATGCCAGTGGTTCTTCTTACTACACGTTATATGTGTCACATGTCTATATATTACTGCTGTACTATCATCGGTTCAGGTTGTGAAGGCAGCAAGTGACGACGACCTCTTCCTCCAGTGGGCCGAGGCATACGCTAGCGTCCACATTCGGCGTTCGCAGGTGGCGCCACTGTCTGCAGACGACCGGCTTCGGGCTGCCACCGTAGCCTTCGACCAGCTGGGTAAGGGCCGATTTATGGGGGATTGATGATTGGTAGAGGGGGAAAGGTAGTGAGAGAGCACTGGCAGAAGGGAAAAGGTGGAGAAAGATGGTATGCATAATTTTTATGTAGTCTGGAAAGGTTTGTTCACACAGAGGTAGATCTTAAATAGTTATGGTTAAATGTTTTATTTTCGAATTTTTATATTGCTTTTAATGTTTTTTATTAAAAAATATGACGTAATTGAAAAAATAAGAGTTGTCTTGCAAATATCTTTCAGAAAAACACAAGGATAGCAAATTGCTTGCACAGAATACGGCCCTAGGTACGAAACACTACGTACTGAAGGGTACTGCAGTGCAGGAAATGACGTCAGTGCTTCAAGACTCGTTGACCTTGACCGACATCGAAGATGACATTAGAAAAAAAGTTGTGTTTGTTTCGGGAAATATAAACGCGGCTGACGTAGATAAGGTAATATAACTTTCCACTGGAAATGAAAGCCGCCGTCAAGTTAGCATCAAATGGATTTTGTTGTAATTTACTTAGTCGGACAAAATGATCATGTCATATAAAGAGACATGGGACCTGTGCTTACAGCTAGCTTTGAGCTTATCCTTGGCTGTCGTTAAAGCAGGCATGCTTGATTTTCGGTTATATCCGGTGTTCCGGTGTCTTTAACACACAAGGAACACATTCAGCTTTTTTTTAAATGACGTGACATGTGTTTTTAGGGGGTTTTATTCTAAAATTGCTTTAAAGTCCAAATCTTTAATGTCATCTGTTGTGTAGGTCATCTGTGGCCTCGTGGAGCAGGGATTCCAGCACATCAAGTTAGCCGTGAGCGTTGCCGATCGAAGTGGATACGTAGAACCAGGGCATGACGTCACAGGTGTCAATGACGCACATATGGCGTTTGTTCGCTACTGTGATCATTATCTACAACAGGCAGAGGATGGTGAGTGTTATCCATTCGCAATTTGTTAAGAAATGTTTATCAACTCCCATGATTTAGACCTAATAAAATCTCAAGAAGTGGCGAACTATACACAAGTCATTCCTTTATCCTCAGAATTCCCCCTATAGTCCGTGTTAGCTCTGAGAACACAGAAGCAATTATAACTTTAACATTAATTACAAGATAGGTAAATACTGAATTCTATTCCAGGATTGCTTTTGGGAAGGAACATGTGTTTCGGGCATATATTTAGCATTCGAGGTATTTTTGTTCGGGACATATATTTAGTACTCAGGGGAATGATGTGGTTACTGTATCTTTGTATGCCCATTTAAGACATTTTCCAGTAGATTGATTTGTGACCATCATAGAATGTCTAATGCATTAATAGTATTTGTTATACCCACTTTTAATACCGATATAGAGTCACGCTGATAAAACAGTCGTTTGTAGCACTACTGTTTATGTGCATCATGTAATGGCTTGTGAACTGATGATCATCTGCTTTTGTTTCTTTGTAAATTCAATCACTAAATCCAAAAACCCTCGTTTTCCCAATGATAACAAGTGTGGCCCTATAGCTCAGTGGCTAGAGCACTGGTCTTGTAAACCAGGGGTCGTGAGTTCAATCCTCACTGGGGCCTGAAACCTGTGTTTTGACCACCTTTTGACCTATATGACTTTGATGGGAAAGCCTTTTTTCATCAGGAGGTCAACAGCACTGTAAAAGATGAGTTTCTCCCTAGTGAAAGTCAGCAGAACATTATGCCTTGTAGATCAGCTAAATCTTCTGCCTTACTATGCATTTTGAAACACTTGTAGCTCAGTATCTGATATACCACACTATGTAGAAATCCCTGGTGATGCTCAAGTGCATACAGCACCTGTTACCACAACACAACTATGTGAAGTTGAACTTGGTAAAATTGTCATTCATATGGGTGTATGCCAGATGGCCCTATAGCTCAGTGGCTAGAGCACTGGTCTTGTAAACCAGGGGTCGTGAGTTCAATCCTCACTGGGGCCTGGAAGAATGTGGATATTTTTTAATAGATTTGAATGATATGCATTTCTTAATCTCTAGATTCAGAGAAGTGAGTCCCTGTATACTCTCAGGGTCCCCTGTGATGTCAAATAAACAAACAAACCAATTAGAGAGGTGTGCCAACAAATATGGGTTCAAAATGCATAACAAATGTACTTGTTTTCATCTTAGATAAACCTCTGGTTAGACCAGTGATCTATAAAGCTATATATGTTTTCAGTAACAATTGAAATTACGAGTATTTACCAATGTGGGCTTTTATGTATTTTCCTTTAGCATTACTTGATTATCAGTCAAATGGTAAAAAAAATCCCAGTATGAAAATTGATGTCTTTGTGTTTTTCTCCAGACGACAAGAGCTATGTCAAATCCACGTCATTCGCTAACTTTCACGTGGCCATTGTGACGTCACTTCTGGCGGCAATGAGGCTGGGGTCAGTGGAAGCTCGTCAACGCTTCCCTCGTCTCTTACAGGTCGTGGAAAAATTCCCAGATACAATAGATATTTTCATTCGAAAGGTAAGGGGATTTTCACACTTCATCAAGCCTATGAACATATTTCTCGTAAAGATTTTATTCATCCATGCCATGTATCCATATACAAAAATGACGATCATAAAATTCCGTACCCACGGCCAGGACAAAAGAATCAAGCTGCAAGGTCAAACTCATGTTGATGGAGCAGCTGTTTTATGACTTTGATACCTGTTGTTAAGGTCCGGGATTAGAAATGTGCACGCCGTGTTTTTACTTTTCTAGTTTTTTTTGTTTTTTTTTAAATTATTATTTTTACCCACGAATCATCACGAGAATGGCCTTTCTTTGTGGTTCTCCGATATGTATACAAATCATATGTATCTCGTACACTTCCGCAAATGGTTTGTATAACAGAGTGTTAAATATGCATATTGTATTGGCAGGCGGCACTTGTACCATGCTGGATGTACCTGAGTTGGGTGGCCCAGCTGACGGCAGTCCTAGACAAACCCGAGTCACCTGCTGTTCACCAGCTGCTGCTCAACATGGCCAAGACATACCCTGAGGTAAGCAAAGAGACATCTATCCCAGAGCATGTACTCTTCTACATGGACTTAAACCGTTACTCAGATTTAAGGATTTTTCAGTATCTTTATGGTAAGTTAGCAAACATGGGCTAGGTATTACGGTATGGATTCACTGATGGAGTCAAACATTTTTATTTTAAAAATGCTATTTCATGATTATAAAAGACTATTTGATAAATATACACCTTGTCAACGATAAAGTTGATATCAATGTTTGTCATAAAAATGCTATGTGAATCGGTAGAACTATAAATGCTTATCTTTGGACAGACATTTGTGACAATAGAGATTAGCTACACGCTTATAAACGTGTCTTTCTCTTTACAATAACACGTGATAGTATGATAGTAGATTAAATCGGCCACCAATACTGTATTATATTGTATTGTAATAAACTCTCTGAATTGATTCATCGTTTTACTCTTCTTCAGGCTCTCGTGTATCCTTTCAAACTGAGTGACGACGGATACAACTTTTCCAACACACCAGTCGGCAAAAAGAGCAAAGTCGTGAGAGACCAGTAAGTAACAGATGAATGCTTCAACATTCATGGTATTGTATGCCACTAGTGAGAAATAATGAGAAAAATGTAATCCAATATAGAATTTAATTGTTATGAATTGCCTTAGCATACTGCATCATATTCTATATTTTGTATTAACCTCTCTGTTTCATTTTAAAGGTGAGAGCGTTTTTTTGTTAGGTTTTCTCATTATGCATGTTTTGTATACTATGTGATTTCCTACCAGTTTTTCATAGATGATAATTCTTTTTGAATGAAAATATATCACCTCATGCCTTCAGAATCGAAGAAATACTCGCCAAGAAAAAGCTTGTGAACGTCTTCATAGGTGCATTGGAACAGTTTGGACAGCCAAACGCACTCTTCAAGGTCAGTTGGTTGAACATCAAAACGAGATGGAGAGAATTTCATAAAGGTTTGAATACCCGAACTCTATGTGATAGTACATCCAATGTACTACCACTTGTTTATCAACTCTGGATTAGCTTTTTCTATTCTCAACTTCTATAAAGTATTTAGATCAAGTCCTAATATTTGTTTTTCTAGTGTACTCTTTGTAATATGTATAATCCAAATCCCCCATCTTTGTCAACAACACCTATTATACTTGTAATCAAATCTAGTAACTTGAACCTGGATTGATATGACAAAACAGATTCTTTACGTTAACTCACACCACAGTAAAGTTGTTGGTGTTCACTTTCAGTAAAACAGAGATGGCAGCTTTCCATTTTTCTATGGCAATCCACTTTTATTATTTTCAGTGTATAAGATCATTTTTTCATGTATAAAACAAATATGATATAAATTAAGCCTCATTCATGCCAATAAAACACCTGTTTGAACCTCTCCACAGATTCTCGGCGCCATAATGTGGCCTACACCGATGTATTTTCTGTCCCTCAGAGGCAGCAAAGCCCACATGAAAAATATTCCCTTTTTTCTGACCCCAACTGACATCCCTTGTTAAAATACGAATTTACAAAATATCACTGGACTTGGATGACAATATTGTTTGAATGCTTTCCGTGATGTCACACCACATTATTTGATGTTAGTAAAATCAGAATTTCCACCATTTCACCTGACTGGGATAATCTTAGTCTCATGTTTTACGTAAATTCAAATCAGGTAAACATAACTTTTATTATCCATGGTATGCAAAGACCCCACTGAAAATGTATGGGGGCTCAGTAAACCACGACACATTGTATAAAACATGTCAGATACCATAACTGTGGTATACGGATTCAAATCTGTGGTATACGGTCACACAGCTGTGGTATACGGGAAAATTGTTCCTTTGTGCTGAAGAGCATAGTCCCGATTGATATACCATAAAATAAGTCAATTCCTGGACTGACTCATCCTTGAGTAAAAGACGGACAATTCCCTATTTGCCAGGACTGGTACGACGATATCGCGCGTATGCTGTCCGCTAAGCCTGGTCAGCGGCAGGAGGAGCGTATCTTGGTGGAGTTCCAGCAGATGTACGCCGATCTGATGGACCGCACAGGACCGTCGGAGGACGACCTGTACGACACGCAGCAAGAGTCCAGCACCTCACAGATCCCCACGCGCGTCGCCATGGGCAAGTACCGCAGGCGGTTCGCGGAGGTAAGCAGATCATCACCTACCTGCACTTCCACCTTCCATGCCATATTGCGGGCCCGGTAGACCACGACCTTTACTGGCTGACATCAGATATGACATGTTTCCCTAACAAGCGCTTTACCCTCATTTCTTTTTGTTCCCAGAAGAAAAGGATGTACATTATAGAGAGTGACGAGGCAGGTTTTCTTTGCTATGTCCGAACATTTATTTTTTTTTGGTAGGGTTTTATTGACGGTAAGTTCATACATAAAATATATGATTTTCAACCTGGCCATCCAGGAAAAACGTTTACATACACAGAGGTAATGACATACAGCAAAGAAGGAGAGGAATGGAGCCTTAAATTGATTCATTAGTTTAGTGCGGTTGTATCGGCATCGTCAAGACCCAGCTTATGTAGGCTATTGTAGTTTCGTGGGCGTATTTGACCTCGCTCTCCAGTGGGGTCGCCCAGTATCTCCAGTGTTCTTTTGGTGTTACATGGGTAGTTTTGACGCCGATAGTGGGCTAGCCTTGGGCTATAAGCCTCAGGGGGTAGAGTAGCCACCTATAACCTTTTTGTTGACATCCGATTTCCCATCTGTGAGAGTAACAGATAGAGTTGGTTACACAAACACAGGTACAGATATTCACATGAGCAGATTACATTAGCCTTTCATAGGTAGTACAGTAAATATATATATGGCACGTAGCCATTTACGTGTAAGCGGCCATTGACCCTCGACGCCAAGAAAAACACCAGGTGGCTTGGGCAAACATAAACGCAATCATGCTTTTGTCTCTCCATTGCTAGTGGCACCATCTTCACGAGTCGAGCTGGAATGTCTCTGATCGCTCTAGCGGCAGGCCAGGGAACAGGTTCCACTGTGTGCCCTATGAAGGCCAACGCACACTTAGCGATATGTTTCCTTACGGTATGCTTGTGATATTGCAAGGAGAATATCGCTAAGGCGGGGTGGTTTGCACAGCAGGGGAGGGAAAAAAGTCGCCTTAAAATGTACCTCGGGCATCGGCCTCCACACCGGAAGGGGTGCCTCATATCGCAAAGCATTTCAAGGCACACCTAGAGATATTTTATCGCGATATTAACCCTTGGTCAAGGTACAATATCGCAAGGATAGCTACTCGGGCCTACTATATTCCTTGTATGGCAGTTAATGGAGTTTTAATGGACCCCGGGGCCGGCCTGATGGCCCACCCAACGGGTGGTTGCGTAAAATAGTACAATATCACAGGGAAAAGAATTGACATGTCAATTCCCAACGTCGCATGCGACTTTCTCCCTTATGGAGGGAAAGTATCGCATGCGACTTTGTACCTCAACGGGGGATAGAAGGGGGTGCAAAAGGGGTGGTGCAATATCGGAAGGGGTGCAAGGCACACTTGGCGATATTGTACCAGGAAAATATCGCAAGGGGACTTTTACGGCGACTTTTTGCTTGCGGTATGCAAAAGTCACTAAGTGTGCGTTGGTCTTAAAGTAGTGTGATATAAATGTAATGAGATCCATGGATTATTTATCATAGGGCAGTCCTGCAATGCCTTTCATTGCCTATTGAAATAGGTCATAAATTCATTGAGGGGGTTTCTTTTACAGACACTTGTCCTTTTTCTTGATTGCTTGTTATAGGATTTTATACAAGATGCATATACTTAGCATGCCGTTTCATTAATATCAATCCTAAGAGTTATCAAATGTAGAATTGCGTGTAGAAAACATGAAACCGTGATTTGGTCTTTGAGTTTACTTGTCAAGTTTGGGGGTTGTTCTGAATTATTAATCTTGAATATGAACATCGTTTGACTCGAAGCGTATCAACATGACAGAACATTATATCCCATCTTATAGTTTTTTTCTAGCCTGAGAATCTGTTTAAAAAGATTGTTATTTACAGTGGAGCTATGGATGTCAGAGTAAATTTCATAGTACATATGTATCACTAGCTTTATTTTACTGCCTCCCTGTTGTACTTCTCCCATTTTAAGAACAGAATTCTAATCTTAGTATTTTCTCTCTAGAAACATGCTGTGAAGGTTGAGCGGCTTTGTGGTAAGGATGGAAGAAAACTCCTTTCGATGACTTCAAAGGTTGGTTTGAACTTTCAAAACTAAATTTGGTAAATGTATGTGTTCCACTTAATTCATGGAATCTACATTCAAAAGGGCAAAAGCTTGGGTAGAGTTCATTATTGACAGTGATGGAAAGTCAGTCTGGCCGTTAACGTTTGAATAGGGAATGGTGGTTGAAATTTAACAACAGTGTATATTTAACCCATGTCAATAAGTAATGGCAATCACCTTATGTCTTAGATGTCTCTAGCATATTGAAATGAGATCAAATATTCAGCTATTGTTTTTGCTAACCAAATGGAAGTGTTTTGCTACATCAAATTTCACAATAAAAGCCCATTTGTTTCTCCAGTCATTCCGAGAAGGAATCGTCACCATCATAGAGGAGATGAACCAAGTGGCTAGCTCGACACTGGCGCCGCCTCTTACCTTAAAGGAGTACTCACAATGGCTGGCCGATTTCCAGGCGGCCAACTATGACCAGGACCTGGAGATACCCGGACAGTACACCGGCCACAGTAAACCCCTGCCTGAAGACCACGTCAAGATCAACAGCTTTGACGAACGAGTACGTGCTCTGCGAATTTTTTTTATTGTAGTTGTACAGAGTAGGCCTATGTGTTTGATTCGTCAGTATGTCTATACATTCATGTTTCATGATATTTGATATACAATTATGAACCAATTCTCTATATCTGATTTTTTTTTGGGGGGGGGGGGGGGGGGTGAAAATGCTTTTATTGCATCGATTATTCAATCGCTCTTCCAGCAATAGCAAACATGTGCGATTATACATGAAATTATACAATGATCGTTCTGCTCCTAATATACCCTTTGTTCGTCGCCATTATCTTATATAAATCCTATATAAACCATGACCAGGTTATTTCTAACCCTTTAACAAATAGTCAACTTACCATGAGACAATTTGTCTATTTGCTATTGATTGAGTATCTACAAGCATTCTGGTGTAGACTGCCATCATTTCAGAAAACTCAAGAAACGTTTTAGGGAAAAACATTATTAGGTTCAGTTTACAATACCACTCTTTGTGTTTTATCATGTTTAGAATACCTCTTTTAAAGACTGTTTTAGAGGTTTTTTTCTGTAGGTCTGCAGAGAGCGAATTTCAGAGGCTGATACCATAATAAATAGCCGACTTCCTAAATCTTTCTTTTTTGGGTCTCAGAAGATACAAAATACTCTTCCGAGACCCAAAAAAGAAAGATTTAAGTTAATGCTCCTTCCCTAACGTTACCTTGTGTGGCACCCTAATGGCAGGTGTTAGTCATGTCGTCGATCCGTAAACCTAAGCGCATTGCTATCCGGGGTAACGACGAGCGGGAGTACCTGTACCTGGTGAAGGGTGGCGAGGACCTCCGCCAGGACCAGCGCGTCGAGCAGCTCTTCGCCATCATGAACGACGTGTTCGCCCACGACGCCACCTGCCGACAGCGCAAGTACTCAGTGAGGACTTACCAGGTCATCCCTATGACAGCCAGGTAAGATAGTCAGGACTGTACCTTAACTCTATATATACCGTAACATGACTGCATGGTCTCTTCATCATCATCATTATCCAGCCACCCATGTTCCTTCTTCTCTTGTTTTCTGTTATATTTGTGAAAGTGATATTGGCTGTATCTATACAGTAGAACCCCGCCTAACGGCCACCCCGCGCAAGCGGCCACTCCGCGCTAACGGACACCTTTGCTCGGAACGGTTCCCTCTAGTAGATGTTCATTTCAACCTCGTGTAGGCGAACACTTTTACCCGGTACGAAGGGTGCCCGCTTACGCGGGGTTCTACTGTACTCGATTGTTCATTGGAAGAACTATAATATTCTTACAGAAATGAATAGAAATATTTTCAACAACAAAAATAGTGGTTTAGTGCCTCTGACAGCCAGTTGAGATTGGCTTAGTGCCTTTGACAGCCAGATGAGATTCACTCAGTGCCTTTGACAGCCAGGTGAGATTGGCTTGGTGCCTTTGACAGCCAGATGAGGTGGCTTAGTGCTTTTGACAGCTAGGTGGGAGTGGCTTAGTACCCATAACAACCAGTTGAGATTGGCTTAGTGCCTTTAACAGCTAGGGGAGAGTGGCTTAGTGCCTTTGACAGCCAGCTGAAAGTGGGTTAATAACCAAAAGGGGCGGGGGTTCTGTTTCTAGCAGATTTTAATAGTTCAACTTATATCTACTGTTTCCCAGGAATCGCTCTGGCATGGATGTCTTTGCTGTCTACCGTTATAAGTGTTCTATCCAACACAGATATGTGAGAAACCAGAAAACTGTCTTAGTATAACTTAGTTAATTCGAAACGTTACTTCACCAGTTTCACCAGTAACTGTCCCATTTCTAATGCGGCATGCCGATACTCCTTTGTTATACTTCATAAATCATGGATATGCGTCGCTACGCTCCACACACTTCTAGAAATAAAGTTATCGAACTCTATAGAGAAGAAAGAAAGAATCCATAGATCTTTCGCCCAAATTCTACATATTTCAGTGCTTATTGATGCTATTTTAATAAGATATATGTAGATGAACCATCACGAACAATCAAGTCTATTGATGACGCTCTTGACTAAATCTCGCGTTTGATTGTGGTGTGTTTCTGTAGAGTGGGAATGATAGAGTGGATGAAGAAGACGATACCTCTGAAGGACTTCCTACAGGACGCCATGACACCTCAGGAAAAGACCTTCTACGGCTCACAGTAAGTCTCACCTAGAACATTGGTGATGGAGGATATAAGGCCAGTGTATGCAGTAGATATACTGCCCTAATCGTTTAGTTGAATTGCCATATCAATGGATAGTCATCTAAAGAATTCGCGCTCCTATAGTCCTATATGGCAGCCCCGATGATATTGAACGCCTTGACACTGGGGTTTCAGGAAATACAATTTGGGCTGGGATTCGGGTGATTACTTGTCGAATTAGTGTTATTGTAAAATATGCATTTATAATCATGTTGCAGAATGCGGAAGACCTGAAGACAACAATTTTGGAAACCGTATCGTAAAATCATACCGAAATCGAATTGTTATTACACATTCTGGTAGATTTTTTCGTCTAACTTAAAGTCGGACAAAGTATTTTTCCCGTTATAGGAAAATAATTTGGTCGTGTTGATGGTATGTGAAGGATGTACTGAGGCAATGTCTACTCAAATAATGCTATTACACATTCTATTATTTTTTGTTGCAATCCCTCTATGTGATATTGAATCTACCAGCTCTATTGGCTTTAGCTCGATGTACACATCTACCGTTTGATAATATTGTTCATTGTTCACCAGGAAAGGGCCATGGGCGGACCATATAAAGTTCATCGGCGGGAGCGGTAAAGATGACTACTTCCGTTCTTACGAGAACCACAGCCGGTCGGACACAGTGAACGCCTTCAGACGCCGGGAGGAATCCGTGCCATCGGACCTCTCACGGTACGTGCTTTAACGTCACATTCACCACGCTACTCTGGCCTCATTACGCCACAGTATCGTCAGTTGATTGTATTCACAAACTTGTTAACATACCGTTACTTAAAAACCTAAGAAATGCACATATGCTGATCAAAAGAACGTTAAATGCCGACAACCTAGTTAAATCTAATATGGATCTTCGATGGATCTGTGCTACATGAATGCCACCCAAATTGCTTACCTTGTATGAGATCAGTCCAGCACCATGGTGGCACAAAATGGAACCAACTGTTACCGATTGTGAGAAATACTGCTGGTATACGCACCTTCAAAGTCTTAACAAAAAAATAATGCTTGAAAGTATACAGAATCTCTAATTTCCCTACATAAAGAAAAGGATTACCACTGTTGTATTGAAATATACAAATTGTGAATACATCTCCTATGATGAGTTAACATGAGTGATAGTGAACGAAATATTTATACGAGAAGGATTGTTATATAATGCCTACCGGTAGGCTGGACCCCAAAAAAAACAACCCAATAAGTGGGCTGAGGTCTAAGCCACTTTATTGAGCATAGCAAGATACAGTTATACCAGCCCAGCAACTATGTACAAAAATCAAATCGACTCAATAAAGAAACTTCAGGGAAAAAATTCCCATTTAACCCAGAAGTTTGATCTCTTAGGTCACCCTCACGTAATGAAATTAGTGTTGTCTCTTGGTGTTCCTTGGTACCAAGAGAGATCTGAAGGTGAATGTCAGGGATCATTCAATAATGTTGTTCTCATATAGAACAGCTTTTCCTCAGAACTCAGTGGGATCTCTGAAAGCCATCCCAAACTATATTGATATCTGGACTAAGGGAAACAACTACTCATCAATAATTTGATGTTCAGTTTTTATGTGGATACTAATTTTTCATACATGCGGTTTTCAATATTGATTAACAGTTCCATTAGCCTACGTTTCGGCCAGGGGGGGTGTGGCCTTCATCAGGGCTGGATTGATAATGAGTGGGTTAATGAGAACACCTTACTTATATATACTCTTTGGTATGTAAGGTAACCAGGAAGTATTGGTAGCCAAGGTGATTAATATCATGGCATAGTTATACTGGATATTTCCTTAGTTGTTCCAATTATCATTTAGTTTGGTATTCAATACAATTGTTGTATGGTTATGTGGTTTTCTTAATTAAATATTCTAAGTAAAAATAATACTTCTGCTTATTATTATTTCCTTCTGATCATTTGATGATAATGCGCCCTGGGCTTAGATTATTCAAAGATACAATTTACTTGATTAAGGGGATACCAAAGTGTTCATGAATTAATATATTGATATCTGTTATGTAGGCGGGCCTACCGTAACCTGAGCGCGTCCCCCGAGGCGTACTTCACTCTACGATCTAACTTCGCCGTGTCTCACGCCCTCGTCTCCATCTGCCAGTACCTGTTAGGTATAGGCGACAGACATACCTCCAACTTCATGATCGACCTGGTCACTGGATGCATGGTGGGCATCGACTTTGGCCACGCCTTCGGCTCGGCGACCACGGTGAGTGATGCTGTGATATGAAACAAAATTTTTAATATGCCTCAATTTCTGTCATATTTTTAAACCTTTAGCCACGCTATGATGCCGGGAGGTATTCCCGGGCATAGTGCGCCGTGATGCCTGGAGACATTCCCAGACTTAGTACGCAGGGATGTCAGAGTTCAGGGAAATCCCTGATATCAGGGTTTTTATAAAACACAGAAATATTGTCCTCACTATTTACAAGCTTCAAAAGAATATGTATATATCAATCCCTAGTGTTTCAGGAACCCCATATACCTATTTCCCTATGAATGTGTGTATCATTACTTCCATGATTTTCAGGGTTTTCCCTGAAAAGCTCCCCATAGATAATGCATTGATAAAAATCCCTGAAATCCATGGAACCCTTGTAGTGTTACCACACAAACCACTTTGAATGCATAGATAACACCAGGAACCAGCTTCATACTACATCTCCCTTGCACATATTTGGTTTAACATTATTAGCAGGTGGACGGTTGGTCTTTAGGTTATGGCTATAGCCTACTGTAGTACACATGCTTGTAAAGTCATTAGGTGACCTGACCATATTTTTGCTTTTTATAGCTCACTAAGTACAGATAGGAATATGATTTCTGTTTTGGACAGAAGGTTTTATGGTGGTACAATGCCTCACAATTTTTAAAATTTAGTATTATGGAATGGATTTGAAAAAAAAGTAAATTCAGTTTGGGGGGGACTTTGGTAGTCACAGGTCCATTTTTAAGAACTCCTTTATAGACATATTTCTACCCCTTAAACTGGTTGAATCAGAATATGATATGCCTCATTTGAAAGAGAATAAAAAGCAGTAGGTGCTAGGAAGTGGAATTTTCTAAGTAGATTCTATATTTGCTGAGATATTCAAGTATTTGTTGAAATTGGGGGGGGGGGGATTTTCAGTGAAATGGGCATGCTCAAACATATGTTTACTCAATATTGATTTACAGTGAGCATTGGTGTAACATTTACCATCTCCATAAGTGGCCCTGACAGTTGCTTACACTCTAGGAAGTGTCATTATTTAGGTGAAATGTATATTTGATGTGCTATTCATGTATTTTTGCCAAATCTCATAATAGGAGGGGGGAAGGCATGAGGTGTATGGGAGGATGGTTTATCCAGCATATTTACACATAAACAGAAGTCAAAATGGTTCATAACTTTGTTATAGGAATCAGTCAAGACCTAGTCAAATGATATTGGTTTGTAAAATTATTTGCAATATCATTTACTACCAGATATTAGCTTGACCTACTTTACATAGAAACAAAGTTGTGTCCCCCACATGGCTAGGGAGCATGCAGACAGGTCTGTGTGCACTCATCCATGAATGATCACTATGAAGCAAACGTTTTATATATGATAGGTTTTATATATATATATATGTGTGTGCATTGAGCCATGACCTGCTGACTTCACAGAGGAGTAGGGCTTTAAATATCCAATCAATGCAGGCCCTTCCCTATTCATGGATGCCTTCCCTCCCTCCCTCCCTCCCTCCTCCCTCCCTCCCTCCCTCCCTCCCTCCCTCCCTCCCTCCCTCCCTCCTCACCAGGGGACACAGTTTTCAACGTTTTTGAGATCCCAGTAGGTTTGTTCATTGTAGTCTTTGTGGGAGGGGGGGGGGTCGCGGAGAATAATTTCAAGAATTTTCTATAAGGGCTGCTGACATCCTGTACGCTATGCTGCCTTGAGGCATCATTTCCGAAATTTAAGGAACTGCTATTATTTAATGAAATACTGCCAATTTCTTTATGATATTTTTACAACCTATGTAAAACTATATCATATTTGATATCATTACTATCATATAACATCTGAATCATTCTTGATTACTATGGAGGTGTGATATAATGATGTCACTGTTGATATTGTGAAAAACACCAGCGTACTACAGGGATAAAAGCGGTACTGCAGCGGCGTATTTCAGGATGTGTATGTGGTGCTATGCAGCGTAGTGAAAGGTTTAAGAGACAAGGCCTTCATCCAATGCAACTTCTACCTTTGGTGTGACCCGGTTTCGATCTGGTCCTCAATCATTTAGAAACGCCGTAATCCTTTTTTTCATAAATTTTCTTTATTGACGTCCTTAACTCTTCATGATACATTTCTCAGCGTCGTATATAAAGCCTCAGATGACATCAAATCAAGAGGTTTTAAGCGTCAGCTTATCATAAGCTGGTTTTCATCGCATAGACCACTTTTATATAGTAACATAAGGGTGGTCTATGCGATGAAAACCAGCTTATGATAAGCTAACAGGGAAACGTTACAGTAAGCTAATAACATGGGGAAATGTTTGAGTGTTTTTCTTGTAACCTGCTTTGCATGGTCTCCCTTTATCTGTACCTATTCTATGTAACTGTATCCTTCCAAAAATGAGATGATAACAAGGATATTTTGCTGAATTTTAAGGGCACAATTTTTCAAATTCTTTACTCATCAGTTAGAATTTTGCTGTAGGGGTCTTGCACGATGTTAAAGTTGTTACATGCCAGTGTGAATATGTGTAGAAGTAAAGACAATCGCATTTTCCATAAGCCTAATCATCAAAACCTGGTATTTCTAATCGCTTTTCCGTAATATAAATTCTATCAATCGAGTCCTTTTTAAGGGTAGATCTGATATCTTTTTTCTTCTTTTTTTTTAATACTTTTTTTTAGATCTGATATCATGTTTTTAGACGAGTTAACTAGGGATAGAGGGGTGCATCTATTATATTCAGGCCATTGAAAAGCCTTCTTTGCGCCTAATAATGATGATGATAATGATAACAACAGTACTAATTCTCTGAAAAGGAAAATTAGGTTCTGACGTAAAAGCGCCCAAATTATCAGAATAAGAGGTGATTTTGAATTAAAATATTACAAATCCCTATGGGCATTGCTTCTTATGCCCAAGAACACACTGGAGTTAACCTTGCTCTCTATGGCACAACGTGTTACCCTAGGTCCATAGGCCCTGCTATTATTCTTCCAGGCAATCCCCTGGCTATGCCAGGAAGATGCCTCTAGGCATCTTAGAGGCATCATTGATACTTACATACAAAATTCAATAAATAAAAATGTAATTGTTAGAATTAAAAGAAATTTTGACAAAGTATAAACCCATATTGACCTTTGATTTGGTATAACAAAATGATACCAGTTACCAAAGTAAATTACTCAAATCACATGACACATCATGTGACATTGCTATTTCCCAAACAAAGGTGCCTGCCATAGCAGGGTCGTTTATGCAGGCAACGCCTGACGTGTAATGCTAAGCAGGGGAACAGAGTGCTGCAGGGAAAGGGATAAAAATGAGTACCTGAGCTAATTACCTATACAAAAAGCACTAAACTCTCTGTACCAGTGTAGAGTATCCCTATTTAATAATAGTATTATACACCCTTCAGTTCCTGCCGATTCCTGAGTTGATGCCGCTGCGGATGACCCGTCAGCTGCGTTGCCTGCTGCTGCCTCTACGTGAGAAGGGTCTGATAGAGGGCACCATGGTGCACGCACTGCGAGCCCTGCGTAACAACAGCCACCTGCTGCTGGCCACTATGGACGTGTTCATCAAGGAGCCCTCCCTTGACTGGCAGGTTAGACTGGTTTCTTCAAAAGCTTTATTGATCATTATCTCTGTTAACATGGTCAACAATTTACAAGTTTCTCATACTAGTCTCAGCATCAACAAAGCCGATTTGAGGAGGCCATATCAGCATGCCTTAGCAGACGCTGGTTTTCATATGGTTAATTACGATACCTATATATTTATGCGATGGTAGATATGATCATTCTAAACTATTACAATTGTGTTTCTTTTCTTTTTTTTCGCTTCCGGTGAAACCTTGATAATTATCCCACTCGGAAAAACCTTACAGACCCTCAGACTTATATTTTATATATAAAGACAGTATACATTGACCAAGAGATTACAACTCATGGAGCGATGTTGTGGAAGTCATCCGAATACTTCCTGTGTTGACCAGTTAAGATGCGTGATACAGAGGGAGAATTGTCCCATATTGCTTCCTTGATTAAAAGATACCGCTCTTGTATCCTTATAGCAAAACTCGGAGAGACAGCGGAGAGCACAAGGGATAAAAGACGGTGAGTTTTAAGACAATATCCAGCACAGTATTACTAGACAGTGTCCTCATTTAATTTTTCTTTTGGAGAGATTTCCAATGGCTACACAAAGCATTAATCCGATTTCCAAATGCGCTGAATATATACGTCTTCTTTATGAGCTTGTCGAAATCGCCTAAGGCTGAAGTAAAATATTAAAGCCTGCAATATTATTTTGTATTTTTCACAGATTCTGATCTTGAAACAAACTGGTATCCAAAAGAGAAGATTTCCGTCGCCCGGAGGAAGCTCCAGGGCCATCACCCGACCTACATCACCAGGTGAGATATTACCCCTTCAGAAACCGCGTGAACGGTGGGTGTGATTGCAGGAGTGTTGTTTTTTGACAGATTATATTGCTTGAATAAACTAGGGTATCTTATTAACGAGTCTGAGATGTCTCAACTTCATAGTTCTTAATTGGAAAAAGATAAGCATGTTATAGCTAGTCCTCCCAATGTATTAGTGTGTACCCAGTTTTGGTGTCCCTGCCTTATCTAAGGTATACCTTAAGTATCATCGAGGTGCTATACATGTATAACGCATCGGATTGGAGCTTAGATACCATGGAATACGATGTAATAACTGTTATTTCTCTGGAAATAATGTACAAGGGTGTTATGAACGTATTACGCTCATATACTCAGTGATCCAATGCTAAAGAATATGTTGCAAGGTGGTTGTTTGGCCTCATCCATGGCATAATGAAGCAGATATGGTGCGACACCGTCCTGTGGAAAAAGCCCTATTCGGGCGACTAGCTTGCGATTATAGCCCCCGTCCCGTCCGAGGGAGGTTCACTAATGCGACCAGTTGATGTTGGGACCATTGTTGGTCGTATTTGCAGGGATTTATTGCATATTGAACTTTTTTTTTAATTTATGAATTTTTAGTTAATCATGCTCATATGTTTCATGGAGTGAAGTGGGAACAGCGGCGATATATTACAAAAGGCTGTATACCAAGTTTGTGTACATCACCACCTTTCCCATCCCGTATCATAAAACATAGCCATATAGGGAACAGAGTGAGTGTTGGTTCCATCATCGTCCGCCAGGAAATTGTTAGATAGCACCACTGTAGCCGGGGGCGGGGGACCGCTGCTTTCAGTTGTTAAAATCCATTGATAATCGTGGGACGAGGATGAAACCCTGAAATCGAAAGCCAGAAAAAATATTGATAATTGCACTCCGCCACCTGATGTTTTGTTTGGAATCGGGGGAGAGATGGTCGCCTCCGTAACAGAATAGCTAAGTGCCCTATGCGGTATTGCACATGTTTACGTAAGTACTGTATTACCTTTTGTTTAGTTTCACTGTTTTCAGGAGAGTGTTTTCTTGACTCCCTGGAGTGCCGTTAACACGTCCAGAGGGCACTCATTGGTGCGCGGAACAAGAAAACGCTCGATTATCGTGATCGTGATAGAGGTGTCAGTGGTCTCCCACGTATTTCTATTTCTCTTTTCAAGTATTACCAGGAATACGGACACCGCGGCGTATTTATAGTCTGTGATGAGGCCATAGCTCATCCCGAATAGAGTTGCACGTACTATTTTCTTCTGTTTTGTCTCAAATGACATCACGGCTTGAAAATTAAAACCCATGTCCCTTTCCTGAAAATCTAATATGATGATTTCCAAGTATTGTGGAACTCATATCTAACTTAAAAATCGGGGTCACCGTGTTAGTTTTCGCTTTATAGATCAATATTATGATAAGTATATATTAGAATATATAGGAATTCTAAAAAGTATTTTTTTCACATAATGAAACCCATGTGATTTTCCTCAAACTTTCACAGAAGATAGCACATAAATAGCACTACTTATTTAGGTTTTTAAAATCATAGGTCACCGTCTCTGTTTTTGAAAGAATTGAAGAAATTTCAGTACATTCCCTATGGCTATGTAAACCAGCAAATGAATATTGGTCTATTTTACACTGACATCATGATTGGATAAAATGTTAAATTCACTCATGTAGAATTAGAATGAATCCCAAGAAATAAGTTTTTACTAATAATTGACATTATTTAAAAATCGCCAGGTGGCACCTCTGTGATTTGTAGGATATGCCTTTGAAACTGCATAATACATCCCAGAGGGGGCTGTGGATAAGGCGATTTTCGGGGGGTACTACAGGATTTCACCTTCGGTCTTGTTAGTAATAGAGGGAAACTGGTTCCGAATGGAAGAAGTTCGGTATTAGGTCACAGTTCCATTTGCTTTCAACAGTAGAAGATCTAACTTCGGTTAGAGCTGTATGTAAGTGATAATTTTTTTTTTAATTGCGAGTTTCAAGGTGAGAGTTCCGGGATGTTTTTATGAGGCCTATAGGCCGACTGACGTAAATTACAGCTGAGTGTTGAGACTACATATTATTTCTCATTTACAGGCCTCCCAGTGAAACCTTTAAAACCTATAAAAACCTATATTTTGATTCTTGAGCCTTTATTTTTTTCAAGGAACCTATATAACCTATAAAAACCTATAATTTCACTGCCATGTAGATTGATGTGTACAGAAAATCTTAGAAGTTATCTTGACACAAAGTTAGATTGTCAAATGACAAGAAATCTACATTATCAGTTTATTTAAGAGATCATAAAAGTGTTTAAGAATCAACAGTTGGTGTGACTTCTTGCCAGGCTGGCTTGCCTGTTGGAAACTCAACATGCATATACATGCTTGCTGGGTATAACCTGATGAGCCAGACATCCTGACGTCCTGCAATTTAGTAATAGTTACATTTTTTAGAAATCAAGAACTGAAAATAAGCAATTCACTATATTTTGACTCTTATTATGCTGATTATGTTTACCCAAAAACCTATAAAAGCCTATGTTTTGGGCCTTGAAAAACCTGTAAAAACCTATATTTTGATTTTAAAAACCTATGAAAAAAACCTATATTGAGGAAGCGGGGCACTGGGAGGCCTGCATTTATCAACATGTCTTTTTAAAGGCATCATACGTAAACGTAGCCTGTGCTTGTTTACGCTTCACGTAACCAAAAAAGTCACCCTTCATAGTGAAACAACCAACCTTGATGTGAATGTCATTTATTATATACCTAGCAATGGTATGTAACTATGACGTGTTTGGAGATATACGAGAATAAGCTATTCAATGGTAGCAATATACAGTGTTTTGACAATACTTCTAAAAGATTGCTCATTAAAAAGGTCTTTACACGTCCAATTTCGATTTATCTTACAGGGATGAGCTTTCACAAGGACACAAACGGAACAAGGCATGCCGCCATATTGAACGGGTGCTCATGGGAGACCGGGAACACGACATCCGGGCGCGTCTGCCTGAGCGTGATTTGACCGTAGAACAACAGGTGGCGTGCCTGCTCAACCAGGCGACGGACCCCAACATTCTGGGCCGAGTTTATGTCGGCTGGAACTCCTGGATGTAAATCGGATGTATACAGAGATTGTGTGAACTTGATGAAAGGAGATATTCTTGCATGCCTTTAATCATACAAAAAGAATATTGTATACATGCCTGTATTTACACACATCATCGTTTTTCTAGTGGTCAGACACATTTTTAATAGTGAGAGAGAAATATGCTTAAGGTGTTCATATTTAGGTTGAGGTGTGCTGAAGATGATCCTAATTCCATTTTTATATTCAGATCTAAACATTCTCCATTGGCCATAGACTTATTTTGAGTCTTGATATGTTTGATAAACCAGTCGCTAGACTACTCGAGTGAATATCCCATAGAGAACGTATCAACGTACATACCTACCAAGCAAGATATCACATTGAGCTATATACAGCTGGTATGTGAATGTTGAGTACGAATATATGCACGGATGTCTAAATCCCACATAAAAAGCTATTTCATTTGCCATACAAAATTTGGAGTCCTCGTGCATCCAAGTCCATCCAGTGTTAATATTTGCTAGATCGATGGAAGGACCCACCTTCTTATAGCATAACTTTAGTGGGGCGCTCTTCATTGATATCCACTCATACCGATGTAACCCTTAGTTACGAATGCCCTGATTTCAGTACATGCTGGTCGTGACCTGCCTACATCTACGAAAATATCCATTTTAGAGTTTTCTCCAAGGTTCAATGTACATCTGTACAACCAGGAAGATGAATATCTCATTGCCTGCGTATTGCTTCCCACTATCAAATAACAGGCTCTTAATGGTTGTCATGCAAAGATATACATCCTGTCTTACACTGCCGTGTACATAATGAACGTAATATATATGCAGCGTATCTCTGTTGAGTATTACAGAAGAAACCAATAAGTTTTGATCAAAGTCGTCGTTCTCCACGAGTTTGATGCGGTGTGATATGAACGAGGCGACAGCCGAGTGAATATCACATAGCATCTAAACGAGTTGGAGAATGACTTCTTCGACCGAAACGAGTTGCTTTCTGTTTTTATCTCACCCCTGTACACATTAAAGAATGGACAGCACATAGGATATTAACCATGGAGAACGGAATGCAATACTCATAGGGGCATGGAGAACGAGTTCCCAATGTTAAGCCTATGGACATTTATTCCAGGAGTGAGATAAATTATGCATCTTTTACAAGAAAGTGTTATCACTACCATATATATGTATGATTTATAACGTTTCCTTCTTGTTTATACCAGCTTTGCCTTTGCTAAAGATAGGCATATAAGACAACACTTGATATGTGCAAACCGTGAATTATATCTGCACCAAGAGAGTTACGTTTATAACTGTTTACTGAATAAATAGTCCTAAGAAAAACACAAATGAATAATTGTTGTCACAAATGTCATTTTAAGGTATAAAGTCAAAGAGTCCTTATGTCTCCTCTTATATTGTGCGAAATGGCACGTTTTATTCCTGTTTGACTATGGTTTCTCGGCCGACCTTGTAGTTGTCATTTAACCCAGTAAAAGTATAAGTACATCAATTTTATGTAAATGGCTACCCACCACCCTGCCGCGAGTTCCTACCCATCTACAGAAATGTCCACCAACCAATATGTTTATCCAAGAAGCTTCTTAGCCACCTGCCCCCCAACAACCTATCTGCAGAACAAGCTACCACCCAGCTGCCTTCTCAACCAACAGCACTTCTGATATATATATTTATGTAAGACATTTGTGTATGTAATAAATTTGTGTATGCATGCGTATGGAAAATCAAGCTATCACCCCCTCGTCCCGAATGCTATTGTAAGTTGCTTTTGGTTTTGCTGTGTACTTGTACATTATTGATGGCCCCTTAGTGATTGGTTAGGTTCAGCTCAATTCAGGATGCATAAAATAACTGATTGTTTTGATTTATAATATGAAATATGTGAATATCTTTTTCGAAAAGTTCCCATATCATGATAGGAAATGCCCCCTCCCCCTCAATACTCCGCCCCACCTTTGCCCGCCTGTACCCATTTCGGTCAACATACTAACCCCCACCCCCACCCCGACATTATCCTATTGCTACGGCCCAGACCTGAAGTATAAGTCAGTTAAAGGTAACAAAACCAAAACGTCCCCTAACCCCAGCGTCTCCAGTCAGTATTGATGTATTTAGGTGCCTGCCCGGAGATTTGCTAGAGAGCGTGACCGAATTACTGGAACAGAAAGTAGCGCAGGCTGAAAATAGCTGTCGACGGCGTGAGGTAGTATTCACTTCATGCAGACCATGACCCTAAAGATACTGCAGCAGCGTCACTGTTTACAAGTTGGCAAAGCAGCACAGGAGGTGGTCATGCTTATAAATCGGTACTGCACTTGAAACGGGACTAAAACTGAGTAAATATCGCCAAACATGACGGTATGTGTGTCGATCAATCTATCGACATTATGCACTATGGAGTACGGGACGTGGTGTTTGTAAAAGACAGACCAAAAGTTGGCTGAAGGAGAGAGCCACTTGTTGATTCTGGTCCAAGTCACCACATGCAGGGTCAGCTGCTTTGCCACCGGCGATAGTGTGTTGGACGACACGGGACCTACTCAAAGAACCATAGTCCTTTGACCCACTAGGCCATTATGTGTTCAGCTTGTCCCTATCAATTGGATATCGACTTTCGCTTCTCTGTGTCGTATATCTCACTCCCAGGCTACCGCTAACAATTCGACGCGACTATGAAGTACCACGACAATGCATGTTGGATCCTATCAGATGCTTTTGCTATTGACCTGGATCCCAAGTCTCACGCTATCTGCCTCTGCCAATGCATGGATTTTGAAGGTATCAGTACACACAAGAGAAGCCTCCCGGTTGTATGATGACCAACACACACATGACTGATTGTCGCTGAATGACAAGTTTATGAAGATAATCGGTATTTACTCTTTCAACGCGAGCAAAGTATCTACATAAAACAGCCAACGCTTGAACCGTGACATACACACTTATACCGACGCTTTAGCCATGAGGCGGGAAACCGCTGCCAGATGTATCTCCTCAGTCGGAATGTCGTCTGCTTTTGGATCCTCCGCGTAGGGGTGTCACGTGACCTAATTTGTACCGCCACGCCGTCGATGGATGAACCCTGCGTCTGACTGGGCCAGACGAGACTTGACTTATAGGGTGAAGGGGTGTAGTTATAGCTCTCCTGGCCCCCTTATTTCCCAGCGGATGAACTCTTTTACTGGGGCAAACATGCAAACAGGAATGATTGCGGTGACGACTTTCATCGCGTCTGTCGCGTTCGCCAGTCACGACCAACCGTGACAACATGTAACCTAGGATTATATCAGAGCTACCGTTGGATCGGACGGAATTTGATTTGTTTAATTTCTATAATCGACGCTGGACATTACACAATATGGCTGGACATTTTGTAGAACGGGATGCCTTGTACGTCAGCCCATCTGTGTTCCATAACATTGGATCCTCCGGTGAGTACATCATTAGCTTTGTTTGATATTAAAACTGAGATTGCGTCAACACTATGTACATCATCATATTATGAGATATTCAGTCCTCAGATCAGGAAGGGCGAGTCCCCACTCCCGCCCCCATTACCTCTTTCTTTTTTATCACCCTATACCATTGGGAGAACGATGTTTTGGTTGGTTTCCCGCCTACACTCCTACCCTTTCCCAATACTGCACCCCCACCCCCGTGTTTTATGGATGTATAACGACAACCATGTCAGTATACAACTACTCCAAGAGTAGCTGGTATCTTTTTGAAGGACTACATCAAGTGATTTGATTAGCCCCCCTCCCCCAGCATAACTTACGTAATTCCATCCTTTGTAACAACACCGACGAGCAGGTAGAGGGATTCCCAACATATTCTGGAAAATAGGATGATAGTGCCTAATTGAAACCTCGATCGCTCGTGTTGTACCGTTGGTGTAGAAACTAGAATGATACGTCAAAGAACTATCTTGTTTCAGAATGTTTCGCCCTGTTCTAAGTACACCGACATGATTTATGAGTTATCGCAGTCACACTCCCAAAATTGACTTGCCCCTGACGATCCATGAGATGCACCACTGTGTTATGTTGCTCTTTGAGTCTGCTGTTTCCCCCATAAACGGCCGGTCTGTCTTTTTTTTCTGATCTGGTAAATAAGTATATATCTAAACAGCTTGTTCCTGTAAATAAAAAGTGGCTTTCCTATGTTAACAATGGAGTTGACATTTGTATTCAGGTTAAACAAAGAATGGTCAGTGCACTGTAGTTTCGGATGATAGAGAACTCTAAGTTCCCCACACATAGGATACAACTTTCATAGTTACGTCAGTATAGTATAGAGATGGCAGGTAGAAACAATAGGGCAGATGTTTCTATGGATTTTTTTTCTTTTTACATTAATCAGTATGTATACGGGGAAGCAGATTGTCCGGCATTTGCATTTCGAGATATAGGTGCCATGATAAGTGACTCCTATGATCTTTTTACATTCCACATAAAATATTAGATGTGTACTCTTCAAGGCGGTCCGCATTGTCCCACGAAGGGCATTCAATGGAAGTAGGGAGCAGATCAGACCTTCCCGCCTTTGACGTATACGGCTCCTGTATACGCCATAATGGTGTACATTTATTGACCTCCTGTCTATCCATAAAAGGATGGCCACATGTCATCAGTGGAGCATTATTACATGCTGACATTGCATGTCAATAGTTGTCCAGACACTTTATGTTATTCATGGTCGTGACTATAGATTCATCTTGGCAGAAGGCTATCCCAGTCTGATAACGTGAGGTTATCCTGTGGTAGAGAAAAAAAGATGAAATTGCAGGGCAGACCAGAACACACTAGACTATTGGACAGTGAGACAGAGCTAGGAGTGTTTTGTAATTTCAGTGTCATTTCATAGACAGGGATGCATCATTGCAGTTTCATCATCATCCTATCCTTTCCCTTTCGTTCATATTCAGATTGTACGTGTGAGTATATATAATATATATATATATATATATATATATATATATATATATATATATATATATATATATATATATATATATATATATATATATATATATATATATATATATATATATATATATACTTTTATTTAAGCTGGCCTGTGCTAAGCTGATTTCAATGCATGGCAAGTTCATGTTTACAAGTGAATTCACATTTTATCACAGTCTTTATTATAACATAGTAATGTATGAATAATCAACCTCCGTTAGAGGACTTCATTATAACTATAACCATACATTTAGATGATAATTAGGTGAGGTGCTATCGCAAAATGAACGAGGCAGAAATTACCTAGAGAGGTTTATATTGTTGTAATTAACTCTAATTCATTCCAATTATCAATCCAACGACAGCCGCAAAGGGTATCGTGCACATTTGGCTCCCTGATTGCGAAGTGTAATTTACAACTTTATTAATCCATTAATGAGTGATATATCAGTATCATAACACTATACAACGCATATGTATCTTCAATTAATAAATCAGAATTTATCCATGTATGTTCACAGTTTTGTTATCATGGTCTGGTCGGCCAAACTTCTCGCCTATTTGGATTGTTATATTCCTCCAGGTCCAGTGGTCTACTATTCATTATGTAACAGATTCAATTAGGAAATCCACTTCGAGTGCTCCCTCTATTTTTCATACTAGTAATGTTGGTTTCACCGAATGGAACATACTTTAATGTTTTATAAATTCCTAAAACAAATAATACTACCGTCACACTTTTTTAAATTGTAAAATAAAGTTTATGCCTATTATAGTCCCCCATGTTCGTTAGAAACCCAATTCCCTTTCATTACAGTACATCGGATAATTACCTATTCATAGAAATTCTGTACCAAAAAGATAATATGAATAATTTATTTTCCATGAGTGTTTTAAATTTCCGATTTTCCCTCCCAATCCCGACCTCCATCCCAGAATATAAAGTGTCTGTACCTGTTCAATTGAAGTTCCAATGGAGGTCTATACCCATCATGGGAAATCAACTGTACATGGTCATTCTCCATGTGCCATGACACTAGTTGGCTCCTAGTGTCCTCCCCAGGCCAACGTACCCTTGTGTACCAAACACACGCCCACATGGTCACAATTAGAACACGTTTACCCTGGCCAACATCTAGTTTGGTTTCTCACGCTTACGGCCCTAGGCCAGATTGGGCGCAAACATTCCCTCCGACATAATTCATCAGATATGATAGTCCTGGGACAGATACATCGGGAGTAAATTTACTTTATAACTGGATTATCTGGATCTGAAGTAAAAACATTGAAATATCTAAAAGCTGAGGTAGCAGAAAATAATTCTGTCTACAGATACAAACTGCGATCAGAAAAAAAGAGAGAGAAAAGAAGGAGGTGAAGGAAACGAGGAAAGACATATATTGCTGCTGTAAAGAATAATATGCGTTATGATGATTAATCATAATGTTTCAATCCACCCAACAAATAACCTATTGGAAATAAACGACAGTATATAAGCCGAATAACTCCATACATCCCCTCATCCTATCCCTCCCCCTCCAAAAAAACAACAACTAGATAATGAATAAAAAAAGGATTAGGATGTGAATACTAGCGATAATCATTACTGAAGTAATAGTTGTTCCTCTTATATATACAAATTATTTATCCGTCACATATGAATATTGATTCTGTCTTTTCTTTCCGACGAATACAAAAGTTGAACTTACATGTACAACGAAGCAGACATATGGACTGGTCTGTATTTAGAATTTATGGTGGGAATTACTTTTTTGAACGTATAGTAAACTCATCTTTTTTAGACCAGAAGATTGGATATGATATCTGTATTAAGTATTCAAAAGATCAGAATAAGCAATGTTTTTACCATTAATCAAGAGATAACCGAGTATTATAATTCTGGACGTACATGCTTTACGAGATGGTAACGATATTCTGCATATGCATGTACCAAGACGTGTGTCCCTCTTGTGAACATACTATTATGTGGCTAGTTTGATATAGTAAGACTTTATTGTGGTAGAACCGAGATTCATTGACGAGCATGAAGACTTACCCTTGCCTACATTCTTTGGTCTCACAGAATATGACATGATACGCATATCTGACTGGCATTACTGGCATCGTGATTGTACGCGATCGGTCTTTTAACAGGTCCTGTGACGACGTAGAAACAGACACCGCATGAGAGCAGACAGATTTTTTCCCTAGAGGGTTCATAGAGTACTGCGCCCTGAACCTTGAACTGCCTTCTCTAACCGCTACTGACTGAGGGCATATATCACACCGGTTACTGAAGAACTCGACCCGAAACGAACTCAGGAGAACTCGACCCGTTTTGGAGAAATCTATTGGAGAGTTCGACCCGTTTCAGATACTTATGAATAAGACATTTTCATATAGAAGGAAAGGCCTAATTAGTTAGCTTTTAGACAAATAATCCAGCGGATATAGAAAATAAGTCCAGTTTGGTTTAGGACTAGGGTTAGGGTGGGGGATAAGGTTAGGGTTAGGGATAGAGTTAAGGGTAGGGTGTTCTGTTTGTTTTCATTGCCAGAGAAGACCACATTTGAGGCCCAGATAACATACTTACTACTAAGTATAGTATTCACAGTTGAAAGACTAGTGTTGGAGAAGATTTAAAACGGGTTGAGTTCTTAAAACGGGTCGAGTTCCTTACGGGTAAGTTTTTTACGGGACGAGTTCTTTACGGGACGAGTTCCTTACGGGTCGAGTTCTCCAGTATTCATGATGCCAGACCCTCAGAGCGCTCCTCGCCCAGATCTAGTCACAAGAAAATTCAACGTATCAGTTACTTGATCCTTTAAAAACACGTTAATATTTTTAGCCGTTTTCCTGATTCTATATACAATAATGTCTGGTATAAGTTTCCGTTTTATTCCCTCTGCTGAAAATCGGATTGATGTGCATTCTTGGTACGATCACGGATAAACTCTGCCTTTCCAGGGCCATCGCATTTTCACTCTTCAGGACTTACTCATATTAGCAATATACATACATACCGTGCATCGACGGACCCTTGACGTGCACATGTCAAGGGACAGTATTTAAGAACTTCCTCTTAGCGTGTATTGACGACTTCCTCCTGACGTTTATTTGTTATCTATCGTTTCACTTCACATACACCAACCATATAGTATTCATAGATGGTATACACAGACAGATATACGAACAGCCATGCTGTCAAATATTGACGTTCAACATACATACCAATTCACTAACACAGACCACAGATAAGGAGTGACATCTGAGGGAAGCAGACATTATATGTACAAGGAACAATGCCACAATGAGCAAACATCTTAAGATAGTATATTTGGCCTTATCTTAAAGAAACTGGGTTTAGCGGACCTATCAATCTGATAAAGGCCACTTCGTAGTTTTCCTCATCTAGATGGAGAATAAATTCTTGAAGTGGGATACGACGAAGAATATTCTTTAACCAGCTCACAACCACTTATATTAGGCCAGGGTCGATTTGAGGCCTGTACACACTGGTGTAGCTGTGACGCGACTATCACACACGATTTAGTGGCCATGCGAACATTTCAGCCCTGTTGGCGCAGAAGGATCATTTGTATTCCACAGCAAAACGAGTCCAATATCACATACAGAAATAATATGTCTACATACCTTTCCTTATATATATAAACTAAACAATGGATATTGGACTTAACATCATGTATGCTATAGTCATCAGTCTCGATAGCGAAACGGATAGTACTTGAAAGAAGTGCATAAGCAGCACATAGGATCTATCGTATTCAGAAATAACCTGCGATGAGAATACAGATATGAAACTTGTTCACCAACATCTAATAGAGATAAATGTTTGCATTCTATACCACGACTGACGCACACAATCGAATCGCACACCATCCCACACGGCTTGATGCTATGCATGCGGTCATACTTTCACTAAGACTTTTAATAATTTTAGACGGTTGCATCACTACAATGTTGGCAAACTGTGAGCCATTGTGTTCTATTTACATCTAAATGTAGCCATCACTTGATTAGGAAGTGGTACTGGCTTTAATTAAGTGTTCAATTGTTTCACGGAAAAAAGTCACAAACATGACACCTAATTATCATCATGGGTGGAGCACGAACGTAAACACACACCACGTGCCAAACAAAAAAAAACATGCAGGCAATATTGGTGATCGTGTTGGTGAGTGTTAAAGCGGTACGCACCTTGTCGTCAGTCTAAAAAAGCAGGTCAGTCGACCTGAGATGTACAACAGTTCTTTTGTACTGCGTGGCATTTTAAGTGGTATTGTAACGGTGGTGGGTGTACTCTATTCTCTACTGATACCATTCTGTTACATTCTTGTAGTGTGATTCAGTGACCCATACCGATAGTCTACAATTTGGCTTTAGGCCGGAGTGGAATTTCCCAAGGTAATCCAGCTTTGGATCAATAGTTGGCATGGATTAAATCATTAGGCCTATTTTCAATTTTAAGAAGACAAGGAATACATTCTAATAGAGAACTATTGATACAATCAAAAGTTCAAGTGCAATATATTGGCTGGGCACCAGGATCTAGTATTGTACATAATACATCTTAGCCGGAGAGCCACAGCGTGGGACAACATAGTATAAATGACAGTTCTTGGCAACCAAAGAGAACTCTGTATACATAGACCAGCGAGAGTCGACAACATAAGTCACTGAGGATTAAAAAAATGACACAGACACAGACACAATGAAGCTGCTTGGATCAACACCCTTCCCCCTAAAAAACAGACGAGAGAGTTTATGTCGGTATATGGATGGACTGTACATGTATGTATACTCTGTCCACGGTATATGGTATGGCTTATGATACCAGGGAATGGCGGTGGCAGGGGCAAAACAACCAACAAAATATGATATAGAAATAATATATATAGGCCCACCACCCAATTTCTTCCTGTGTTCCCTCTCTGCATTTGCTATCCCCCTCCCATCATCCCTCCTTCCCTACTAGCCTCCCACTTCTCGGTGCACATCTCTGATTATCGGGCGGAAGCGAAACGCCAAAATAACCTGTATTTCGATCACACCCGACTCTCTCCATATGCATGACATTGACCCAGGTACGTCTGTTTGAGAAAAAAAAGTGATGATGTACATTATGCCGGGGACACATCAAGCGAGCGGAACCCTCGGCGATTCTGGGCCCTGTTGAATAAGAACATTATCACTCGCTATTCACTCGCTTTTGGACCCATGCGACCGTTTGCGTTGTATCGCTTAATTATCACTTTCTTAGGCGAGCCTTTCATTCTGAGTGATAAAGAATGTGAGAAAAAGTGTTGAATAAGAATATTTATCGCTCACTCTGGGGGCGCTTTTCTCACTCCGTGAGCTGCTCCAAAAGCGATAGGTTAGACCCTATCGCTTTGGTCAAAACACTGATCTAAATTCTTGTTTTTTGTGCACTAAATCTCATTCAATTTTGATAATATTTCCAGCGAGGAATTCTATGAATATGAGAAACATATTTACTAAATCTCATCCTTCACTAATGTTTAGCTCAGGTGTGAGAAACATTTTAATGCTCGAACTGGCAAATAGGCACTGCACCACTATGCCTGCTTGTGACAGGCACACACTGCTTCGCTTGATAGGTGGGTTTTGTCGGAGTAACTGTAATATCGGCCCGATATATGTAAATACACATGTATATGATTTATATAATACACATGTATTATATATAAACATGTATATATATACATACTCACATAATATATATATATATATATATATATATATATATATATATATATATATATATATATATATAATATTATGTGAGTGTGTGTTGTTTATATAACCCATTTGATACATTATAAAATCATATATATTTTACTATGAGATGACAAAGAATATATTTCTTGAGTTTGTGTTTTAAATCATAATGTCTGGCATTTGAGAATCATGATTAAATATATTTGCCAAAATAATTGTTCTGCCTATAATCCAAGTTACCCTATCACTTAAGTGACCTTTGACCCTACTTTGACCCATATCGTGAGGACCTATACTCTCCAAGCATACCTTTTGCACTCTAGTAAGGATAAATACAACAAAAGATCTGATGGAGAGTGTGCCTGCTGGTACCCGGCGTGAAGCGAGTGAAAAAGCGAGTGAAAACTCAGAAAAGCGAGTGATAAGTCAAGCGATCAGAGGGTACCAAAAGCGATATGTCTTATCCAACGCAGATGGACAATTATGGCAATTATTATCGCGCTTTCGCTCGCAGGATCGCTCGCTTTTAGACCAAAGCGATAATTTTCTTATTCAACAGGGCCCAGCTGGTTGCAAGAAAACGGCAGCGATAAACTGCACTGGGCGATAACTGCAAAACTTGTATGAGCGATGTTTGATATTTAGCGATTACTGCGTTGGCAAGTAAGCCACTGTAAGTTTGGGTGTTTTAAGGTGATCATGTGACTTTAAAACTCAATTTCATTGGTTCACTGGTTGTCACTAGTAGGACTCGCTCACATATCGCTGGCAATGGACAGAAAACTCGGTGTGTCCCGGCTTTTAGCAGTACTATAGCGATTTCATGTTGGCGATTATGTGGGCGAATTCTCTGTTGTCTTGGCGAGAATATCAAACATGTTTGTTATTATCGCTCATAGGATCGCTCACGTGTGTGTTGGCGAGTTTTTAGCTCGCCTACACCGAAATCGCCTGCATATCACAGCAAGTAGAGGACACGCCAAGCGATAAATTTTATCGCTTATATAATCGCCATGACTTTGTTGGCAAGTAAAATAATCGCCAGTATTTCTCGCTTGGTGTGTCTCCAGCATGACACTGGAGCATGGACCGATGCTATTAGACATCATATTCATCAGGACTATGTATATAGTATACTGAGATATCTATTCTGAGACATATATATGGTACGGTACAGTTACAAAATAGTTTAGGTTTAGGTTTTAACTACCGGCCAGTCTATGCAATTTAAGATGTAAATAGTTCGAAGAAATAGTTCCTGTTAGCATCATTTTGTCTTTGGAATATTCGAGGATGTTTAGAAAACTACATAGATCTAGACCTTTCTATGAATTCCACCCAATATCTTTTTTATTTATCCGGTTCCATTTTAAATGTATGTTTGGAGTGGAAATCTCCACTCCCTCTATTAGTTCCTTTCAGTTGATATACACTGCTAACAATTACACTTCTCTTCGAATGTTTCGGTATTCGGTTTCCCTACCAATGGTAATTTCATGATATCTTGAGCTTGAGGATATCTTGAGCTTTCTATTTTGATAGATACTTATCAATTTTGATATCAAGTCTGAGAAATTAGTTGCGCATATTGAAAATGTAATACAGACAATTTTGCACACGCGAATAGCTTACACTGGCGTATCTAGCATGTGCGCCTTTTGAGTGAACTATATGTTCATGTATATTGTCAATATCGATACACATGCAGTAAGTAGAACAGATGAGAGAAATAAAGTGTAATAATGATAGACTGTTGTCTTCCACAAACTGCATTGCATAATGCCTTGATATTTCCTGAATAAGAAAAAAGGGTTTGTTGTGAGGTCATCCTGCGGTAATTTGCCAACCTGATTCAATAACCTTATTGAGTGTTCGTGAGTGAGGTCACCGAAGTATCACGGCAGAGTGGATATCGCAAAAGCATGACTTCTCAGTGTTGAATGCATGAATAATGGAGAATTCGACCCTAAACGAACTCGACCAGTGAAAAACTTGACCCGTAACGAACTCGACCCGTGCTAAGAATTCAACCCGTAACGAACTCCACTTGTTTTAAATTCTCTCAACTGAAGTAAGTATGTTATCTTCGCTTCATATTTTGTCTTCTCTGGGATAGAAAACATACAGAAAACCATTCCCTTAATCCTATCCCTATCCCTAACCCTATCCCTATCTCTCTTTTTTTATATATTTTTTTTATTTAGCTTAACAACATCTGATACAATCAGTTCTTCCTGTTGCAAAAGGCTCTTACAATCAACTTTCGAGTAAACATGCTACAAGCGACTCACTAAGTGAGGGAAATTATGTACAAGTGACTACATACAGAGATTGATTAATGGAATGAGATGGGGTAAGTTTCATCATATAAGATAAGTTCAACTACCAAATAGAAACTATTACATGTCAGCCATATTTTTTACCACTCTTTTGAAGACTGGGACAGTTTCCAATTTCTGAATGTCAGCGTCGAGGGCGTCCCTTGCCTTACGCCCCCTATACCAAGGTGATTTTTCGTACCTACTCGTACGGTGCCGATACCATTTGAATGAGACTTCTGGTGCGACGCACTCGGAGGTCCCTAACCCTATCCTTAACCCTAAACCTTTCCCTAAACCTTTCCCTAACTAGACAGACCTTTTCTTCTATATGAAAATGTCTTATTCATGTGTATCTGAGACAGGTCGAGTTCTCCAATCAATTTCTCCAATCGATCTCTCCAAAACGGGCAAGTTCTCCTGACAACTACGGGTTGAGTTCGTTTCGGGTCAAGTTCTTCAGTGACCGAATGCATCACCCAACAGGGTCACCATACGTCTACAACCGAATCTATTATAAGTTTCCGAAACTAATATTAAGAAAATAGTTTAAACTTTCTTCTATGGCAGAAATAATTGTCATATCCATGTTCTGGCATACCCTTTATTTGTCATATAGCACGTAGACGCCACAAGAACAATGTCTGAGAACTGCTCATATAAAAAAGGGTTCTTATCAGGTCCCACGCCACCACGTTCTTCTCAAGAGGAAACATGGTGACTGAGCCCATAGGGATAGCCGTTCGTGGTCTTTTGTCCCATAGAATATGTCCCGATGCCAGTGTAGTGCGATAGTTTGTTACTCTGCAATAAACCGTTATTATCGCCCATTACTATCTGGTACGCATGCATGTATGGGGCGCCGTTCTGGACAAACCCCTTTCGTCCTCATTTTCGTAATATACTATGCCTTTCGTCCCAACAAATATTTTGGGTCATCAAATAATGGTTTCCTTCTCTATTTCGTCAACGAAATACACAACGAAAGCTATATTTAAGAACCCCATAATTTTTTTAAAAGACAAAAATATTGTACAAAATGTTTTTTTCCCAAACCACTTATTTCGTCCACAAAATAAATTTCGTCAATCACAAAATAAATTTCGTCAATCACGAAATAAATTTCGTCAATCACGAAATAAATTTCGTCAATCACGAAATTCATTTCGTCAATCACGAAATTCATTTCGTCGAGTTCCTTCTACATACACCAGGGGGCGACACTGTGCCGCTGGAGGCGCCATACTTATACCATATCCCTTATACTTTCCTAAAATACTTCTCCCTGTCCCAAATACTTCACTCCAAATCCCTTATATCTTGTATCTCCAAGATCGGGTTCAATATTATTAATTGTTCACGAATTGTTCTTATTAATAACTGCTTATCAATAGATTTCAGGTTTAAAAAAAAACATTAGTCACGGCCGGGAATCATACCCGCGATCCGGAGATCAACATCCGATACTCTAACCACTACACCATCAAGTGTGGTGTTACCATGTTGATTGAATGGTAATAGTTACTAAGGGGTACTGTCCCTATAAAATGCTGCCCCTCCACCACACTGCCCCTCCACGATACTGTCCCTCCATCATACTGCCCCTCCACCATACTGCCCCTTACAATACTGTCCCTCTCCACCAAACTGCCCCTCCACCATACTGCCCATTAACCATACTTCCCCTAAACCATACTGCCCCTTAACCATACCACCCCTCACCAAGACATTCCCTCAACCACCATATTACCCCTCAACCATACTGCCCCTCAACCATACTTCCCTTACACCATACTGCTCCTCTACCATACTGCCTCTTAACCATACTGCCCCTCACCCATTCTTCCCCTCAACCACCATACTTTTCCTCAACAATACTGCCTCTCAACAATACTGCCCTTAATCCATACTGTCCTTAAACCATACTGCCTCTCAACCTTTATGCATGAGCATGCGCAGTGTTGAAGTCCACAATTGGAAAGTGAAAAATTTGCCGAAATAAAGCATATCACAATATATCACGACATGTAATTCTCATGTCTTACTAACAGTTTCTGTTGGTGAAATACTATTCTTTTCATTTATTTACATTAAAATCACATCAAAATAGTAGTACGGTATGTCCACTGGTCCGTGCTAGCTGAACGGAAGAACGTGTCCAGACACATGCGCGTATTGAGTGTGTGATCGGTTTATCGCAGGGTAACAAGCTATCGCAGCACCCTAGAGGCAGAGGGGTGTATTTATGGTATAAAAGGCTGATAACAGCATCCCTACAGGTTCAGTCACTACGTTTTCTTATTACTAGATATCTAAATAACATTAGATGTCCTTACAAAGTGTTACAAGGAGCCCAAACATTATTTATACTGGACCACTAGCAGCGGGGAGTATTTCAGAGACGTTCGGCAGTATGTATACAAGAATCTATGATAATAGTGTTTTCAAATTGAAAATGCTATGAATATGGCTGGTTACACTGATAAATATTTAGATAACAAGGTTCTAAACATCTAGCCCTTATACTAAAGTTATTTCCTCATGACTACTTAATGATTCACTAAACTCACACCAGTGTTACGTAATTGTTTTACTTCGACCGTCATGTTATGATATGCAGTGTTTCTTTGCGGTACGTCTAGACAGTATGGTTTTCATCCAGTCTGCTTCATTTATGAGCATACATGTCTCGCCATTGTATGAACCCGTCACAATGAACCTATTGTGATTGACCTTAACGATTGACTTTTTGCCCTTAGCCTCGCTCCATGGCGTCGGTCTGGCCCCGCTGTATTTTTATACACAGCAGTTATCAGTCATGACCTCTTTTATTTCATACGGTATATTGATTACTGTATATATGAGAAAGTGCAGCAGCCAATTTCCGGTGCAGTTATATTTCTCCCTTTTGTTGTGCTAATGTGTCCATCTGTGTACTGCTATAGTGCAAACGGGGAATTAAATATTACGAGCAAACCATCAACTTATGGGGTTTGAATTTGATCTGCAGAGATGTTTAAGTACACGTTGCAAGGTATATTCTTCCTATTTCATGTGTGATAGGTGTATGGCCAAGTCAAATATTGAAGTAGATCAGGGGTATGGCTGCTTCTTCTATAATGAGTTCATGACATTCTGAAGATGATGTCAGTAATCTTAGTGCCTCCTATGTAACAAATGAACCGAAAAATGAATTGAAATAACAAATACAATGGGAAGTATAGCATGTATACCTACGGATCAATATATAAAAAGAACCAAGGACCAGCAGAATTAATGGATTACTTTACACTGAAGGAGGCGGTATATCTCTTAGGCCATCTCGGGCATGTTTACCCGGGAGATGTAGTTCAGCGTTACTACACAAGGCGTCGCACTAGAGCCTGCGTTATGAATATCACGAGACAACATGCGTTGTGAATTGAGTAGGGTATCCAGGACAGACGTTTTTAGAGCGTGCTTGCACGCGTTATATGCATTGCCTAGAGGCTAGAGTGGTCACCATGACCAATCAATCAAGACCAACATAGCTCATTGACCCACTAATGATTGATGTGTTTGGATCTTTGACTTGGTGCAAGTGGGTTTCAGAAAACTAGATTAAGAAACTAAATGTGTCACAAACCTTATTCATTCATGATTGCACGCTCATTCATCAATGATGAATATTCAATTTGCTCCTAGTTTCTTTCTTCTGTCTCAAATGTACATGTCATTGTAAGTTGGTAGGACGTAACCGTCTCACAGGGTAAGTGTCCTCGGCATTTCCTTCCTCACACCACGAGAAAGTAGGCCCCTACGGTTTTCTTGACCAACCACATCCTACAGAGAAAGGCTACCGGAAAGAGAAGGGGACGGATTTTCCAACTCAACAGATCAACTTTCACAATCAAGACCTTCACAGATCAATTTATCATGGGGCCTAGCCCCACTCTTGTCCAACTGTTTATAGCTCTACGCAAAGAACGTAGGTCAGTATCGGCGATTCAGTATACTCAATTTATATACATGATATAATAATAGTCGTCTATTAGCCGCTCTGTGTGTAGCAGCAGTGGTGGATCTGTAAGGACCTGCTACAAGTATCTCTGTGAGGTGCTGACTCTGCTATTTTCGACACAGTGTCAGAACCAGTCCAACCGGGTTATCTGAACATCTGGCAGGTACCTAGAATTTAGGTTGGTTTCTGTGTTGGTAAGAACGGTCCCAGTAAAACTGACTGGTCAGCTGGGCACCAGGGCCCTGTTTTTCAGACAAGACATAATCGCTCTATGATACTCTAAGATGTCTCTGAGAATGGAAGACCATTAGCAAGACACAAAATGGCCGCCGTCCTATAGACACGGTCTCAGCACGGCAGGTTCGATCGCCGCTAAAAACGTCCTTGCCTAAGACAGGTATAGAACTGTCTTAGGTTCTATACTGCAAAGACTGCCCAGTAACAGCTTCAGGGTAGCTTACACCTGGGAGTGGAAAGCCAGTGGTTAAGTGGGTAGAGCCCCTGCCTCAGGATCTGAAGGTAGGGAGTTTGATCCCTGCCCAAGCCCAACTTTTTTCTTTTATTTCTCGGTGTTATATCGGCGGATCCGAACGACCGATCTTCTCCATATTTGGTACGATTATAGATTATATGTATCCCTTACTTGTGTAAAAATTTCTTTGCTTAATTTCCGTGGGGTCAATATCAAGGTCGCCGCATAAATCAGTGGAGGGTGCTCTGGTGGTCTCTGATATACACTGGCCACCAGAGCAGACGTTTGCTATGACGAAATTTAAACGTGAATAACGGCCAAACGGTGCGGCCGACCTTCTTGATATTTTGTACGATTATAGGTTATATGTATCCCTTACTCGTGTTAAAATTTCATTGCTTAATTTCAAAGGAAAGTGAAGTTGCGCATTTGGTACGACATGTCCAAAACTGTCTTGGCCTGAGACACTTTGGGAGACATAATCGGCTATAGGAATCAACAAGTGTCTTAACTATAGCACACCTGGCTGCACCCTAAGTGTCGTGGAGCGACAATCGTTGGCCGATCCCCTAAGATGTCTTATCTATAGCACACTGACAGCTGTAAGATGTCTTCCACATAAGATGTCTTGTCTGAAAAACAGGGCCCAGACTTACAAAAGACAACCAGTGGGGACCCAGCAGGGTTCTGCACATGCCCAGTGAGACTAGGTAGTTATATATAAGAGCCTGCTCAGATCAGCTGGACACACTGGGGGTGGAAGGACTACGTGTGGTCCCTCCACAGGGCTTTGTCTCTGTTCCCTGCTGGGGTAGACCTTCAGGTCCCCTATGGGCAGGGTTCGGAGGGTCCCGGAACTCCGGAAGGAGGGGGTTGACTTTCGGGCCCTCCCTTTGGACAGAGTCTGGGATACCAGGTATCAGCAGGCCTAGGGATTTTCCAGGCCTCCCTCATATGATCTATGGTAAAACACATCTGTGGGTTCGCAGGTGGGACCAGCACTGGGATGGTATTCTGGACCAAAATCTGGTGGTGCTTGGGATGAGCTCCAGCTGTACCCAACACCCATACAGTAATATAGAGGAAACTTATGAAAGTTTAGGGCCAGAGCTCGTATCCCATTGAGTTTGAATCGCGTAGTAATTTACAAGGCAAAGCCATGTAAATTATGAAGAGATTCAAACGAGATTGACTGATGGGCTAACATTTGTGATATAATCCCCCATTGAATATTTTCCTAAATACCTCATGGGCGTTTGATACGAGTTCCCAATGTTAAGTGTATGTAGAAAAAATACCAGGGGTGATATAAGTAGTGTGACACTAAGCGCAGCAGAGCTGCTCAAAGGTACCAGCTCACGTTAGCGCCTCATAACAGGAGTTACTCTGCGCTGCCGGAGGTTCCCACTAGAGGGCGTGTTGAACCGGGAGGTAAGATCGGATAGTTGAGAGAGAACTTTTAAAGCTAGTAACTGTCGGGGTTATAGCACAGAGAAGAGCTGCTCGACGTGCACAGGGTTTTACGCCCCATTCTTAAAGATGAGACAGCCATCAAGAATAAATCCAAGGTAGCAATTAGCCTTCGGTGTTAATAAATCTATACTCATCATATTCTCGAAATACATACTAATGGCATGCACCAAAAGTATGTATGATGCCTTTCCGATATGACCTACATTTGCAATCACAATGGTCAGGAATAGAAAAAGGATGCAAATTTTCCCAATTTCCGAAATTACACAATAATAATGTCCGTAGGCTGTATCATATTGCCACACGTTACCCGAGTTTACTGAGACATTGTTTCCTATGTTCTAACCATAACATATTTAACATCCTTGATAATAGGTAGCAGTGCATTCAAACTCATAGTAATCATGTTCTAAGCTTTTCAAATTCATGAGACCCGAGAATGGTTGGTGGGTTGGTAGAAGCTAAGTTGGTTTGTGCCAGCTCCGGGGCGTTTAAATGCAACGTTTAAGCATCTATCTAGACTTGATCATCAGATTTCCGGATTCTGCCCTCGTTCAATATCTGGAAAACGGAAGACTGTAGATTCAATTTGAGGAAGTCTGACCGATGTTTTGGCTTCTCTGAAGTGATACTGGTCGTGGGCATGTCACGGAGTGATCTATATATATGTTACATTTATTTATGACGGAAATACATGTACTTGTAGAGGAGCAGGCATACTTCATAAGGTGAAGCGTAAAAGGTACCACCTCCAGAGTTCTAGATCCTATCAACGTAGAAGTGATATACTTGAGTAGGGGGAGGATGTCCTTTCCATTCCTTGACAGCATATATCCATGCATCGAAAAACACAAAGGGGAATATCCAATAGGCAAAATACATTACTTATATGAGTTTTGGTCTTTTGTATATGTACTGAACATAGGCCCAGTCATTGGTTTATAGGTTAGGCATAGTGGGGACTGGTGCAACAGAACTAGAATGCATAAATGATAACGGCTAAAGTCGATACTCACATGAGTATAGATCTTTGGTATCCAAAGACAAGAGAGTAGCATTCAAAGATATCAGTTAACTAGACCATTTACTAATTTTTAAGAAGAATCATTAATGGTTAAGTTATATCTGTGTTACACTTATTATTAATAGTATTATTAAATAGTAATATATATATACGCATGGCTGGACTTCCTCAAGTCTCTTATGGACATTTATTCAGAAATTGGTGGAGTGTCTCATTTGGTTCTGATGAAAGAATGCCAGTAGGTAGTTTATAGTAAACAAAAATTGTGACTGAGGGCAAAGGATGATATCCAATCCGACGGATGGCCATCAGTACATATTCTGACGTACCAAGTGCGCAATGTCACACGCACGTTTCCCCGCCTACGGCCTCTTTGATCCTGTTTTTCATGACTTTATCAGGTCCTCACATCCCAGTTATCAGTTACCCCAACTTGCCTCCTACACACCACAATCAAACAAAGACGTTCTGGTAGGACAGTGCAGCCGACTGGACTTCTCACTCTTCTAGCAGAGGTTTGGCTTCTAGCTTTCCTCTCCAGTATACCATAGGAGAGTCAGTAATCTGAGTGAAGAGTGGGTTATTCCTTGTCTGGGACCGGGGCCATGCCCAGAAACACCCGGGGCTCTGCAGTGCCGTTTCCATGAGGATTCGTATCCGCCATTATTGTTTTTCTGACCTCCAGTTTGTTTACCAAACCTGACGGAACTTGGTTTCAGCTGCCTATCCATATCAAACTTTCAAATCCACTGTTCTGAAACCGGCTATATTTATCTTACCGGATCTTAGTATTTCCATATTCCTTTATTGATTGTAGATATACATGTATTAGTTCTAATGTTATTATTGGGTCTTTCGCTATTGTCAGCGTTTACCATGTGGATCCCCTCTCATCACAAGAAATTAGAAAAATCCTGCAGATACGTTTATGTAGCTCAAACACCAATTTAGTGTGTTGTTCATTATAGTAATTCTTACAGTATTACATCATAATGATATTTGCGACTTTAGAATTATATCTTAGTATTTTGTTTTCCTCAATAAAACCATCATATCGTCTAATCCTCCGTTATTATAAGAAGAGGCATTCTAGGTTGATGTGACACTCCTAAAATGTTGAATAAATGAACCATCCAAGCAAGTAAACGACTAACCAAAGGAGCCCTTTGAGCTCTCTCCCATCTCATTTTCTTTGTACCTCATCAGGCAGGCGTCTCCAACGTTATTTCTTCACCTGCTCACTAAGGCCACATTTAAAAACGTCTCCAGTGGCGGTGATTTGAGTGAGACCGGGCTTTATCGTCTGAGTTGTTTGTGGATGTGGCTGGGTATAGGTTAATAGACAGGTGAGGACGTGGCCCCCCTGGAGGAGAAACACCTGTATACACCTAAAAGGTGGAAAGGGGCTGGAACCTGCCCCGCCATCATCACTCACCTGTCGGGTTGGGTGCTGAGCCACCTGGATCTACTACCTATATCTGAGGTGTTCGGGGCCTAGACATACTGTACCCTCACCCTTACCCCTGCCCTTACCCCTAACCACCCGACCCGCGCCTGTTGGAGCAACGAACTATGGCTCAATGAGATTCTGTTTACCAGTAGGACTGAGCCGATATTAGCAGGATATTTCTTATTTCAATTGATGGCATGGTTTTAAGGATGAAAAAAAAGTTTTAACAGCAAGCTCATATCTAGATTGATCGTTGATGGAATGCATCAGGTATCCTATGTTATCCAAAAGCCAGACACACGCCTACGGCTATAGGGTTGTAGATATGTGAGATCAGCAGGTCTGAGTGTGCCTGAGTTAGCTAGGCATTTATGAGTTGATGATTCTAAGATTTTTAACCACAATCAACCCAGACGGCAAAGAATCAGCACACCCATTCTCACATCCTACAGAGACGTTCACAATTCTAGAAGTCATAAATAATGTCGCTCACTTCCTTTTTATCCGAAAACTTGTTTTGTACATGTAAATCCTCCTACTCGGTGAGTCCTAGATCTATGGACACCGTGATAAATTGCGATGGCGGGAAGTGTTTTTATTGCTCTGCTCGTCCATTGGATCTGGATGTAGTTTTATAAACACAGCGGTTTATAAGTTGTTTACTGCACAGCGGAGACATGGCATTAGTCACATGAGCGACTATAGCTGCTACCGACTGTCTCACTATTGGAAAGTCTGAAGACCGACCACACCTCGCATATTGCTATATCTATATAAACATTTTATACTATGTATACCCTCCGGAACTCCCCCACTCCATGTCAACAATAGTTTCGATGTAGTATTAATACGCCGTGTTTTCTGATTCCATGTCGTTAATAATACTTTGAGGAAATAAATCTAATGACGTTATAAAAAGGCAGTATGGGATTCACAGTACAGAGGTGTTCCACCCGGCCATATTCTATATCCGTTGCTTTAGATAAAGATGTGTTATGATATCCCTTGAGGGTGAGGATCGATAACCAATCTGTTCTAAAAATAAAACAACTGTGTGGATGGGGGGGGGGGGGGGGGTGTTCCTAAATCCATTCATAGATCATGGCCTATACTAACAAAAAGTGAGGGCCCAAACACCTGGCATTAATGCTGGATACTGGTCTTTCTATTCTTGGGCCCTCACCTTTTTTCATCCTTCCTTGTTTGGTATACAACGAGGAACACATATTAGGTTCATCTTTGAGGAATTCCTAAAGGCATTATTTAAAAAGGTTTTAAATTTATATATATATATATATATGTAACTTCTAAAAACACCTCATATTCCTATACACAGAGGGTACGTACTTCATGTAGTAGTTGTGTACGCTCGGAGATAACTCTGTCCTAATCATAAATCATTCATCAGAGAGAGTGTCTTTTCTGGCACATTTCGTTATAACAGCAGTTGATACCCCGGTACCTGCTCCCCTGTTTTACACCTGAGAGCTGCTCCTCTTCCTGCCTGACCCTCTGCATCACCACCACCACCACCACCATCAACCGCCTCCACCACCACCACAAACATCAACACCACAGCAACAACATGACTGCACCACTACACACCACACATCCAGACTATCCGCTCATCAATCTCCATGCAGAAGGTTGGTTTGGATCCGTGCCTCTCCTTCAGTTACGAGCATCTGGATGGAGAATGGTTCACTACACCCAGAGATCCAGCTCCCTCTGCTCCTTGCAAAGGATCTGACTCATCGGTTTTTGGCATCGTGTTTTTCACCCATCGAAAATGCCCGGTGGAAATAACTTGTTCTAATGCCACATCGCCCCTGTTGTTGATCTCTAAGCCTCTGTGGAGGCCTATAGAGGTGTGTATTGTTGATATCCCTTGTTTAACCCGGGGGCGTAGCGGGCAATAATTTGGGTGTCATTGTCGACGAACTTGGGAGATTACTCAGAGGACATATGAGATGGCAAACCAAGAGAACACAACACAGTGGCCATTGTAGGATAGTGGGAAGAGGCAGCAGATTCAACGACGACTCTGAAGAGAGGGATAGTTGTGCATGTCAAATCCTTGTCATTTCATGGACATAGATCAGAAATGCCCTTGGCCTGTCTTGTGATAAGTTCAAATCCACCCACTTTCTTGATTGAAAAGGAGAAGAAGGAAGTCAGAAGGCAGGCCTAGCAGTGTATATCGTTTGTTCACCTTTGGGAAGACTCGCCACTTGATAATTCAGGATACAGCTTGCAATTGGTCTATAAAGACAGACAGTTGCACCCTTCTTTTAACACCGCTCGATATTATGGGAGGGAATGAATCAGAAATGGCTGGGTTAATTACATAGCTTACAAACTAGGGAATTCTAGATCTGTTTCTATGACCACTCCATGGCGCACACTGTCGTAGATAACGAAGGGATAGTGTCTGCAGCATGGTAAAAGTCTATGTAAACTCTCCCTAACCTAGGCAGCGTATATGAGCATGTGACCCATGGTCAAAAGGGATAAATTGTAAAACCCCCAGTTTTGTTACAATTTCCAGAATAATAAAAATATCATATATAGAGTTCGTTGCAAATAAAAGCGATATAGAGTGCCTTAGATTTCGGAAGTCCAACTTCCTGTAGAGAAAGATTTAATCAATTTCATTCACGGAATTAGTGATGAAAGATTGCATAGTAATGACATCATTAACATAAGGTGTTATTTCTCGTTCTATTTACCCGGTAAATCCCACTTCATAATGAGATCTTTGATGCATAGTTATTCTTCAGATTAACTTTCGAAGGTGTGGTAATGATTGGTGAAGTACATGTTCACCTGAAATATTTATACCACTGACGCGTCAAGCCACCTATGTTATTGGAAGGCATAGGTGCCCCCTACCTGTGAGGGCACGTCTCAGGCGAACATCGGGTCAGGTGAGAGTAGAGGGTCAGGTTAAACTGGATACCGGTACAAATAAATATGTGCTGACGTATAGGCTAGTGGGCTGTTGAAGCAAGTTCTTTCTTTTCTTGTGCTGGTGCTGGACGATACGATAAACCAAAAGATAAATAACATCCTGGACAATGTTTTTCATTCAGTGCTGTATGACTAAACAGAAGATATTTTCTTGTTAACGTATTTGTATACAACACCTAGTAAGATAATTATTTTACTCTTATGGTCAAAACATCTTATGCTTACGATGTTATTTTATACAGCAGTATGGTACAAAAGACAATAGTCTTTTGTTGGATAAAATAATGTGTTCTAAGCATAAGATGCTTTGATGATAAAAGTAACCTAAAGCTTTTACAATGTGTTGTATACAAAAAGATTTAGAAAATATCTGACTTTAGTCAGCAGTCCCCTGGCTCCCAGGCAATGGGGCCGGGTGTCCAGTTAGCACCCGTCCCTCGCCATTCGAACACCTGTGGCCACGGCCAACCGAAAGGTTGCATTGGTGACCCGCAGTAACCCGACCTAGAGAGCTGGTGAAACCAAAATTCAGAGGCACTGTACGAGGTGGGAAGTGGATTGGACACATACTTTATATCTTGCAGGTTTTGAATGGTAGTTTGAACCTTAATAAAAGAATTAAACATTTCAACAATATCATATCTGAGCGGGATGCATTAACATTATGTAAAAGTGAATCTTATTTGTTCAATATTAAGAATCCCACCTGGACAAGGAAGTTGGTGACCCTGAAGTATAGTATTGTGTCAGAGCAGCTGTCATAGTGATGTCAGCAGTGTTATACACCTCGGAACAAATGGTATATTTATCATTGATGAATGTGTATGGAATTTCTTTCTATACAAATAAAGGTTCTTGGTTTCATCCAGTGAGCGGGTCATTTGCCGTGACCCGCCTGGTACTCAGACAAACAATCACTTCTACACCTGCCTTTGTAGAGTCCAAACATGCACCAGTGGGTCAGTGAGGGTCTGGACTTATCAGCTTGGCACACTTCTAGGGCACTGGGCCTCGGCACCTTACCAATGTCAGAGAGTTGGCATGCGAATCGTGAAGGGTTAGTACACCTGGCATGTCCCAATTTGTACGAGGTGTTCAGCTGTGGGGGAAAACAGAGGGGCCTGGGGCGGAAAGTCCAGCTACTTCATGATTACAAAGGTCCATCATCAAGGCTGAAGCAAATCTTTAATAGGGACGCATCCTGAAGTCTTGTGCCGTTAGACAAGAAACATAGATAGAAAAAAGATGGAACACACAGCTCACCTGCATTATGATTCCGAGAGTCAGACTTGAGCTTGTCACTTTCTTATATAGAAGAGAATATCATTACAAAGTTTCAAAAGGTGTAGTTCCACACCTTCCCATGGAGTCTCCTGTAAATACCAATAGAAGAATTGCCTTGCTTAAGTACTTGTTACACAAGGTTTAACCAGGTTCGTAATACTATCCCAGTGGAATTTTTAAAGGTTTACTAGACCTTGTATAATAAGTCATTACGATAGAAACAGAGGTAAAGGTTCGTAATTCTGGTTGACAGGCATAACAGTTACTCGGATCTGTCTATGCAGACGTAGAATACGGCATTTTATGCCCAGATGTCTAGCATAAGACCAGCCACAGTAAGTTTCAGAGACATATATCTAGTGCTATATATCATAGAACTACTGCATGATCATGGGTTGACCTTAGATTGGTAGGTATAGACCCGCGGCTCCCACCTTGGTTCCCCAGGCTACCCCGACCCATCGTTGTACATGACTACAAGAATTCAGTTACTTGATATCCTTGGTTTTATCCTATGCATGATTAAATGATATAGACATCATGAATTTTCTTCTCGTGCAAACTCTCTCATAGCCGCCATTGCATATGGGGCATTTCTACTGAAATATATCATATTTTCTGATTCTTAGTTCTATTATCTTCATTTAAATTCTTTATGTTTGATGCCCGTTGAAAACGAGATACAATATCCATGGTAATCATTTAATTAATTTTGTTGGAATTACTTTAAATATTCATTGATAACCATCTCACAAGTAGAGAACATGAATATTGATTGTTCATAGAAAAACAGTGAATTCTGTCTTTTATCGCCATCGTGATTTCAGCTGGATATTTGTACATACATACTAGGCGTCCAATATCTCACTGATGTGTGTAGAGTCCAAGTCTATATATACTCACTGGTTTCAGGAATATTGTTAGACGGAATTAAGGTAGGGTAGACACAGAGAGAGAGGGTGTGTGTGTAACTGGAGGGCAAGGGCAGAGATAGAAATGTAGGGAAAGAGGGAGGAAGTATGTTAGAAGAGGGGGAGGAAGAGTTAGAGGATTAGAAGAGACGGGAGACAGGGATAAAATGACAGAGTTGCACACACGTGAACCCGCTGTATACGTTTCCTTTAAGAACCATTGGGATTCCCGACTGTTTATTGTGGGAATGTGTTAAGCAATAGACGGCATCCCAAGTTTGCACACAAGTGTGAGTCATGGGGCAGCCCAAAAGTCACGGGGTCATTTCCAGGGCACCTGCAGAAGGCCCTAAGAAGAGCTTTGCATTTTGTGGAGGTATGTTTCATGGGATGCAACTACATGGCCGGATCCAAAACTAAACAATGATTTCCATCCCGGATCATGGTTATTTTCCATGATGCCAGTTATAGCTTGGTGTATCTAAAATCCAAGCCATATGCAATGTAAAACAGTTAAGCACAGCCTAAAAGACTATACAGATCTGTGATGTAGTAAGCGAGCAGTGCAGTCAATGAAGGGTTATCGAGAAGAAAAATACATGCGGGGCTATAATGCAAACTTCTTGAGCTAACCCAATTAACAGTTACCACAAATAAATGATAATACATCTGAATGCGCAAATCAGTTGAACTACTGAAATGTAACCATACACTAGACTCAAGGAAAAGAAGATATCACGTTAAAATCAAGAAGCAAGGAATTCGAATAACATTCTATCGGACGAATAAATAGAAAATTAAACTCTTTTACAAACAGAAACGTTGCACGTAATAGAATGGTTACGATTACCTAGGCCACCTATGTACATATCATATACACACTTTTTTACTTTCTATAAAGAGACGTACTTCTTAGTATGTGATTTTGAACTTATATATTGCATATTTCAAAGGACAATTTCTACATATTCGTATAGAAAAGAATACCCAATGCGACAAAACCTTATGGAAGATTGAGAACCATAGAAAATATCAATATCATGTGTCTACAAGAACCTTCAACGCCCATTCGCTACGATATTATTCTCAAGCAGTTTTATGAACCTTCGGGTACTTTTATGAATAGCATGTTGTGTCTCGATTAGTCCACATCCAGACAGCCCCTAACCAGAAGACCAGGTGAAATGCTCTGATCCACCATGTGGCTTCCGTTAGCCGTGACTTGTCATCTTCTCCCCAAGGTGTAAACATAATTATAAAACATTACACGCACCACCTTATCTCGCATCCTATCGCGGGGCAGAATTTCTGAAATCACAGAACCGCCGGTACGTCAGTCGGCCATATGGTACCGCTATCAACCAGCATCTTTCTCCGCGGGACAGCTCCTTTATCTGGTTCCTGGCGTGCAGCAGGATGATGTGAGGAACCCTCAGCGTTATACGTTTTCGCCAAGCGGCGTGGCCCACCGCCCACTTGTATACGATTAATTAGTAGGGCCCTTCTTGCATCATGGTTTGGATCAGTAGACGCGGTCTGGATGCTGGATGTTTATTCAACTTGATGCTAGCTCACAATTTTACAAACTTTCGATTTTCAATTTCTTTTTACAAGATATTGGATAACGTTACCTCTCCTTGTACTTACTTTATACTTACGAGATATTTATTTATTTGTATCGCAGAACCTACTAGGTGTGATTGTTTATCATCATTAATAATCTGATTATCAACTCTGAATAAACAACAAAATCCAGACCATTCCACACCTAGTTATCTTGATAAATATGAATATGAAACCTAGCAACGTATACGAAAAACCCCTGATCATAATACTTGTTTTTCATAAAGATCTTGAGAGCGGCTTGTATTATCTTCAACCTAGAAACTAGAGTTAAGTCTATTACAAATTTGCAAAACCAGCAGGAACCATAGAGATTATCTTCTCATCCAAAACTCTACTTCGCCGATAGAGAGGGGCTGGGTATATAGCTTAGTTGTACGACGCTTGAAATCAAATTCTGATCATTCCCCTGTACCATGGTTCCCTAACATTTACATCAACTCATTGCATAGATTCGCACTTACTGTGGTATGATTCTAACTGTAGCTGCAGCATGAATTCCCAACATCCCAAACCTCCATCTCTAGACCACAGCCTCCTGTGACACGCACTAACCGTGTAGTAGCTATAGTCGTTAGTGGTGTACGCACCCACTAACCCATCACTGTGGACTCTAGAGGGTGCACTCTCATCCTCTCATTCCTCACCACCATGGAGAGATGGTCAAGAGGTCGCTGAACAAGTCACCACACACCCCGACCTTCATCTCATGTGTACCCTTGAGGACACCCCCTCCCAACCATCTCACCTCAGTCACCTCAGGAATGTCCTCTCGGTCAATAGTCGCCCTCTCCGCGATATTCTCTTGCCCTACACTGTCGGCTAGTCTGGAACCAAATCTCCTATCCACAGATCCGATGGGTGCGTGCTTGGTGTCAGGAGGTTTAAGAAGTGTTTAACTCATGTGGAAGATGGGGCTAAAACGGATGAGACACCTTAAAAGCATATTATGTTTCATAATCATATCATGTTTCTACAAAACTAAGTGGGCTGTATATATTCTGATAGCTTAATGCTATAGACACATCTGGAGCTATACAGCCAACGCTGGGTAGGGAAAAGGTTCTTGTCTTCTTGGATACAAGCTCCGAGAGGCCACAAACCAGAGATTCGCAAGACCAGCAGAAGCCTGCCCTTCCGAACATGCTACCTTTATGTTCCTTTTGTGTGACAAGATGTGAAAAAAATTCTGAAATAATCATATACATATGTAAACTGATGAATAATGGAATCCACAAATAGCAAACAAAAATAAACATGATAAAAAATCCAATATCTATTTTATTATACCTAGTCATGTGGTTTTCCCTCATGTTAACAGTTAAGACGGTACCTTTAGACAAGCTGTTAGATTGAATTATCAATGGTACATCTGAGAATGTATTTGTGAAATAGAAGATGGATGAATAAGTTAATCATTATTGAACATATTCTTAAACTTCAAAAGAATCCACAAAACCGAGAAATCTATCCAAATTTCTGCAGTATGGGAATGGGCCTTCTTCGAAAGTTGCATGAGTATAAACCATTACATCTTTCTATAACCTTGCCCTCTCTCCTGATCCTTGGCATCTGCCCCTGAGGTTGCTCACGATGAGTCGACCCTATTGCATCATCTGTGGCTCTGACGATTGCCGTCGGCCTACAGTCAAAACACCACTGGTGGCAAAGGTGTGCAGAGAGGGACTAGAGACGAGAAACTCCTTTATGATATAGTAATGGTAGGTGGATGCTCGCGGGAAGTGCACAGTGAGCAGAGGTGAGCAGATGAGAGTCCCTCCTCGATGTGCAGATGATAGCGCGAGGTGCTCGGTCCCTCCAGCCCCGTCCTGCTCCTCCCTCCGCCAAGGTAACCCAAGACACGCACTATTTCGGGTAACAGACCTACACGCACGTGTTGCGAGCTGCTCGGGAGCCGCTCAAGCAACCCCCACCACTGCTGGCGTGAGTATCCGTGTGATATGCTCGTGCTGCCTGCTGCACGCCGCTCACCTCAGCTCGTGAGCTGCTCTTTGAGAGAGAGGAGAGAGCCGAGCACTGGAGCGGTGAGCAGCTCGTAGATAACAACCTCACTCTCAGTTTTACCGGCTCACTCGGATCAAACGCTGACTTCAGAGGATTCTCGTAGAAATCACTATGTGAGCTTACCACCGTCATACAACGGAAAGGTACTTGTTAATGCGGAGTACCCGTCCCATTGGACTTTTACCTGGACATTGGTGGGCCACACTCGGTGGTCTCACTGAATGGAACTCAGCTGTAGAAAGGATTTTTTAGACTATGGGGTAAGTGTCGGTCTTTACTAAGTGGTCTCGAGTAGATATACACGTACGGCTAGAGACTAGTCATAATGTGCTACAGGCTATAGTACCCAGAGTAGTGTGTGTATAGAATACACGGTCTGAAATTATGTATAAGTATACCTATGATATCAGTAGAGTGACATGCAGCAGCATGTATCCATTCAGCATATGCTAAGCGTCCTTCCATGGGCTAGATCCGTTCAAAAAATAGGTAGTAAGGGGCATGGTATAACATATAGAAGTTCCTTCACGTCCGTTTTGGCAATAAATAACATGCCCTAAAATATAAAATGCTCCCCTGATTATAAGCCTTGGGCCTGTTGAATAATTAAGGCTGGTGCATGATGACCCTTTTCAGTACCCCAACGAGATCCAATAACGATGTGGGTCAACTTTATTCAACACTTTGGATGACTTTCGACCGGCTAGGACTATATTAGCAAACGAGCTTGAATATTATTAGACTCATTGTACTCTTGTTCTTTCGGTGCCCTTATATTGTCGGAGGCATAAGTTATTCAATAGAACCCAGTATGTAATCTATTTGATAATAGTACAAGTTCGGGATTAGAAACGGGAAATGCTGTATGCTCCTTGTTCATCTACAGTATTTGTAGGTAAAATGTTCACGCCAGGGCTGGGTACACTGGCTACAGATGAGGTAGCCTTACCATACCCTTGATCGCCTCTATATTATAGTATTAGTAGTATCCACAAACACATACCCAAAAGTGTTTACGATTATGTCATCCCTCTTCTTGGGCTACATTCTGAATAAGCATTTGATCACTTGTTCATGCGTTCTATATTGAGATATGTTTTGCGATCTTTCACTTTCAGCTTGGTTCAAGCATGCTCTCTACTCGGTTGCTAATTAGATCATGATTATCATTCTCAGCCAATTATTTCCATCGTGAATCAAATCGTGACATGTATATCTATATGTATTTGAGGGATTTAGTCTAGTTGATGAAGCGAGTAACATGCGCAATACTTTGTCTCACTGCTTTCCTAATCTGTTTTCATAGATTCGATATTAATGTCGCACAAGCCCAAAATAGAAGAGGCATACTACAAATAAGAATTCCACTTCGTATGGTTATAGGGTATGGTGTTGATAGTGCTGATAAATTGACTATCACGCACAGAGAGTAGATCATATTGATGTTCATCTCATCAACTAACTAAACACGATGCATATATATGCTGGTAACATGTTCCACTAATGTGAGAGGCTCATGGAAAGTTAACATTGCAAAGGCCCCCATGTACATAGGTGCCGACCTTATACCACAACAGACTGCCAGGTTTAGATAAGACAGCGATACATTGGCGATGCGTATGGGCAAAGTTTCCATTGACCGACGAACACGGTCTAGCCTTTTTTGTGTTCTTCTAATAGCCTATTTCCATTGGCCATCATCGATATACAGTCGAGAAACACCGAATGACCTTTAGTACTGCTGACGCAAAATCTAAATAGGCTATTAGGAGAACACAGAATATCCACACTATTTTTGTCACCCATTCAAAAGGGCCTATACTTTAGGGAGGTTATGTGGCCTAACGTCACGACTAATGGTGATTGGGGAAAAATATCAGAAAATCATAACATATCGTCTGTTCAGACTATGATGGTGACGCAACCCGTGGTAGTACTGTCAACAAGTTGCCATCCCATGGCAGACTGGCAGAGTGAAATAGTTAATTACCCGAGGTACTTACCAAGAACTGAAGGGGAATTTGTGTTCCTACGAGCCTAGGGCACTGTTTATGGTGCCCTGGGATAACAGCTCTGATTCCGGATTACAAAATTCCGGCGTTTTGAGGTGAGTGTCGCGGAAGGTTGTCACGAGACCATCATGCTGAATGAGGTATTTTCTGGGTATATTGTGAGAATTCTGACATCCGTAATCGGTTTCCGTGTTATCACAATACATTTGAATATTGTATATGTATTTGTATGTATATATATAATTGTGATAGATTATAGAGGAAACCTATCCAATCTCGTTTGAATCGCTACGTAATTCACCGGGCTTCACCTTCTGAATTACTACGCGAATCAAACTCGGTGCGATACAAGCTCGGACTATGAACTTGAATAAATTTCTGAATTAATCTAATCATTGAAAGTAACTAATTGGCTAACATCCCATTGGATCTTTTTCGTAAATATCTCATGGGCATTGGGATACAAGTTCCCAATGCTAAGTATATGGAGAAAGAAATACCAGGGGTGAGATAAATATATATACCCAATTGCGCTATATAACCATTGGGTGACCTGCTATAGGTATCATGATAGGTACTATAGAGGAAACTCATGAAAATTTAGGGTCTGAGCCCGTATCCTATCGAGTTTGAATCACGTAGTAATTCACAAGGCGAAGCCGAGTGAATTACTACGTGATTCAAATGAGATGGGATCGAGCTCTGACCCTAAACTTGAATGGGTTTCTGAATTTATCTCACCCTTAATATTGACTAATGGGCTAACATTTGTGACATTATCCCCCATCGGATATTTTTCATAAATATCTAATAGGCATTAGATACGAGTTCCCAATGTAGTCTATGGAGAAAAAATATCTGGGGTGAGATAAAGCCCTTTATCTCACCCCAGATATTTTATCCATAGACTTAACATTGGAAACTCGTATCTAACACCCATTTAGTCAGAGCTCGATCCTATCTCATTTGAATCACATAGCAATTCACGCGGCTTCACCTTGTGAATTACTACGTGATTCAAACTCGATGGGATACGAGCTCAGACCCTAAACTTTCATGGGTTTCCTCTATAGTATCCATAAAAGTCAGTGGCATATGCATAGATCTTTGTCTAAATTGGCTAATGGCGCAAATACTGTCTATTGGTTCTTAAATAGAGATCCCTTGGTACGTCTTTTGGTAAAGAGGGGAAAATACGATTTTACTCTCCGAGGATCCATATCCCCCACCTTTCAGAACATTTTTAAAGTTATGTTTAAAAGAAATTGAATAGACTAGATAGAATATCGTCTCTCTACTCGGTACCAGTGAGGTTCTCTGTCGAGCGAGTCTTCACCACGGGCAAGCTATACATCTTTCTGTTTTATACTTTGAGGAAAAGTGCCCATTGAAGCGAGTCTTGTGGAAGAGCAAAAGCAAACACTGGTACGGTTCACAGAGGGTGATGCACAGTGTTTAGGAGCAGAGAGCACACAGAGAAGACTCCCCCCTACTACCTCTAACGGGCTGAGTTGGTATCTGATGTGGTCTGCACGCGGCTGGCACGCTTCCAGGTCAATGCAGAGTTTGGCAACTTGTATCTGGGAAAATGATGCCACAGGTTGATGCCACTGGGAGCTCCTCAATGTCTAGACAACAATTACATGCAGAGAGTTCCAGACTGCCTGGGACTCTTCACTCTCCAAGCGTTAATCCTGCCATGAAGAATAGACACTTAGATACTAGATGTCATTATATCGTCTTTCATCTTAGCCTGATATAAATGTCTATAGGCTTAACATTAGGAACTCGTTCTCAATGGGCTTGCGAGTACGGTGACTCATAGTCAACGGGTGATAAACAGATAAATATTTCCAGGCTAAGGTAAAATCAGAAACTTATTCGTGTTTGGTCTGAGTCCCCATTCGCCATATCGTTTGGAGTGCTTCAGAATATTCACTCGGCTGGCGCCTCGTTCATATTACTGCACACTCCAAACTCGATGGAGATCGAGGACTAAACACTAATGAATTTCTTTCTTAGTGTTACTGTAATAGGAATTCCCTAATTATCCTGAATATATAGGGAATATTCACGTCACTTGAATTACCCATCCGTTAGTTATGACCGTTTCATATGTTCCAGTTTCCCCACTTGTCCAACATTTTAACATATGTTTTGCAAACATATTACATGTATTCTATTGCTCTCATCATAATTTAAACTGCCATCACATAGGGGACCGTCCATAAATGATGTCACACATGGGTGTTGGGTGGTTGATTGAAAAGTGTGACACAGCCTAAAAATGACAGAGTTGTGTGACAGAACACGCGTCACCTCATATTGTTAATTCATATTTTCTATTACACTTTATCTCACCCCTGATATTTTTGTCCCATAGACTTAACATTGGTAACTTATTATCCATGCCCCTATGAGTATTACAATCGTTCTCCTTGGTCTACGACACCATATATATACAGTGTGTTGTCCATTCTATTAGCGTGTGCAGGGGTGATATAAATACCAAAAGTGACTCGTTTTGGTCAAAGTAGACATTCTCCAACTCGTTTGAACGCTTTGTAATATTCTCTTGGTTCCCCTCGTTCATATACTGCTCCACGTCAAAACCGTGGAGAATGATGACTTTGGCCAAAACTTGTTGATGTCTTCTTTAGTCCTAATTCAGAGACTTCAGAGGCAACTTTCTATATGCTGGAAAACTATATTTTGCATTTTTTAAAGTTGATATATGCATGTTCATTTATGTAGGGTTTCCGTAAACAAAGTAGTTTTCAGCCTCCCTGTGTATAGCAATCAAATATAGAAAAATTGACATATTGATATATATAACACTTACTTAACATACTTTATTTCCATGAGGAACTTCACATTCTGTTGCATATAGTATACAACCATATACATGTACATGTACTTCCAGTAATTTCTCTCCAGTGTCCCCTCCGTCGTCCAACTGCGCTTTCCATCTCAACTTTACGATAAGAACAGAAGTTAGAACTCTGCTGACGATTACAGATCAAGCTTTCGAAATGTCATTGACCTTCTCCGGGAATATATGTTTTGCTTGGTTAAATTGGATCTTCTCCAGGTCTGATTTTCCCCATAACCTACCCGACAGACCGGCCTCGGCCAAAATCCACAAACCATCTGCCTCTTGGTCTTATAGGAGGTTCCTCGCTCCCCAGTACACAAAACACGCTTTTTGCATTGAGGATACTGCCGTCAGGGAGGGCATAACGGACTACATGAAGTGTGCACGTCTGTAGCCATCTCTGCTTAACTACATCATCATGATCTTATTACCAAATCTATGGCTGGGCTCATGTGGCTAGTCCCGTATTGTTTACCTTACAACGGAGTTAACAGAAAGAATATCAAATTGCTATTGGTAAAGTATTAAAAGTATTCAAACATTGTGATGGTGAGAATATATGTATCAGTTTTGGCGATGATATCGAAAAGTCATATACATGTACCATTTAACAAATAGGTGAGATGAAGTGAATGTAGGGACATGACATGACATTATAAAATTTGAGTAATACTTTTTCCTCGAAACGTCTGACTGAATGATTAGAAATAAAAGGAAGTAAATTTACGACATAACTACAAAAGGGATAGCTGGATGATACTCTTTGACATGTATGTTTTCCCCAAGGTCATGAACAATCCAACATCATTTCCGATGCCAGAACATAGGTCTTCCAGTGAATGCCAATCGTTATGAGAAACTTAACAAAACAATCCCGACAATCTCTCTCTCCCTCCCTCCCTCCCTCTCTCTCTCTCTCTCTCTCTCTCTCTCTCTCTCTCTCTCTCTCTCTCTCTCTCTCTCTCTCTCTCTCTCTCTCTCTCTCTCTCTTTCTTTCTATTTTCACCCTTATATCCTTTTTATTTTTGAGCATTAGATTTCGTCATATTTAGATCAGGCCTTAAATGTCGACATCTTTGGCATATTCAGCATTGGGTAATTGATGCGGGTACCGGGTGTCTGTATTGAACATGGACGATTTACGTCCGAAGAAAAATGAAGTTTATGATTTGTATTTGGTGCAAGAAATGATGTGTCACGTTGGAAAAGGCACGAAAAGACATGACATATAAATACGGTAAAGAACCCCTTCTGGTACACCTCGCTTAAGGGGAACACCCCGCGTAAGGGAACAGTTTCCTCAAGACAGAAATTTTTATTTAGTTCAATTTAACCCCCCTTAAGGGAACACTCCGCTTAAGGGGACACTTTGCTCGGAACGGAGTGTATCAATGATCGCATACTGTTTTCATAAATTCTAACTTTTCGGAGGATGATACATAAAAGCGTTCAGTGCATTCTAGGATAAAAAAAAGGTCAATGTGTCACGGGACAGCGGCCAAATTCCTGTCAACTTGGGTGTCACATACATTGATAAATTAAGGACAATGACACAGAAAAGGTGCTAAAGCGAAAGAGGCCATTAAGTACCACAATTGAGCAATATGCTCACTCAATAACGATCCAGATTGACCGACATTTCAGCCGGTTGATATCAGGTATTTACTATAGAGCACTTATATTTTGCGTTAACTGGAAAACATTAGCAGTACTGACTGCAGAATCCTTAGTATTATATCTACATTTTCAGTAGGTTTGTCAGATCTTCATTTCAGATTTTCAAATATTTGGTCATCTTATTAAATGTTCCAGGGGCTGATTCCTATCTTGAGGAAGGTTATAGTCTCATTAATTCTTAAATGCATTTCATGCCTTATCCAGAATGGTTTTGAATCGATATATATATATATATATATATATATCTGTTAATAATTTATTATCTACTCAGTCTATTAAACATATTACGATTCAGAGTACTGATCTGGAATTAATGGAAGCAATTCCTAAGGCTGCATTCAGGAACTGACCCCAACTCAATATTCGTTGTATCAAACTGTTATCACCATATTTAAGCATAGCCTTTTTGTTCACGCAAGTCGGAAGATAAAATCATACCATATGGTCTAAGGTATGACTTTTCTTTTTTCAATCACCGCGACAGATACAGGGGCAGTAAAAACTTCCTCAGTGTCATCTTACCTCCGTACTAGTTTGCCGCCTACATTCTGACTAATACACTCCCTTACTGAATTATCTCTAACGATCTGCTACATTTTTGTCTTTTGACCATGATTCTCTCATGTACTGCAAGATCCTAAAGAAAATAATGTGGTCAATCTATGACAGAATCAATATCTAATGTTGAGTGTGTCCCCTTAGACAGGGTTCTATTGTATATCGAATTGTATAATATATTGGCTTTGTTCGTGATCTAGCTCTACCAGACTCCGGTGCCGGCGCATCTCTTGTGTGCACTATTCACATCCTCTGGAGGTGCATAGCAATATCACGTTGCGGCAGGGTAGTTTTGGCATTTTATCTATCATCATTACCTGTGTATTCTTTTTTTTAAGGCTTAAAAGTCACCCTGTACCCTGTCAATAGGGCGTTTTTAGATATTTTTACATCAACTAGTGTAGAGTGTCTCTCTGCGCAAATCATCCTGAATAGGATCAACCTCAAATAATCCTGATACAGAGACGTACACCACCACCACCTCGCTATCAGTTATCTATGCCTGTCCTCGGATATCTGTCAACTAAGACATAAACATAGTCCCATTAGCGTCTTGGTTTTTAGAGCCTGAGCACTCAACCAGTCAGGTGTTAGAAGAAATGTTAATGTAACCATGGGAACACGTTCTGCCTGATTTTCTTTTTTTCATTTCATACAGTTCTGACTCTCGGTCAGATCTTCCACTGTAAGGGAATACATGCCCTATATTAAAAATAAAGACTTATTACACTGAAGCAATTTACATGTGGAATAAGTTAGATATATAAATAGATGTGTATAGGAATAGACAATAGTGAATACAGAAGAGAATGATAGTGGTTGAAGATGAACTTGAATTTTTTTTTTATTCAATAAACATTCATAACGACATACAATTCGCTGATGTACAGCGGTCTTCCATTATAAGCCGAAGGACAACACAGGACATACACAAGTAAAGGAGGAAAACTAATGAAATTACTCAACAAATCCAGTTGTAGGTTGAGTACACACACATGATCTCAGTTTTTAACTTTTTATAGCTAGTGCTTTTTTTGTATTGTACAGTCTAACTTATCCCATAAGGCTTTCCCGCTATAGTAGGGACTATGGAGGTCTTTAGTATCGTTTTTCTTTTGGGACAGGTTGGTAGTGGAGGAGGTGGTGGTGGTGGGGAGGTGGGGGGAGGGTAGTTGTGTGCGGACTACTTCCATACTCAACCCACCCTTGCATGAAGCTGTGAGGTTGACGGGAGTATCGCTAGGTGGCTTCAGATGCCAGAGGTGTTTCACGAGAACAAACATGATGTTAGCTTCCATTCATCGAGAGAGGTCCATGTGTGTGGTCTATCATGTTCTGTGATATCAGCCCGTGTCTGTCACCATGTACAGGTAACCTGAAATAAGCAGGAAATTAGTATAGAGCGAATTACATGTACATGTACACATGTTTTCAGTGTAGTCTTGAAATCGTTACAAACCGTTAGCACTGTTTCCCCATTTTCAACATTAATGTGAGTACGCGATTCTTCCCTTCAAATTTCTTACCAACCAAGGTACTACATAACACATATTGGTCTTTGTCTTCTCCTTGTAGATATGATCAGAGAAGAAGCATTTGGAAAATCCTCTAATGAATGTGCCTGTATTGTTCTTTTCTTTTAATGTCTGATCCCTCTTATAAGTGCCCCCTGTATACTGTAGCAAGGTCGTAGGTAACCGCCGGGCTTAGGTCAGGTTTCATTCTCAGGCTCAGGTACATCCTGAACATCAGAAAACTCCTCTACCTTAGACAACCCTCTACCTCAGACACACCCTCAGACAAACCCTCATGTGAAACATGAATCATTTCTAGATAGTTAATTTTCAATTCTATCAGTTTCAAGCAATCAAGAATGTACCATTTCTAAGTATTCAGCACCAGATGGACGACGTTAAAACCTTTAAGTTGAAAAAATGGATAAAACCAATTTGAAAAAAGACTGTATTAAACGTCGCTTCCTCCTGAAAACAGGTATATATTCCAAAGACGTGATAACGTAGATTTCCCTTGGAAATATGTTGAGTGTGCATAGTTTGTTGTAATAGTTTCAGGGACATCTCACCAGAAAAGAAACACTAGCCCCTCCCCCCCCCCCCTCCGAATTGTGTCAGCCATTGGCCCGACGACTTTGTGTAAACACAGCACATTGCATAAATATCATAATACTGGATTGCGTGTTGAAACACTATTTTTATGTCAAATGCGTGTGTTATTCCCGTCATGCGTATGTCACGTCGGTGATGTATGGATAGTGTTGGTGGTGCAATGCCAAAAAGGGTGCCACCATGCTCTGAAAGCTATGTCAAGTTTATATGTAAAGAGACCTTAGAGACAAGGACCGCTTACCTTACAGGTTGCCACAGTGCAATGTTAGGCCCGGCGTCCACCTACTACGATAGAATAGTAGACCTCCCGATATGGCACCGATACAAAATGTCAAAATCGGTGCCATATCGGGAAGGTGCAAAATCGTAGACATATGTCTAGACAAGCCAATCTACCACGCATTGTATAGGGTTTTTATCAGTGTCTAATCGCAGAAACGTGGTCTACTGTCCCGATATTAGGTAAGCTTCCGACGCTATTTTGATTTTTTATCGGGAGGTGCATCGTAGACCATATCGGAGCCATATCGTAGTAGGTGGAGGCCGGACCTTACTATACAGCTTGACGCTTTCCTTTGTAAGGTGCAATGTAATTAGTTAAGGTAGCGATATAACCAACCTAGTTCTCTGGAAATAGTAAACACGTTTGATATTTGTCACGACAAGAAATACCACAATTCCTGGTTTTCATATATATATATACGGTCGTGAGAAGAGTATCATTTGCTTCTATAGAATCAGTTATAGAATTCATTAATCATAATCAATACACATTGTCGTCAATACGATCCTGTTTATAAACGTTGATCAGTCGTGAGTAGTGTATCAATGGATATATTGGCTTTATATAGTAAAAGTGGTGTAGTCTATAACATACCAGAATCATATCAGGCGCTTCTGTTTATGCTGTGGGCAGACTAACACACTGGGTCGAGCGCATCTGATTATATATATGTATGTATTTATTTATGTACATAAGCCACATCTTGCATCCTGGAAGCTCAAAACCGGTGGGAAATCCCGAACGCGCAAACATGTGTAACCGAATCCATGACTATCTGATACCTCAAAGATGCGTTAAATATGTTGTTGGAACAATCTACATTCCTGTTAAACGGGGATTTTCCCAGACGACTGGAAGCGAGCTATTATAGTTCCTCTAAAAACGGGATGGCGAAACCCCAGACATAGGTAGCCTGAGACCTGCCTCGTTATTACCAACACCTGGGAATATTTAGTTCATGACTCAACAATGACCCTCCTAGATAAAAATGAAATTTTACACTCTGCAAAAACTGGTTTTAGGAATCGTTGTTCTACCATCAATACAGTAGCAAAATTTTCAGATCATTTATCTAATACCTTAAATGGAAAGAAGTTTACAATGGGAATATTCATTGACTTTAAAAAAAGCTTTCAATACAATCAATCTTTTATTCAATATTCTTTTATCAGAATTGAGATATCACGGCATAAACGGAACACTGCTTAACTGGTATGAAAATTACCTCACAGACAGGTCTCAGGCAAAATTATACAGCCAACACAAGAGTGCAAACAACTCCACTGTTTAAGGTAAAAAAAACCCACTGAATCGTGAATTGAAGAGAATTGAAAGAGAAGTGTCAACAGAAATAAGATCCAAGTCACATATATATCATGTATTTTTATATATGTTGTATATAATTGCATGCTGGCAAGAGGAAAATGATAAAAGGAAATGATGTAAGAGAAAACTGAGAACACATTGATACCAACTTGCAAAGACTGAGTGTTTCTCAATATAATAAAGGTCTTTAAAAAAATCTCTCAACGAAGACTGTACTCTATATATAGAGACATGGTTATCATGAGAGCACGAACTACTAGTTTTTGCATAGTGTGCAGAGCGAAAACTGTACAGCTGACCATTAAGTGGGAGGCATTCCTGCATAATTTGATTATTTACTATCGTATGCTTCATAAAGGTAAATGTTTTAACCTAGTAATGAAGTGGTTTTAGAAAGTTCACAGTGGCAGAAACACTCACCTTTTCCGTTTCTATTTATCAACCGTGTTCAACCTGGCTTGGTGAGTCTTTATAGAAGAATAGTATTGAAAGTAATGAAAGATGAAAGTATAACGATCACAACCATAGAAGATTATTTGGTTTAAATTAGAAACCTCCGAACCATAGAGTGGTGCATATTCGTCTATTTTGAGTTTATTATACGTTTACTCATATCGGTGGCTTGATGTTCGGTCGGCCTCAATAGTGGGACCCCCGCTCTTTATATCAAAATATGTATTTCACACCTAATGCTTGCTACGTGATTCGAGGGAATTTCGAGCGTTGCTAACATACAAAACGTCATATTTCTCTATGGTATTGTACATTGGCTTGTGCAAGTCTATAAGCGTTCTACCGGTTGGAACGGATCCTCCTACAACAGTCACGTGGATTGTGTGAGATGTGAGTGAAGGGAGGCGGCCGTTCCTGTCTGCTCCCACCACAACACACCGGTCAGGACCCCAAGGCAGACGCCTCGGCAGACGTCGAGACAGACGTTCAGTTGACTCCGTACCTACTGGTCCCCGTCTGGTCACAATGGGTCCTGCAATGGGACTGCTATCTCCTTCATCAGGAATCTTGTAACCTGACCCTGCAGATCTATTATTTCAACGGGATATTTTGTGAAATCTGCCATTGGATACTTCAGTTCGTATCGACTCAGTTTGATATCACTGTAAGGGAGCGCAAGGATTCCAAAACAGTCATCAATTTGAGACATTTCTACACAAAAATCCCGGCTGCTCCTTTGTCTGCTTCTTATTCAGCCAACGTGTTGCTGGAATGATTGTGAGGAAGCGTGTTTTTTTGTCGTCTGCGACGTTCAGTTTAAACCGGCACTGCAACCAGCGTGAAGCCAGAGACTCATCGCACACCAGCAGAATCACATCTTGAGGAACTTCCTTTCTGCCACATTTATGCCGGTTGCCATGGTGACTAACGGGCGCCTCGGAGAGCAGGATGACTACATCAGGATGGGTCAGGAGTCGACGCCACTCAGGCCCACCTCGCGCCATTGCTCGCGCAGACGGACATTTCGTCGCCGTGTTATGCGTAGACAATCACGTGAGTGGTTATTATGGTTAAGATATATATTAAGTTTGACCCTCCGTACCACGTGACCTGCTGTCATCATTGATAAAATGGCGTTTCTATGATATTCAGGTATATGATAATGAGACAGGATTAAACAACTCGGGGCATATTTCTTTAAGCCACCCTAAGCCGGTCTCCTTATATTACGAACCATGCATACGGACTGGTGACCGTCGAGCTCATTACTCGCAGAATTACTTCAGAACGCGTTCAGGGCCGTTGAATAACATTTTGTCGTACATGGGGTTGGACGATGAGATGAATCAAAAGATAAATGGCATCCTGAACGACCTTTTTCATTGAGGGTAACTAATTGTGGGCCGTCACCATTATCGTCCGTATTTTTCCGTACATCTCCTATATAAAGGCCGGTAATTATATAAAACGTCCTGACCATGCTGCACAAGGTAGAAAACGAGATGATAATCACAGTTTGTACGGAACGTGGCGTTTACGCCATGTTCCGTGCGAACCGTAAATTAGTATCGAGTTTTGTGGCTTGTACAAGCGTGGTAGGTCATTCTATATATACTATGTACCCAAAATTGATAAAAAATAATTAATCTAATTTTGCCAAACAATAAATATTTTAGTCAACGCGTACGGAACAATGTTCCGTATTCTGCTGTACGGAACTTCCGTACGGTATTTGTACGCTATATGACGAAACGGTGCGTAGTTTCAGTAGATACGGCATGGATATATATATATATATATATATATATATATATATATATATATATATATATATATATATATAGCAAGCATCGATAAACATCAAGCGATGCAGTGGTATGTCTGCGACAAGCAGGCCGAGTGGTGCATATGTATATCATTCTCTGTTGAAAATATCTATTAATTTTAATGAGATTTAGTGCATGAGAAGCGAGATTGACTTCGGCTACGGGACCTCTAGAGGTATCTCCCGTTCACTAGGTTTACTCAGTAAACAAAACTGATTGCATTTAAACATATAGAAATGATATATGTTATATTATAGGGGTTTCGACGATAACAACATCCAATGTCAATTCACAACGGAATTGAATTTGTTTGCGTTAGATAAAACCAGATACTGTAGGGAACCAGGAAGGGAAGTGTAGTTGGTAGCTTCAGGGCCCCACGCTCTAATAACTATTCCATAACGCTAGGGTAACCAGGAGTCGTCAACATGTATAGCTCCCTTCCTACATTGATGTGGAGCCAACTGCCTGCTGGGCCACTACTGTGGACATCTCCCTTCAGTATACGCAGGCACTAAAGTGCAGATACAGTTCTTGTCTGTGTAATCAGTGTTAAGCCATACTGAAAATATGTGGGTACTTTAATAGTACGGGATGAGACAGGACCATAAAAAAACCATCCATGATCTGTCTTGTTTCCTTCCTGACTTGTACTACGGGTTTGAAACAGGTTGAAATTTGAAGAGTACAAATTACCTCATTAATGATCTCAAGGTGCCGCGTGTGTCGTAACTATCCCGGGTTGCTCACCATTGTCGCGGGCCACTGATCAATCAGATGATCCTGGGGCCTTGTTTCTAATTTCCAATAAGGGGGTTACTGACATGCATAGAATTCCCATCAAGGCTTTTCATGTTGAGGCATTAGATGACCAAGCCCGATATTTACCGTCTATAAGTAATTTTCCACTGGCCGGCTATTCTCCGCCGATCAGCAGTCAGGGAATACCGGCGCCAGATCAGTGAATGGAGACAGGCATGCAGAGAAGTGTTCACCAATTAACTGTTCATAGATTATACAATAAGGCCACCACAGACTGACTTGGTCAATAACTGACAGAATCAAAGGGGTTGAACTCGTCAGTGACGGTCATTGTGTTTAGAGGACAGTTCTAGCGGTATGGACTTGTCAGATGCGGCAGAAACAAGGCATAAAGCCCGTTTCCATTGGCCGACTTTTTGGCACCGATCTCCAGTAGGGAATCGGTCAGTTTGGGTACACTGACACCAGATCGGTGAATGGAAACGAGACCTGCAGAGAATGCTCACCAATTAATTTAGTAAAGATTATGTAACAAGGCCACCACCAACGGATTTTCTCACAAAAAATCTGTCTGTAGCTGGAACATACAGTCGAAACGGTGCATACACTACACCCTCACCGACATACAGTCGATGGTATCACCGACAGACTTTTAGGATAACTCGAAAGATCTCTACTGTATATTCAATATACTAAGAGATATTCTGGTTGAAAATCCGTCGGTGGTGGCCTTGGTACACAGACCTATTTAATCTGCAAGTATAGCCGGCAAGTCTCGTCTCTGAATCATTGGCTTTATGCAATGAAAAAGTGTCAGGTAATCATAAACTCTGAATAGGATGTCACATGATTGATAAAACCTAATTCATAATATCACAGCAAATATGCACTGAATTACCTTTCAATGGTATTATGGCTATGGGGCTTTATGTATCATTCAGTGACATCTACAATGGAAACGACGTCAGTCCGCCCAACAAGCAACTATCCACCAAACAGATAAATACATACAGATTATTAATTCATATGACGTGTTCAGCACCTTGTTCAGAATATGAAGACATTCTGAGTTACCCCAAATCACATACATGCAACTAAAGGATATGTTAGTATGTACGTACATGTATGTCAAAATGGTATACATTTTACATTATAAGCCAGTATATTATCCTGGTACTCTCTGTATGGAGATCTGGCTCTGGGTACCTGAATACTCCGTCTGAGTTGCGATGTCAACAGAGGACAATGTTTTAGGTCCACCTCATGGCACAGGCAAAGAGGATCCAAAACCGTGACCTATATTTCATACGGCCCTGTTTATCATCTTCCCACGGACAAGTAGCACGTGATTCAGATCCTGGGAATGTATGCCCCTCGCGTCTAGAAGTCCTTCTCCCTCCACCCACTCCCTCGCCCTCTCCACCTGCGCTTCAGTAACCCTCTCCTCTACACTACCATTGGGCAGTTTAGTGCTATATCTAACCCGAAAATTGATGCCGATGATTATTTCCCTCGAAATGCTCTTTGGTTTGAGGAGCGCTCAATGTAATTTCTATGTATTGGTGGAATGGACGACTGGAATCTATGATTTAATTGTTTGTACCATATCATGTTGGAGACAAACGTCGAACTCCACTTCAAAGAGAAATGCTAGTGCTTTTCAATACAGTTGCATTAACAGTGTATTATATATATATATATATATATATATATATATATATATATATATATATATATATATATATATATATATAATCACAGTAGCAGAGGAGTAAATAAGCAAGTTGGATGGTGGATCTTCCAGTTAATTTCGCATATATATAAATGAAAATGATATTCCTGAAATGAAAATGATATAGGCAACCCTTCTATAGAAATATATATATATACAAACATATAAAAATATAGAAACACGAGCTTATTTAGGTACTCCACTTAAGCCACTCGCTCGGACTGAAGATACGGAATCACCTCCCAATATCAAGATCCAATTATAGCCACCCAAGTACATATGCCTCCTATCTCTGCCAAGTGTGGTTGGTTTACCTGGCCAAGTGATCTCGAAGCTTCAGTTGTGATGTGCTACGCACTGTATACAAGTCGAGCTATCTATGGACTAGTGCCAAGATGAGTCATTTCTTGATTCGCCGGGTTTTTCCGTGTTTCTTGGTTCAGGGGAAAAAACCACAGGACCTGAGTCTATAATACTGGACTGTGACACAATACCCACGATCTAAGAATAAAGATCAATTTTGGGCTGGACACAGATATCATTATTCCCTCTAATTGTAAATGTATCCTGAGACTTATTCAATCGAAAAGGGCGGATGGCAATTTGATAAGCTTTATAATGGAATTACGATTGCTTGTATAGGCCGCACAATATACTATTTTCACTTAATAAATCAAGCTGTAACGGTACAATTTATCAGAGGGACAAGTGCAAGATGCGAAGCAATTACATGTAGCCTATTTCATGTATATCTATGGTTCCAAAGTTACTTAAACATGTTACATAACCAAGAACAGCTAGTCTGTATGACTAGTTTCATTACGTTGCTTCCGAAGATTGATGACATGAATAGGAACCCCGGGGGATTTTTATGGATAACCTTTTATGCTTCATAATGCTCGATATGATAGCAATGCTATCTATAATCTACGGACTCAGTATCAATAGCTTTCCAGTGATGCGTCCATTAAAGTGATAAAAGGACATTATAGTACATTGGCAAGAAGCTATGGGTTACAGATATATTAGTCTGGAACATAAGAAGAATATTTGCACCTCAGTAAAGTATTCTGACAGACATTACGCTTAGAAATTAGAAAGAAATGGCTCTGTTTTACGTTTCGCTCCTATAAGGATCTAACTAAGGCTTGAAATACTGTCCCTGCCTAAAAAAGCTAACTTTGGGAACAAAGTAAATATCAGTACATGTATATGCATAAGTGTGAAACCAATCCAGAGGATGTAAGAGGATGTAGCCCAGTTTCTGCATCCTGGAGTGTAGGCAATAGTGCAATCGCGATTTCCATACTGAGAAAAAAACATCCGGCCATTATCCACCATGTGTTACGATTCGTTAATTTAGTTTCTACTAATAAGAGCTTTAACGTCTGCACTACATCTGGCAAATACAATTAAGGATACTTTACAAACAACAAATATGCCCTTAAAACTGCTTATGATGGGTGTTTTCAATCACAAGCATAGCGAAATGATTGACTCAGCTAGTCTTCTTTACTTTTCTTTTCAAAGTAAATAGTTCAGTTTCAGTATTGAAAATAACACTTTTAATGGCAGCATATGGAGAGTATCAAGCGCGAGTGCTTCTATGGGGAGATTTTTGTTTCTAGGGTGTGAGCAACACCTGCCTGCTGCACACTGAATGAGCAGGCTGAGGATGTATTACTCAGTATGAGAGCAGCTCCATTGAGCGGCTCAAGGCATGGTTATAACAGCTGGAACTGCTACTCGTCTACACATGTGAAACACGCCTCAAGGGGCTCAGTCGTAACAACCTACACAACGTTGCTGTAGGAGAAGTAGCAGTCTTGTAGAGTGAGGCTAATCTTCGTCATCCTCTGCCTTTGATAGACCCTATGGTTACCAACCTCTATACATATCCAGTATTCCATGTGTGTTACCCAATATCAATCCTCATCCCTTATGAAGTATTGATCGAAACCATATGGTTATATAGATTTACTCCCAATTCAACAAATTGGGATAGTCCTTTAGCATCCAATGAATAGATATAAGGAATGACATTTAACAGCACAAAGGCAGAAAGGATATCTGCAAAATGCGAAGGCAGAAGGAACGGTTCCAGAAATACCCTGAAATCATGTACAATGGTCTCTTAGGATGCAGAACTTCAGTTGTTTATCTGGGTTTTTTAAAGAGATATTTTCGAAGGGATTCAAGACAGCCCATAAAGCCTCCAAAGATTTCACTCCCTTTCTTTACATTTCATTGGAAGAAGTAGTCGCAATTGGTAAATTTGAGAAATGTACAAATACCCGAATGCACAAAAGAAAAAAAGAGAGGTACACGCACTACCATAAAATAAAAACGTGGAATAACGATATCTGCACCATCGTCTAAATATGTTCTAGAACATGGAAATGTATCGGTATAAAAGATATAATCCATGGTACTACTACTACTATTAATTACTTTACTAAATCATCAATGTACTAGATTCCGACAATCGTCCATATTATCTTGCAGTGAATAACTAATGCCCATTGGAATGGTTTTATTTCCGATTTCATGCGAAAACAAAACAAAAAAGAATGTTACGGCTTGTATTTGATCTTTCGGATGGCCCCAAGACATTTTCTTTGAAATTGCAATAAATCAGTCACCCAGATAAACTGCATGCGCTCTCAACCTCTCTGTGAATTGCTAATCACCTATTTTAAAGCTGATCACGAATACTTAAGACCAAATTGCCAGCCTATTTATTTTTAGGCATGAGCACAGCGGTAAGGATAGCATACCTAATAAATAATACATTTTTTTCTTATTTTCCTTACAGACAGCAACGACCTTGTCATCCTGCACACCCAACCCGAGGCCGTCTTTGAATGGGCCTGCTACATCAAGACAGAGGTGGAAAAGCTCTGCAAGCAGCACCACCAGGCCACGCTTATCAGCAGCATTGGCTTCATCCCTAATGTGGAGGACCATGTGCGCCGCACGGTAGGCAGTAGCAGCGTCACCCTGGTCATCGTCTCGCCAGACCTGGTCACCTCCTTGGAGACGATCTCCGAGTACAGCTTCGACTTCGTGCCGCTGAAGAACATGTCCGGTGCTGTGCTCTTCTTCTGTGGGGTCGAGGAGGGTGCCTTCAATCTGCGCAAGTACTTCCCGGATTACAACCGCTGGACTAAGTTCTCGGCCAATACCGACCCTGAGAAGATCAACCAGGTCTTCGAGCACATTGCCAATTTGATCAGCGAGTCGAGCGACTCTAGCCCGGAGCCACCGCCCCTGCGCCCGGCTGGTGTACAGCGGTCGGGGTCAGACGTGGGCGCCTACGGCGGAAGAGCAGAAGCCGCGCGGGTGAAGCCAGAACCGTGGAAGCCACTCCAGCAGAGACGGAGGGGGACGCTAAAAGATGCCATACAGATTTTCCCCGAAAGGGGGCGATGTGATGTATGACTCTTATATTACTCTATACCCTTGCCGTATATAAATACGGTAAATACACACCGTTTTGCCGTATAACGTAAAAATGGCGTACGGAACAGTGTTCTGTACGGCAGAATACAGAACACTGTTCCGTACACATCAACTAAAATATCAGTTGTTAGGCCAAAATAAGTTAATCATTTTATCAATTTCGGGTATATATATATTAGTAAATATAAAACGACCCACTATGCTTGTACAAGCCACAGAACTCGATGGTAATTTACGGTTCATACGGAACTCGGCATAAATGCCTCCGTCCGTACGACCCTAAATTATCATCTCGTTTTGTAGCCTATACAGCATGGTCAGGTCGTTCTATATAAATTTATCATATCCTATTTTAAGCCTTAACGTAACGTTTTCCTCTTTGAATAAGTTCACAGCGGACCCATTACGCATCAATAGACGGCCAATGGTTCATTTTGATTATCAACATTGTCACGAACATTTCACTGTTTACCAAATTTGTTTCAGAAAGTCCTTGACATATACCGTTGGTATTGATTATGCTTTCTATTATTGATGACGAAAGATAAGACAAAGGGACAAAGCGAAACTATGAGCAACCAAATGCATGATGTCATTGGGTATCTGAGGCAAACATAAAAGCGATAGGCACTAATGATAAAGAAGTAAATGATGTACAATAAAACATCATTTGTTCTGTCCTTTTAATTGTAATTGAGTAGACTGCTATGACCCAGTAGGTGACCAAAGGTGGTTTTTTTTTCGGAACAAGATGTTATGTTTGAAAACAATTATGTTGTTGCAGCAAACGACAGACGTAGCGGTGATTCTGAGTGAGGATCTGCTGCCATGCCATCTTTTAGAAATCGAGTGCACAGGAGAATACACACAAAGAATCCAACAGTTAGAGACCACACGGCTCAATCAAAGTACATTCCAATTCACCATGCCAGGTAAAGCTTGCTGTAACAGACATAATTCTTGTGTTGAAGTTATTTATTGTTTATGATATTTTCATCATGCCGGATGTGTCATTGATGAAATAGAAAACGATAGCAGCGTATCATATGATATAATCTATATAGCGTTCAATATTCATGAATAAATCTCTCTCTCTACATATATATAGAGAGAGAGTGACAACTGCCCTAACCATATGTCCTTTTTGGTAGTTACCCTTCCCGATTGTAACATATATATATTTATATATATATATATATATATATATATATATATATATATTGATATATGCATATATATATATATATATATACGACGCACCAGCTTACAGTGCAGCTATTAAAAGTAACCTGAACTCTGAAAAGATTCCTATTGGAGTAACAGCTCTCTTACGTTGTCGCTCAATTTCAATTGCAGAGGGTATGTGCGAAGTTGCTCGTCTTAGGTTCTTCCGAGACAAAGCGATGATCGGTTCATCCAGTTTCTTCTACGAGTCGGCCATGGAGGAGATAGAGCCGATGGTGCAGCTGCTGCTGTCGAGCATGGACGGTCTCTGCCAGCTTCTCATGGCCTCAGACCCACAGACACACTCCTCCAGGATCGACCAGAAACTTAAAAGCATCTTCGAAAGCTCAGACATTCCAGTAAAGGCATTTGAGCAGCTCTTCGCCAGTTACTCCACATCCACCAAAGGTAAGAATCGGGATATTTTCTGGTTTAGCGTGACTATTATCCTGGGCTTTCTGATAAAATAGAAACAATGAGTAGTGGTTTCCTGTGTGCGCATACATTTTCAATTGGGAGTCCATAGTCAATGGATAATAAAACAGGAGTATTTAGTTCTTATCCTTGTGAATATTCTTTTCTTAAATGTTGGTCACTAAATCAGTGATGCTCATAGCGTCGCAAGGTTCTAGCCACTTTCAGTTGGCGCCAAATGTTACTAGCATTGAGATTCCATTGTTGGCTAGTAGCGTCCCGTCTATCATTCTTCTTCGTTTTATTTTGTTTAGCGGAAACGAGCACTTGCAGATTACCCACGTTACTTCACCTGGTGGCCAAGTATGGGCTACAAGAAGTAGCTGCCATGCTGGTAGGTCTCCCCGGAGCTAAGCAAGCCTTCAGCATCATCAACGTAGATGGTAACCATCCGAACGACGTCTCCAGACAATACCGACACAACGAGCTGGCCTCCTTCCTTGAGGATTACATGGGAATGGTGAGATACGTGGTTTCTCAGTCGCCAACCGTGGCACCAACATACACGCCAACACGCATACATAGTTATAAATTCGTATATATGCAACTCTAGAGATAACCTATGATATTTACTTCCAGTCCATCTGTAGCACCTGTAACAGAGAATGTGTCCATAATTAACACAGTGTGTTGTCTCTAATTGAGTCTATAAAGCTGTCTTCAGGTTCATCTGCTATTTTTTTAATGAAAGGACGAAAAGAAGAGAAATGCTATTTTTTCTATTTCAGCGTAGAAAAGGTACTGGGTACTGCACCTAGGTGATGCTCTCAATGATGGATGTAGAATGCAAATGATTCGGTCTCTCGACCTTCCTACCTAAGATAGTTATGATGTTGATTATATAGTATAAGGTGTTCATATGAAATATCATAGAACTACGAAGATGCAAACATGTGAATGATATATTGCTGTTTGAAATGATCAATACATTACTATTCTAGGTGGAAAACGAGGAGATGATATATTCTAGCATGAGAGAATACATCTATTTAAACAAAGATGATAAGGATGAGCCTCTAACGGCCAGCGAGCTGAATTTCCAGGTCCCAATTTCACACAAAGTCCCCAGTTCCAGAGCTAGGCTGTCTGATGATTATTGTAAGTTTTTTTCATTATTTATCGCTTTATGAAATACATGGTAATTTTTCAAAGGAGATATTTTAACATGAAATCCGGTCACCGAAGATTAATTACATTAACATATATATGTGCGTACAGTTCATTTGCCTAATTAAAACGGATTTTGGGTAGAAATCTGGATTAATTCTCAGTATCAAGTGCTTTTAAATTCATTATGCTTGGGTCGCTTCAATTTGTATGAATCATTTCTGGAAGGGGAACTAACAATAAGTTTTAGCTATTTGATCGGAAAAAGCTTCTCCTGAAATGACATAATTTCTAGGAGTTTATTTTGCAACTAATTAGTTCTAATCTTATATGTGATTCCAGCAACCTATATGTGTGCTAGTGACATTGCGGATGCAAGAGGCAAGTAACTGGTTTTGGTCATGAATAGTTTGCTAATGTACATGTATAGCATATCTAGTCGTCATTACTACCTGTAAAACCCTCTAACTCACACCGTTTGCCAAGTTGCCATAGGGTAGCTATATTGGATAAAATTGATGATAAGTTATAATGCGTTCAGTTGCACTAAGCTGACAATGTTTGCTGACATCCTCCGAATCTTCAAACCATTGCATGAAACGTTTGCCATTCTCATTGTGTTGTAACTATGTTTATGCCTGTGCGGCAGCTCAAATTATCCTTCCCTCCCTCATTTTGGGAATGTTTCATAAATTGTTACTGATAATACAAACGGTCAGAATCTACTTCTGTCATGATACCGCCATTAAGTGCATTTAATAATGATAATGTAATGACTATTGCAATTACCTGCTATAATCATAGTTAGTGAGTCTTAATATCGTGAATGCACCTTTCCAATTGTGAACAACATTAATCGAGTGCCCGGTAAAATAATAACCTTTATTTGTGCTCAATAGGTCGAATGGACGACAACACACAGGATGTGTATATGACAATGACACAACGTTCTACACTCCCTGCAAGACCCCTTAGTCCGGGACCCTTCATGCCCCAGCCCCGTGGCGAGGTGGAGCTCAATACTCACGTGCCCGGACCGGGCCAACAGATCACCAGCAGTGGTACAGATTATATACCCATGAAGTCCACTTTGAACCGGCGCCCATTGCCGCCAACGCCCCGGCGAGGCAGGGACCATTCAGGTTCGTGTGAAAGAAATGCCTTTTTATATTCGATAAGCTCAATTATGTGTTTCTCTGGGAGTAATTTGCCTCAAACTACATTTTCCCCCCTTTAGTGTGTGTTGTGTTTGAAGGAGTTGGGGTAGGGAGGGGGGTATTCACCATACGAAGTCCAATAGAATCGCCCTGGCTTGGGTTTTATCATCCATCGTCTACAAAGTTGTTTAAAACCCTTTAAATACCAAAACCATTCTATGCGGATTTAGAATCCATTGTTTACGAAATTTAGAACAATTGTTTACATACGGAGAATAGCTCTAGTCAGAAATCTAGTGTATTTGTTTGTATACACAATGCTATGCCTATGGATGGAGAGCACAAAAAATAGTCCCAAATGATATGCCCTATAATATTTCAATTCCTGGATTTAATATATTTAAGAAGATGGATGATGAATACAACAAAATATGGTTGTCCAAATATAACACCATTTGCATAGTTAGAGGTGTCGCCTGGAGGGGGAAGAGGGGATTCTCGGTAAGGTTTATGTGCTTCTTTCTGGAAGAAAACTCTTCCAGTGAATGTCAATAAACGATCTCGAGTACATAGTTAATTACAACAGAATATGATGAGATAATGTAGAACTGTGATGATAACCTCACGAGTAACAATCCTCATTCAAATAAGACCTTTATACATAATATCTTAGTAGAAATCTCACACAACCAACAAACACCAGAACTTTATTATCAATGGAGTAAGATTTATTCAAGTTACTTATGATTAAATACAAGTTTTATGGCGTGACACAACGTTTCGGCCTTAGGTTGGCCTTCATCAGGTGTGGATATGTTACATTTTCCTCTCCTGAGGTTGGTAATTTGAGTACATAATAGTTTAGTTACAATACACTGTAATTTAGCCACTTTATCAAGTTTCCATACAATCCATCACAAAGTATCTTACATTGAACTCCTCACTATACTGGGTCACATATCTCTTGAAACTTTCTTTACAATCTGCTCTCTGCACATTGGCAGGAAATTCTTCCCATAATCTAATAACCCTGCGAATGATGTTCAATACAAATCGATTCTTATCAGTTAAAAATAGTATTAGAATATGAATACATACATGTAGATATGTATATACATGTAAATATGTTATTGCATGTGTTTACAAAAACCTTTTTGAAACAGATGGACATTGTCATAGACTTCTACGAACGGAGGGATTTGATATGGGATCAAAAGATAGTCTAGGTAATAATTGATACCATCCTATTCTTATGATATAAGTAAGTCTACAAAGACTATATGTAAGCACATGTCCCTCCTTATGACATGTATTGCTTTCGATAGAACTGTATCAGTGCATTGAATTAGTTTTAAGTAACGTCCTAATATACTCACATCTGCCGTTTCTTTCTTAACAATATTTCTTTCTTTAACATATTTCCTCATGACACAAACAGCTGTTGATTTAATACTGAAATAGTCATAAGTTATCGTACTGCACACACTTTAAAAGAATCCCCATGACTTCAATGGTTTTTCCCTGGCAACTGGGGTGTCAGGGAAATACCGTCAATTTTACGGGTGACCGTCATAATCTTCTGACCATAAATCTTAACTCTAACAAATGATCCTTTGGTGACGGTTGTAATCCATAAATATCAAAGTGCAAAGGTGTATTAATATGCTATATGAATGACCCTTTAATATGCATATACCATAAATCTTGTTACTGAGGGTATCTAGAACAGGTTTATGTTAGAGATGTCTAGTATCTGAATGCAATAGTGAATACTTTGTGATCACAACCATCGTAGACTCACTTTGCAGCATTTTGGCTTATTCAATCATTGATCATTGTGATCAATGATATTATAGCACCTAAGTTTTTTTTCAACTCTGATGTTATCAGTGCAGACTATATCACAGGAGTACCCATCACAAAGTCACAGTCGAAGGTTGCATTTTTTATGGTACGATAAAGTCAATCCGACACATGTTTAAGAAATTTCCAATGAAAGTGGTGTTTAATCCTCTTAAAGAATAGTGTCACTAAATCTTGAGAGCAAATATATTTAGATGGTAAAAACCTTACAGAAGATAAGTAATATATCTATTACACATGTTGATAGAATCAACTTCTGGATTTTATTCATTACTTCAATTTGTTGCTGAAGTTAGAATCTTTCTAAGTGTATCTAATGTATCCACATCTAGTTTCATACTCTAAATGTTTAAAAACCATCTTTGTATACCAAATATACGGTATGATACTCTTGATACTATAATACACCATTCACGTTTACGGTAGTATCCCGTATATTTGACTGAAATTCTTAACAGTGTATCCATATCGTATTTCTACCTTGAATTACCCTACATACCTCCTCGTGAACAGTACTCTCAGGTGCGGATGAGGGCAGTGAGCGGGAAGACGAGGCCCAGGCCGAGCGTGGGGAACCTGGAGCGGAGGAGGAGTCGGCAGAGGTATCGCCCACACCCGCCATCAAGCCCTTTGAGGATCTGATAGCTCCCAACGAGCAGGCCCCGAAGCCCCAAGCCTCGGCCATTGTGTCCGGCGCCCAGGCCGAGCTGCTCGATATCATCTACCAGGTCAAGACCAAGGAGCTCACTGTGCAGGAGGCCGAGTGCCTGGTCGAGGGCTGGAAGAAACAGCACCAGATTCCGCGCTGGGACAAGAAGTCCTTCAAAGAAAAGAAGGTGAGTAAAGCCTCGAGATTTTATATTTTTATTCATTTCATATTTTTTTATGTGGGTCTTCTCTGAGAATTTAAAAGGTGTTTTTAAATAACTAAACCAGAGTCTTCCTTAGGGTGCTTTCTATATTGTTGGTTCCAAATTGCGATGCATATAGATAGGGGCTAATTTAGAGTGAACGGCGGCACATCCCATTCTCCCTGCCGAAATTTGGTCAAGGATGGTCTGTCCCGAATCAAAATACTGTAGACTCACTTTTTAAAAACATTTTGAAATATCTATCAGCTATAGTTAAATGATTATGATGAAATACAGATCTTTAGTAGTAGTGATCATAACCTTGGACGCCTTATGACTTATTTCTAATTGAACAAGGCTGTCTGCAGAGGTCAAGACATGATTTATCATTTAATGCCTTATTTACATGCAAGGTGTATTCATAATCTTCCAAACCCTCTTCTTGAAACATATACCCAGGCAGGCGTAATCCTCATGAAGTATCATCGATAATGTGCATCAACAAATGAAATACTAAAGCAGACTCCACAATGATGCGCAAGTCAGACTATAGTGTATATAATCGTGCAATATGGTTGGTAGAATTCACCAAAGGAACAATTGATATTTAAGCATATAACTATATCAATATGTTTTATTAATCATACCAAGCATCTCATCATGTGATGTGACCTGCACAACAATAGCAGCCATGAATAAAGGGTCGATGCAGAAAATATGACCTGGTATTTAAATATCTACTTTGCTTTTGCACTATCTTAATCGGCCTTTATTTTCTACAGAACTATTGTTTGATCTTCCGTAATAGATATAATTCCCTTCCTTTACATAGGAGTCCATTCGCCAACTCAAGGATAGTTATCTGAAAACCGCTGAGAAAATGAAGGAGGAGCTACAAGAACCTAAACAAGGGAAACGATGGAATTTTTTCAAACGTCCCAAAAAACATCATGGATCCAAAGGGGGTAAAACCCCACCACCGGTAAGCAATAGAATTTATATGACAATGTTGCCAATATAAGTTGCCTTAATTATATAAAACCATTAGCTAATGATAGTTAATAGAAAATATTAGCACCAGTACTATGATATTCGTATAGAATTTCAAATTTTGTGGATATTGTGGTGCGTTTTATTTTTAACGGATTACATTTAATATACACGCATTTGAGTTTACAATTCTCCTTTTGCACTTTCTATTGAATTTGATTTTCACCTGATCGCTTAGTGTGATATAGAAGAGAAGAAATTGCAAGCTGAAATAACGCATGTTTCGCTGAAATTCCTTAGGTACTCCGTAGTTTTCCCTATGGTGATTTATTGATGTAGAAGTGATTGGAGCATGGCGGATTTCCCATATGATATTAAAAAAATGTCTATGATTATTCCACATCTGCACTTAAGTAATAAATACAGAACATTCCCTCAGGGGAACATGGGAGGAGGTGGACTAATTCCCTAGCATTACTAACCCATCTGATCCTACATACATACACCTTACAATGTCGTCTCTGGTGATGTTGCAAAATACCTCACATACCTGTCAAGTCTTCGTGATGTGTAATACGGATCTCAGAACAATGGTACGTGGTCACCTGATGTAAAAAAGAAAGGAGAGAAAAAAGGAGAGAAAAACACTGCTCACAGTCCAGAGGACTTTGTATTATGGGATGCTCAATGCTAGGGGATAAACCAAGGCAACCCGAAGACACATTCACGTTTATACAGCTTTTGCCCAACCACCAACAAGAAATCCGAACTATTTCAATCCATCGGAATCAAATAGCAAGGATTAACACATAGTAGCAGGGAACGGCTTTCCCTATACGCCATGCTTAGTAACAAAATGTAAGCATTATTGACAGAGCTAGATCTCTAGACCTCTCATTTAGTAAGAGAGCGGATTCTAAAAACAAAAGGTAATCCAAAGTTCATGAGTCTAAAGGGCAGGTTCTACCAAATCCTCCAAAGCCGTCGCCTTGTAAATTCAATTGTTTTTTCGGCTCAACAACTGTTTCGTGAAGCAGTTAGGGGGTCCCTTGCATGGCGGCTGGCCAACGTCAGCCAACCACTGCAGATGTCGTCCAGCTGCCATGGACTAGACATTTGCTTTGATTGCCGGCTCTCCGATGTTCGGCAGTTGACTGACCAAGGATTCTAATCAAAATTGCTCTTCTGCTGGGCTGACATCAGCCGATATCGCCATCTCAGCTGTCAGTCCACAATGCCATATATCTACACAGCAAAGCTATTTCATTAGTTTTTGCTGGGCACGGACTGACACAGACTAACAATGATTCAAGTTTATTTTCGACTTCCATTTTGTCAGTGTGTCAGCTGCTGTGGTTCTCGTTGAGTGAACTTTTTGTTATTGATTTATTTCGCATATTTGAAATATCAAAACTATATCAAGTTGGAGCCCTACATTAAATACTTCAATATTTAGTCATTACACATTCTTGGTCATTATAGTGAGTTTGCAACACATCTCGCAAAACATGACCTGATAGGGCCCACTATCTTTTAATTTTCTGCCCATGGATGTGCGACTTGACTGCTAAAGCCAATCATGATATTTCTTATTTGACTGGTTTCCCTAATACATCCTCTAACGTCTGAACACCAACACAATGGCATGGCAAGAAGGTGTGTAGGATGGCGGGCCAGTGATGGGAGGTTCCTTCAGAGTAATATGGGCAGTGGAATCGGGTAGCCGATGGCAAATTGCGGACCGTTTGCATTTAAATTGCAGACTATCATGTTGGTAACTGCTACTCTGGTGGAATACCTATCAAAAGAATGTCGGACACTGACATGATGTCAATGACTAAAGGGAGGCTGATGTGCGACTGGTAAAAAACACTTTGGTCGAACCCGTTTTTTAAGTTCTATCTATCAACGATGATGTAACCACATGGAGTCGTCCAAGTGGCACCATTGTTCTTCCTATTTCCTATTGTTCGGCTTTATAAATCAGTAATGATCTCTTGATTTTGATAATTGCGAGGCGTCTATATGTACCTGCTCTTCTGTCATCCCTTCTCATATGTATATGCTGTTTACTGTACCCTAAAATGCGAAGAAAAATCCTGTTGTCTCTACCCCTTCTTCCCTTTTCCCTGCTTGGTGGCTTCTCCTTTCTCGACTGCGACAAACCTGTAGGATCATACCCAGCACATTCGCCATGGTAGATTAAGTGACATCTTCTTAATGTTAACCACCTGCCCTTATCTGACATTACAGGAACTGCATGTCTGCTCCGGAGACGAGGGCAGTGAAGCTGAGGCTCATAACCCTAGTCTTAATGACTAACGATGTTCTTTCACTAACCCACCCACCTGTCTACACTCTATACCGGTAGAACTGGACACAACTCACAAGCACTGTGGTGGAAAGACTCAAAAGGAAAGCAACATGAACTTGGAAATGAAACTGATGTGATCACTTTATAGAGGGAGTCTAATGCATTGGAGACCAAGTTCCAACGTTCCATGTGCATGCACCCATATTAGCCCTTGCTTTATACGGCATATAGCCTATGAGCCATGGGGGCCGCCATGACGCCCCCCGAGTAGGTGTTCTTCACTATTGGAGGTGAAAAAGTAGGTGTTCTTCACTAAAGGAGGTGGAAAAGAAGTGAGTGATAATTGGGAAATGTCACAACTTTAACCTTGCTCACATATTTATATAGAGTGTTCCATATGGAAAATATCATGTCTTGGGTTTAATCATTATGTAATCCTGCTTTGGGATGGGTGTAGAGAGTCAAGGGAACCATAGTAAAATATTGAAAGGCAGTTGAATTTTGTAAGAACAAAGAGCCAGAATACAGGTTTGTCCCCCGACCACCTGGTGACTGCTTCGTGAACTAACAATGGCTCTGTCCCATATAGTGAACCATATGGTATCAGCACATCTTCCAGTAACATACTGCTAGAGATAGAGAGTATTGTCTCAATCGGTGGACTATGTATCCTACTCCATGTATCGGATCACATTCAATTGCGCATATATATTTCGTTTCTGAGTGTATCTATCTCAATAGGCTTCACTTTGCATTGCTAAACTCATAAAACATTGAACATCGTCAAACATGTTTTAATCAGCAATAGGAAATAAAGATTTTAATGAAATGATTAACAAAAACTTGAATCCATAAAGGCAATGAAAGCATATTTGTAATGATGTTTCTGAGGCAGATTACAGCTGTGACTCCAGTCCTTTTGTTATAAAAGAATTTTATACCCAAGTGTACAATTTTCCGTTTCTACTGGAGATGCTAAGTATTATCATCATATACCTTTGCCTGAAGTCTTAGGCAGATTTTTGTTATTCAGAAATTTATTTTCGCTGTCAGGTTTTTATGTGAAGTGACTTCTTTCTAGATTTACGGTAGTTTTGAATTATATTATTTGGTTGGTTCAGCAACCCCGGCTCGCTATGTACCAAAATTCAAGTTGGCTGGCTGCAAGACTTCAGTTGAATTCCATATTCACCGGTACTGCTGGTTTGGTGCAAAATAGGGTGAGTTGCCTAACTGCGCTTTCGCCTGAGATACTACCACGAAATAAAAGAAAAAAGAAAAGGGCTATGGACTGGGTATATAATGCCCAAGGATCAAATTACATGACGATATGGACCATACAGAGCAGTTCAGAGGGTTATAGATGGTAGATCGTAACCAAGCCAAGTACATAGCATGCGGTTCTATACTAATCTGCCCTCTCCTTCTTGGATACAACTCAAGGTGCAAGACATGAGATATTGGTTTTTACACCTGATAATGTGGTAGAGCTTTGCCTTATTTGACCAAGGTCACAGTGATTCTATACTGGCATTGTACATAAATTGTAGGTTCAGCATATATTAGTATTCAATCTTTGTTATTATTTGCTGAGTGGTATAGGAGGCCTTTGTGAACTGTGCGTTGATGTGAAAATCATATGTAATAACCAACGAAATGCACCACTTTGGTAATGCTTATGAGGTATGTTAAAAAATGTAAGCTCCGAAATGAGTCTATATGGGAAATAATTTGCCTAGGAAAAACATGACCTTGCCAATAGAAGAAATGACACGCTGATGAAATTGCTACCTTAATAAACATAGCATCATCTATATTATACTCACCTCGGCTGTAAGCTTTTTAACATTTGCCTATGACATGATGGTACATATGTACTCTTAGTTTCTATGCTTAGGTTCAATGTGGAATTAATATCATGACTAAAAGATTGATTCTTTTACAAAGAGATAGAGACTTTTTGCGAAGAATATAGGGTGAACATGCTAAATAACACACTACACAGTAATTGCAATGGAATTATAATATTTATATATTCAAAACCTGATATTTCATTTTGCTACTGCCGGAAAGCACCTGTACTTGTGGATTACTGATATGAATACGTATAAAAATGTTGATCAAGTCAGATCATAACAAACGTGTATATCAGCCCTGGGAGCTGTTTCAAAACGTGGGTTAAGGCTATGGTTTTGAAACAGCTCCCTGTCTCTTTGCTATAAGATCGCCGAAGTTACTAAAATATGTCAAGCAGCTGTAACTATGTATACGCAGCACCACTTTCCATGCAATTGTTCTGTTTTCAGTTAGTACCCTGTTACAGAATATGTTATACCATTGATCGGTGTGTTTATGCTTGAATATGAATAAATGATTTAGAGCCTGTTCCTGTAAAGAGTGAGTTATCGTGAGTAGCTCATAGCTGCGGCTTACCCCCTATAATTTATAAGCAAGGTCATTCCTTTCCTAACTGTTATACGCCAAATACATGAGTAGTAAAACTACAGTAGCAGAATAATAAAAAGAATTTCTATCCTATCCTTGGTTCTGTGGTTTCTGGAGTGTGGGGCACCCCGTATGTGGCATCAGTCGCTTCGAATGACAACTAACTTTCGGTTTTGAATTTCAAACTGTCTGGTTCATTTCCCATTCTCCTATTCTTTACCCTGTATTACGATGACATTGATATTTCATTATTTATCGAGATGTATCTTTTTGGTTTCAGACTAAGTCCATATCTGATCCTCTACCAAAAGGTGTTATGGATCCCATACGGATAGAGATGATGCAGAGATCTTACGAAGCCGATCAGCTGGATATGTCCGAGGATCCCATCTGCCAAAGTATCCCTGAGCTACCGCCAGAGACAGAGGACACGAAGCGTTTCTCCACAATCAGCACAAGTAGTTCCAGCAGTGAGTTTCAATTAAATTCATTTAGGGTCTATAATGCATAGACCGCATTAGTCCTGACGTCATTTTGGTGCCAAACAAATCCAAACTCCGAGAAGCACTGCATAGACGTAGCATCGTGGTATAGTAGAGTTAGATATAATGTAGAATTAAAAAAATTGAGATGTCTAGGATCGCCGACTGCTGCACTTATGAAGGGAAATCCCAATGTTTGGCACCAGAACCCCGCTCTCGGCAGGTCAAATGACGTCACACTAATACGGTCTATGTGTGGCCACAGGCGTCATATGTCATAGAAGGAAGATCCCTGTACAAAATAATGGCCTTGGCATGTCGTGGGGGTTTCGTATACAGGGGGGTTATGACGTTGCCACAAAAGGCTATTGTGGTATTTCTGGAACAAATCTAGAGGAGTCTAGACTTCTCACGGCTGGTCATATAACATAATTCAGATGGGACCTTGGTTCTCATTAAGGATGAATTAGTTTGTTTTCACAGACCTCATCTCAAAGTTCTACGCATCATAAGATTGATCGTTGAAGAAGAATCCCGAGAGTACGATTTAAATGAGTTTCAAAATCGATGGCACACATCTAGGTTTGTAACTTAATAAAAATACAACATTTAACATTCTCTGAATGTTGCACCCAGTTCTCATATGGCAACATTGTTGATACGATTATCCACTAGCAAGGTTAATTGTCTCGCTGTATCATTTACTTTCCTGTCATCCTCATAGGTCCAATCCGGCGCTGGTAAGACCCAGGTGATATGAACCCACAAAAAAAGGCCAGCTCTGCATTAACTCGCGTTGATTTTGGTTTCCAGGTAATGCATCATGCATGAGCCGCACTAGCTACGGCAGCCAACAAGACAGCGGCATCGATGTGGTGAGTATGTGGCAGCATTCCTTATAATACATTAGTGTTCTATGTTTTGTAGCCGATAACTAGAACTACACTTGTATCACTCACGCTGTTGTAACTGGGCTAAAAGACATCAAGGTGCAAGGAGGAGGGTATTAACATAGAGCACTAACACTTTATATGTTTTCCTACGTTGAGCTTACTTTGTTACGTTAGAATAGTTCATCTAGGAAATGTGTATCTTACTTTCTTTTATATATAACAAATGAAGCCCAATTTCATGTATCATGGGGATTTACATCAGGTGGCTCTCTGATTTCCATACTCATAAAAATATGTTATTGCTGCTGACTTTGTATTTTTATTCAACCATCAGCCTATCAGAGAGGAGAGTCCTGGAGTACAGGGCATCGCATCTAATATATACGATAGACCTCATGGCCCACCTCGACCTGTACTTCCGGTTCCTGTATCAAAGCTGACTGCCTCCTCAGACGGTGAATACAAATTATTTTATTGTAAGGGGCCCCCTCCCACCTACTACGACGCGCTACAGTCTACGATGGCGGCGCATGTCGGCGACAACATCGCCGACACCCGTTGCCATCGTAGACTTAATTGTAGCGTGTCGTAGCGTATTAGGATGGTTGTTTTTGTACCCGGGTGGTTGGCGACAAAAAAAAAGAGTGGGAAAACACTTTTAACTGTCTACCTGAGGTAGCATATGTAGAATATGTTATGATTCAGAAATAAAGAAATAAAGCATCGTTATAATAGATTTTTAATAGTATATACATATTAAACAATACCGTATCTTTTTTTAGACCCAAAAAACTCAGTTCCAAGCAAAACATTAACTTATCTTTTTCCAAGTTAAAACCAAGACAATTATAAACTATAAAGTTTAGACAGCTCAGACTTGTTGATACAATACCCAAGTTTGTTACAAGAATCTAATCTGTCAAAAAAACAACTCCTGCAACCACACCCACCGTTCACACTTTAGGTGTGACTGCTGTGTTCCCTATACAAAATAGCCGGACTCGGCCGTGTTTGTCCGAGCGGCCGCGTAACTAATCAGTGGGGCGTTAGGCGGCGCTGAACGGCAAAACCTGTATTTGCAGTGCAGTATCTTCAGTATATGACCCACCGGATCTGCAAATTTAATTATTTCCGGTCAAGTATCTCATTTACAAGAGAGATTTATCCGGCCGTATTTGTCGCCGACGCACTACGACGCTACGAAATTCAAACATGTTTGAATTTCGTAGACCCTCTACGATTAACGTATTTTGTTGTAGCCCGTCGTAGCCCGTCGGCGCGCTGCACGTTGCTCGGAAACAAAACCTGACTAATTGACGGCGTCGTCTGCGAAACCTCCACGATTTTTTCAGTTTGTCGCCGACGAGCCCAAAGGGTTAATCGTAGACTTAATCGTAGTAAGTGGGAGGGGCCCCTAATCGTGATGAATCGCACAAATCCTTTTGTAGGGACCTGATGAATTTTGATATAAGTTATCGTCAAAGCTATTCTTGTTATTTGAAAGTTTCTAAGGGTGCGAGAATGGACTCATATTACAGACTTAGACTGCTAAAAGCCAAACTATGGTCATTATGCCTTTATATTAATGTTTACTTGCATCCATTTCATTGTTGAAATACAAATGCTTTTCAGAATTCTAGGCCATTGAATGTTCAATAATTGAATAATCAATCAGCAATATCAATAATGTCGATTATGTGTCAAGCTTGCTCGGCCAGTGCTTGTATATTTAAACAAAGGATAATATTCAATTTTCGCCATAATTCAATTCGCCCTTAGACTGTTCGGGTTACGAGGATGTAGACCATTGGTTGGAGCCTGAAGGAGGTAGTGTACGTGGGCGTACCGACTCCAGTACAACGCCAGAGGTTACAGAGGAAGGCACCCCTCCAGCCGACAGGGTACGGAAATTGTTCTATATTTCTATATGCTGCATTTTAGACAATGCATACCTCCCCCATTGCCACAGAACAGGTGGATGTTTCTATTGGTTTTATTCATCTTGCTTTTAAAGTGCGACAGAATGTTTACTTATGTTAATTCTATCACTGTTGTAAAACGGACACGTGTATTTTCCACTGTTACCTCCAAGTTCCGTTTGTTCTCATGTTAGTACATTCTGGACTCGATCTCAAGTAGCCCTGTCTGATTTACCCTTAAAATAAGATCTTTTGAGAGAATACCTTGACCTACCTAAAGATATAGAAGCAATTACACGTGGTAGTAGTCCAGGTGTATACGTCATGGAAAGGAACACGTAAACGATAACCGTAATGCCAGAGCAAAATATCAACATCAACATATGCAGTCATCAACTCAAACATTAACATTATTGTATACACTGCTTTCTTGATGCATTTGTGCATGCTCTATATAAGTTGTCTAAAGCCGTGGATAGACCAAGCGAGTCAAGGCAGCGATCCCCAAAATCGACAACACAAAATGGAATGCATGTGAGGTATTATTTGATAGTAAAATCTCCCACCGGTAGGTTAACGTCTCAGAAATGAGGTGAAATATGAAATGATAGCTCACACACATGTCCTTTCATGTTGGCGATTCTGGTAATCGATGCGTTTCTTGCTTCGTGCGTCCCCATCTTAAAGGTTAGAGTGCTCACATGGACCTCCAGCTTACTGCAAAAAAGACTAACATCACTATCTATGTGCTATTCACTGTAATATTGTAAATGGAACAGGGGTTCAGTGTCTCAGGCTTTGGCTGCTTGCAAGTGGGTTACAGAAAATGATCCATAGTCTGAATGTATCCCAAACTTTTAATTGTTATTTATTATAAATTGCACGCTTATTCACCAATGATGAACATGCTATTTGCTCCTAGTTATACAAGGCTATTAACCTCCTTGAAAACTACAATGCTCACACTATGGATAATAGAATTCAATGTATTCATAGAAAATGCTTACTTTTGGCAGGTGTCTGACGAGACCCCACCGCCCATTCCTCCTCGTAGCCGTCGCAGCAGCGCCAGTAGTATGACAGATATCCCTCCACTGAAGCCTACCAGTCGCAGTCGACCGACCCCGAAAGGTGCCAAGAAGTCCTCCTTACCACAACCACGAACCTGCATCAGGTACCCTCCCATTGGGCCCAAACCAAACAAGTCCTCCGCCAGTGAAAGTTCAGGCTCTGAGGATCTGCCTGCGGAGAAACGGCAGACAGGAATACCTACAATAAATGTGGGCAGCAGTCATACTTTCCCTTCCCCACGTAACATCCGGCCGCCAGTCAACTACACTAACGTCGTGGTGGACCTAAAGAATAGACAGAGAAAGCTCTCAGAGGCAGCCTCCAGGTCATCCAGGGGTTCTACCTCTGACGAATGTGGAGAAGCTTCACCCAGTGGCCTTCCACCACCCGTGCCTCCTCGGAGTCCCAGAGACTGAGTCTGGGTGCACATATGTAGTGAAGGCCCTATATTGTGGGTTTTCTTTTATGTGTAGATCAAAGGTGCTGCCTGCATGCTCACATTTAATTTGTATGTACCTGGGCGTACATAAATTAAGAGGATACATGTTACGTGCAATAATTACTATTATCCATTGGAATACTGCGCTGTATGCTGAAGTAATAGTCTCTCTATTACTACACGGTGAATATGTTTAGAGGCCTTTTATAGGAGGAAAATCAAATTGGGATCATTCTTGCCGGGTCTAGTATGGAGATCATCCCGACTGCGGCTCTGAAGCTCATCGATCATGATCACGCCAAACTTCCAGATTGAATACTTCTTAGAAACCTGCACAAATAGAGCCTGGAGGTATATTTATTGTCATTAAGTTTGTATATCATCTAAGATGATTTAGAGAAACATTACAGTAATAAGGATCATCAACGTTGGAAGCTTCTTTTATTACAAATCATACAGTTTCCCACATGAGACGGAACTTTTGTCGAACTGCCAAACAAGAATGTGTTTTATTGCACCGCCTGACATATTTAGGCTAAGAAAATGCCTAAACTATATTTCGGATTTGTGCTTCAAACCGAATTATCAGGATTTTCCTGAGGATAAAGACAAAAAGGAGACATGTACCCTCATCATCCTATTCGCAACATATTGGTTGATTTATTATTTTTTGTTAAATGCAATATATATATAAACTAGCCGACCAGAATGTATATTCAACAAATACGTCGGTGAATTGGGAGACATTGTCCAATACCTCCTGGAAAACAGAGGCTGCGGGCAGTCTAATAAGAGTACACCTAAGGTGTAGACATTTCAGGTTTTCCTTTGTTCCACCTACGAGAATATCCCTGTATACAATGAAATCGCCGACCTTAACATCTTGAAATCCTACATTATGTATATATACGTCATTTAATAATTACCAAATATTCATAGCTGAATAAGGATGCCCACAGTGTAGAAACAGGTTGTGTAATTCACAATAATCTGCTGTTAATTATACCACAGTGGCTATTTGCTTTTTCATATAACGTGTATACATAGGCACCTGCAACTGTATCTGAATCTTTGATTTCTAGTGGGCTGTTTCTCAAGGGATATATATATTGCGCTCTGACTTCACCTCACCAAGGATTAAATAACGGAACCATTATCAGAGCAGAGTGTTTAGATACAAAAGACAATCGCCAGCACAGACCGAGTTGCGATTGATTATACCCGTGCACGTACTTTAATAGTTATGTACGATCCCTCCGGTATGTACACTTTAGGGCCCCCTACCTGAAAGTCGGGACGATAGGGCCGGCTCATCGGGACGTTAGGGCCCACCTATCATAAGATCGACATATATCATTGAAATATGCAAACATGTCAAATCATTACATACATTTCATGAAATTTGCGAAAACCGTGTTTTTTTTTTTCGTTTTTGGCGCTAACAAGCTAATGAACATTAAATAATTCTGCAAAATTAGGTAGGCCCAAACGTCTATTTATGTTTCTTCTCCCTCTGGGTGCCGCAGGTGTGAACGCGGCCTCGAAGTGCGGCCGAGACGCGACTGAGGTTTTCTCACCACCGGTTTCGGATGTGACCTATTGTACCGTCTGATGCCGAGGACACACCAGACGAATAAAGATGGCGATCTTTGGAATCGCCAATACAAAATACCATGTATGTCAGATATTCTTTCATAGTAATATCTCCTACCGATAATTTAGCATCTTGGAAGCAATAGTCAGGTGAAATGTTGAACAGTAGCTCAGTTACTTGCCATTTTGTGTAGGCGATTCCGGAGATCATTGCATTACTCGCTTGATATGTCTCCGGCTTTATAGATGGTGGGCGCTAACATCCTGCAATCGCTCCCTATGCTGTACATATTAATTGTGTACGACACCCTGTGCTGTAACCGTTATATAGACCACGTTGATACATCGACGGAATATGGGCCTTCGCTGCAACACGGTTTACACCAATTTATAGCAAAACATCATCTTTTCGGGTATATGATAAATATAAAACAACATACCATGGTCATACATCATACAATACCCGATACCAAGATTGGCGTTTTAACGAAACTCGGCCTCACAACCTCGTGCCGTAAACACGTATCATGACTCATCTCGTCATGTATAATGTACGACCATGAACATTCTTCTATATAAATGTATAATGTGATCACATGAATAATTCAACGTTAATATTCAAGTCGCTCTGTCTTTTTTAATCAGAACTGATCATATTCCCTTCGGTATGATAATTGGGCAGGTGATTTATTCACAAATGGAAAGCCATAGCAAACGGTAGAGCCGTACAATAGAGCAAGAAATATCTTTCTGGTGGACACTATTTTCATCAGCGGAATCAACGATGGTGCAAGTAAGGTTAACTCTCCTTGATGCTGCCCATTGATAGATTCCATGTATATACGAATATAGGTGATATACAGATTCTTTGTTATAACCACATGTATGCATGCATACATATAGAACATTGTGTTCATGAAAAATCCAAAGCTTTTACTAAATATTCTTCAGATGTTCCCATGTAAATATTGGATTAGGTACTTAGTTGTATGTTTGTAAATACGTGTTATTTGCTTTTATCATCTTGTGGAATGAAAGAGTTATTCTATGCTTAATAAATGGAATTTGTTTTGCAATTGACATGTTCTGTTTCAAATGATACCCAAGTGTTTAAAACTTGGGCTGATAAGTATGATATGAAGTATATATGATCAAAACATTTGCAGTGCTAAGCCACAATGAAAGATGAAACATAGAAAAAAGAGAAATACTTTCCCCTCTGTTACAAGAGTCCAATAAATGTTCGATCCCTCAGTATCCTAAAGATTATGACGTGGGTTTTGTATCTAAAACACAAGCTACAGCAGTGACATTATGCACGGGCGCATGAAATAAATAACAATTGGTATTTGAACTACGACCTACCGAATATCGCCTCTTTAACAACCCCACGAACGGTCTGAGGTCATTTGCGTTTTTTTTGGTTTTTTTCATATTTATTTTTATTATTTGATCATAAAGACAGTACATCGTTTGGGCGTTCTTCGTGAATCGTCTTATAACCTATATACAAAAATATGCATATGAACGTAAGACAGCACAGGACAGGACAAAATTGTTAAAATGAAGTCTTTGGTAGCAAGGTGGTAAAATGATTTGCTATTCTAGCTCCTGTGATTTATATCTTATTCAGCTTATTGCACTGGGCGTAGTGTATTTCGAAGACATAATTTTGCAATCATCTGGCGTTTGCAGTGATAGTTTATTTGTAAAAACGTAACTATTCCACCAGGGGTGCCGCCATCGTGTGCCCATAACAAAGCGGATATATGTTTTAAATCGTCTCTTTTTAAAGGACACTATATCTACGAATTTTTTTCAACAATACAAGTTTCTACGGTCAAATATAGAAATGGCATACGGCCGATGGCCAACAAAACGTATTTGAGTAACTTTTGTCAGGAAGATGCGAGTTGCTCCCAACAGGCCCATATGACGTCACACATTGCTCTTTTGCCGCTGTGCACTTGATGGTTGTCAACCAGCTAATCTGTCAGTGCAGTGGAGCTACATGGTTGATGGCTAACGTCGTACAATAAAGGGGACATTCCGCCAGGATGCCAGTCCACTCATCGTTTTGAACGACAACATCGATACAAAAGTAGTTTTTCTCAAAGATTCTCCATTCCGAGACTTTCTGTATTTCAAGTAGCATAAGCTTTGGAGGGTTCTGTAAATATCAATGGATAAAAATACCCATAATGTAAAAATTCTTTTATTCTTTCACTGAAGCTCCGAAGATATGACTAATTCTAAAACCTGTGGCGCCACCTTCGAAGGAATCGAGAAATGACAATGGTACCTATTAGCTTGAAACTGTATAATTATTTTTAAATTGGGTCTGATTCGTTAGGACAATGACTCCGATCTTCCAGCATCCCCTATGACAATTTTCATTCTAGTTCTTTGTTGTCTATATAGAATACCTTCGTCACATTTTACCAATACTGGATAACGAGTGATGTGGGAAACAGGTTCCAATTTAGAATAGTAGTTGCATAAACTTATAGTGTAGTGATGTAACTAATTCGTTAGTATAAAATGTTGAAGAGTATACGGATGAGGATGACAAGAGGTAGATTGATATGATTATATCGGGAGCATGCTACATCGTATTGTATAGTAAACTCCGTTTAAGGAACACCCAATTAATTTTCTTGTAAAGTAAATTGTTCTCTCTGTTAAGTGTTTATTCTAACCGCGGTTAAGGGTATCCCATTATTACCTGCAATCTTTATGTAACCTCTTGTAAAATCGACTCATAAGAACCTCCAGTTTTCATATAGTCCCTATTTATATTACCCCTCCTGCAATGTCCTCCCTGCTAGCCACCCAGCTATTGCCTTTCTCATTTTTTCATTCTACTAAGAAACATGTTCATGAATTGACCACTGCATAGCAGTTTTTATGGCCAATTATTTCATGTATCATGGTTACAATGCCCCCAAATGAAATTAGCCTTCCTACGAGAGAGCTTCATGAAGGAGAGGAGTTACTTTTTTTGCGTTGTCTTGGGAAACAGACAGGGTAGGTGATCATTGTACCAGGCGACAACCACCAATACTTGTGGTCCCAACCTTCAAAGCTGCCCACTACTAGCAACGCCATCTTTACTAACGCCACCGACGTAGTGACCACTTTTGATTAGTTATGTAAATATTCGATTGTCCACTTTACTGGGTTTCGACAATAATGGAATTTAAACATATCCTAATACCTGAAGTATCATCACTCTCGGAGAAATCAGAGTAACGGTAGCACACATGCACACATGGACTTTAGCCTTCAGGTTCCATCTGCTTCATCTATGTGCAAAACTAGTTGGTCATGAAAGTAGGCTGGTCGACCGGATAAGTGTACCGCTGTAAATCAGGAGGGGATGTCAGGATGACGGATAGGCCCTGTAGGACAGATACCTATCGACTGATAGAACCAAAGTGGCCAGCATGCAGTGTTGAAGGGCTTAAGTGTTGATTCCACCAACACGATGCATTTCACGTGTTATATTTTGGTATGTCTTGCTATATCTTACATTGTCACGCTATGTCTTGCCTCCTTTGTTGTGACATGTCAAACGCGATAATATGTGTACTTTTTCGCGATGTTGTGTGTATATTTTGTTGCTCCACCACCGCGATACTTCAAGATCTATTGGTGACATATCGCAGCATACCGCGACATATCACAACAAGAATGCGGCGAAGGTCCTTAACCAGGCCGATGCTTCGTGGCAAATATGCATGCGATTATGTTCAAAACCTAGTGAGCCTTATGTATGTTGATGGAAGAGGCCCTTTACCGATAACTTTCCAACATAAGATTTTAGGGAAGCTACCAGCAGTTTCCTTCACTGCTTGAGCCTTTTCTTTTATTGACAACCATTTCTAAGACAAGTAGGTTATGATAATGGTGTGGGGTGTCTATATATTTAGATCAAGATCACACAGCAGTCTATAACGCTCAGTTCATGTATATGCTAATATAATACGATGTATTGGATGGCGAATTAATGGGATGAATAACGTGAGAAAATATATCCGGTCAGGTATACTAGTGTTATCAACGTAGCGACCAGCATCTAGGAATAGGCCACCACAAAATTTGCAGTAAGGTCTTTGGGCCCTCACCGCCTACCTCCTCATCACGTTTATATTTTGTCTGCTGCATTTGATTTTTCACATATCCCGATTTTGAGATAGCTCCATGTCAAATTGGAATTAGTGGTATATGTAGCAACTTATGTATAATTATGTATATATAATAAATTGATCATCACGTTATGGGTCTCAGACAAGATGAATAGATATTATTTTGTACAGTACATCCCATTGAGCGGTCGAACAATCTCCATGACTGTATAGATACGTACGACTTCAATGTTGAAAACTGTGAAATTTGGTCATTGTTTGGTTGTTTTTGTTTTGTTTTTTAAAAGAAAAGCCACCTCTGATACAGTGGCAATCCAAAAGGGGGACCCCATTCGGACTGACACCAGCTCTCTACTGTATTACATACTTTAGTGTGTTACACACTATTCCCATACACTATATTAGGTGTCTATTGAATTAGAATTCGAACAGATCCAATATGAGAAGTATTATTACATGTAGTTACCATATAAGGTACAGATTTGGCCTTGGGTTCCAGTCCTTATAAATATTTTAATAGTGCGTACTCTTGGTGCAAAGTCTGCATTATCTCGGGTAGGGTACCTCCTGTCCATCCATCAGTTCATTTGTTTCTATTGTGTGTGTGTGAAAACTGAAGGATTAAGAAAGAAGGTTCGTTTCATTTCTTTTATTGTTTGGCTGTTGGCACTTCTGGTTTTTATATAACAAATGGTAAAACTATAATGAGACTGATATAAAAAGAAACTCATAAGTAGTACTTATTTATAGATATCTAGATACACGTTACTACAAATATTTCTAGTGTCACCCCTAAGATTCCTAACAAGTCGCGGGTTTATCTATCACACATAATACATGGAAGCAAGATACAAAGTAATATTGATGATATTGATGATGATCACACTGGGTTTGTTCCTGGTTTTGGTTTTATTTCGATGGTAGAAATGGTCAGGCTCAGTCGGCATCAATCTCACGCACCAGGCGGTGGCCGCTACGCGTGGGCTGCCCCATAACACCCTCAGAGACAATGCCACTGATACCTGCAGAGAGCACGCATGCACCAATGGCGACGGCCGTGAGGGTGATGGCGTACGATGACGGAAGTGACGTCAGGTTACACACACCAGGTGGCACTAATGACGTCGCACGGTTTTGTACGGCGAACACAGTCAGCAGTGATCCAGTGAAAAATATAGCTGCGAAGGAAACAGAAACGGGAGCAAGGTCAGACTTGGTATACTGGGGAGGCCATAGCCAGCAAGCACGACTGGTCAATGCAGCGGAAATCCACCTCTAGGGTGTTACGTAGTGGAGAAGCAATTAAAGGTACAAAAGGTGCATCATCTCCTATCCGATGCCTTCATACAGACATGTCCTACACATATGGTAAAGGTAAATGATATATAAACAATAATCGATGGTTTTGTAGACATGCGGACGTAACCCACGATTGGTAATACACGAGCAGCAGTGAGTCTATTTCAACGTCAACCTTGAGTAGTTTACAGAGCCACCTGTCCAGAAAAAACCATCGTTTGTTGTATTTATTATCCATCTTCTCCAATAAATCAAACCCGGGAATTGCCATATTAAAGGGTATACCACGGTGTGAATCCCTATACCATGGTAATGGTAAATGTCAGTTTTTAATCAATGGGTAATGGTTTGCTGACTCGCTATACATTCTCAAGGGGTACTTTGTATAACATTGATAATAAAGTTATTGACGAGGACATTAACCTACCTGCAGTCAGATTAGCGACTGTGAAACCAGTGGAAGCTCCCCTGGCAGCTTCACTCGGCATAAAGAAATGTGGGATCATCATCACAAAGGTGGCGCCACAAGCCACACATCCAGAAAGTTCAAACCACCGTGTTCCCTGCAGCCATGCTGTGGTGATGAAAGAAAACATCATGTAAAAGTAAAGAAACACTCCATCTTCAAACAAAATATATTTTTACTTAAGTTGATTTACGAATTTCCCTTACCCATCGATGTAGTTGTTTGGTTGACCACCTAAACGACAAATAAGAAACTTTAACTGGAAATGGGCATACATGTGTCTTCCTTACTGCAAGTCACTCTAGATTTCTATAATCGAACCGATGTCGGGCCCGATTTCGTTATGATATCAGGATATAAACTGAACATAACTGTGCCAATGTGACGATACTGGATAGGTTACTGTAAAGATATGGATCATGTGACAGCAAATAATCAATCACAACTGATGAGCAGCACTATTAAATGGTACTTGCATTGAGACTTGCTTTGAGTAAATCAATAACCTGCTGGCTCACAATAATCCCACGATCTAGGCGAATAACCCCTTCCGAAATTACTTCAAAGGGTAACCATTTTTCACACTAATATTTGGTATCAATAGTTTTTCACTCGATAAATTACAGAGCTGTCAAGTCAATTGCAGTCAGAGGTAGGATGTTCAGACTACAGGGCCTATCATGGAATAGTGTAGCTTTCTGTTTGATTAAAGTACCATCAACTTGACAAAAAGTCTCCAGACAAGATACCCCTCTATAGTGCTCATGTTGTGGCACATCAGTTAACCAATTGCACAACCTTTCTAAGGCTTCTTAGGAACCGGGACAAGGTAGCCATGTGTTAGCTTCAAATAATCAAAACGTAATTGCCTTTTGGTTGAATGAAACTTGAAGTACCCCACTTTCAGGGAGCAGACAAAAACGACCGCCATATCATATGGTTACGTATTTGTGGAATATATTGACCAAAGACATCGAATCAATTGCGAAAGCCAATTCAAAAATTATGTCAATCTAAAGCTTTCAAATATGCCATGACGGCTCATCACTCATTACTATTGTATTGCATTAATGCATTGAGTTATGATAATCTTCATCAATTTAAAGAGATGACATGAAGAGAGCACGGTCGGAAACAATAGATAAATCAGTCTACTTGCCAACTGTCGTTTCTTTCCCAATGAGAGTTATTATACGACGGGAACGTAGCATTTTCACAGAGAGAAAGAACATCTTACAATATATGAATCGATCAAGGTTAATGTTTTCTAATAAATTGATACGGTGTTTCTGTGTATACCGAAATGCAGTTAAGTCAAATGTGACACCGAAGAAAATCATGAAAATGTATGATGACACACGACTACAATGGTATCATCATCTGAATTGTTTGGGCAATTGTTTAGATGGTATATTAGAATCTTGAGACCACGCCTATCGGGCCATGAAATATGTACGCATTGGAGGGGGCAGATCGAAATTGTCAGGAAATTTGAGTACGCTCTTTATGGAAGGCACTCAACGGATAAAAGTGTTTGCTTTAAGTCGGACTCTCAATCAAGGTTATAGTTCTACAGTCACTAAAGAGTTACCGCAAGAGGTGGTTTTTTTACGATTCGGTTCCCGCAGCTGCAACAAGGGAAGGATTGCGTGAATGGATGCATTTAGTGATGGTGTATAAGTGTACATTGTGTTATCTCACTGTAGAAAGGTGGACATTTTCCAAGAATATCATGGATCTGCTCGAGTAAGCAACCGGCTTCCCAGACCTGGAAAATGGCTCTTGAGAACTTCAAGAGCGGTTTTCAAGCCTTTGAAATGTCTTGTAATAGGGGCATCGGTGCAAGTGAGCTTATCCGTTTATGTAAGACGCTTAAGGTGAAGTAGTTCTCGGAGAATATTACTGAATAGAGCACACCATACACACCAGTCAATATTTACATGTTGGCTGGACTAGGGCTGGTTCAGAAGTGCTCTAATGGAGAAGAAGGTCAGAAAGCATTGGGAGAGTATTGAATTTCAAGATGGGTTTCAAGAACTTCAAGTTCAAACTGCACTTGAGTCTTGACAAGAGGGTCATTTTGAACAATATTCCCTTAAATCATAGAAGAATGGTTTTTTATCAGAGATCATTTTGCACAGAGATGGGGAGAAATCATCAAAAGAATCCTTGGGAAGGGGTGTTTTATAATTGCTAGAACTATCAAGTGGATTACCCGGAGGAATTATTATGTTCACTTTGTCCATATATCTCTATGTCAATAAATTGGTACGGTCAGTTGGTACATTTTATCACCGTTTCTCATGTGCAACTCGTATGTAACTCTGTAATTTGCTACACAGAGGTTTTGGCTTCGGCATTTACACAAACAGTCAGCATCAGGATATAATATGGCAGGTTAAGTGCCAGAGGGGCCATATGGCGCCGCACCATTTGATGTGTACTACACGTCTACTACATATATTGACCCCATGCCCAACTAAAACATGTCACAGTATTCCTGCAAACCAATGTTTTATTATACGAAATTAACCTATATTACCTGATATAAGGAGCCATGCCATCAACAATATTTTCGACTGTTATAGTATACATTAGGTGGCTTTGCGCACCCGTGATAAATATGTTATGAGATTAATGTCAAATGTTTCCACACTCTTGTATGTGTACATTTAGTATTTGTTTTGATCGAGGGTGAAATAATGCAAAATATAAAACTAGGGTGGCGCCGGACAGTGAAATATTGACCGGAAGTGCTTTCTCCCCATCTGCATTTCATTATCGGTTTTGAACAATCCTCGAAGCCAATTCCGGATCACCATGCCCTAAATTTCCTCTTTACAGTAGTCAATATAGAATGTTATCTGTGATATGATAGATATGATCAAAGGTAAGTCATTCACTGTCAGAGCGTGAAAACATATAACATATAAATACATTCGGCATATGTAGCTATGATTTTGCGTAAATAAGTGTATCGTGTATACGCTTTATTTATCGACGTATATAAGCGTCCATGTTACAGTGATATCTATCCTACCCGAAATAAAAAACGCCGTAGGCTTAACATGGGATTTGTTTATGTCACGGGTGTGACATAAAGTGTTGTTTATGTCACTACTTTCTAATACTGAAAGGATGTGAAAATGGGGTAGGATAAAATCCAGACGCCACTCATTTGAGTTTGAGTTTCTTTATGACACTCATTTTGTTGGCTCAGTAATGTCACTTGTCTTCGACTCGTGAAATTATGTAGCCAATAAAATGTGTGACATAAATAAAGTCAAACTCGTGACGTCTCTCAATAATATGTCATATATATATATATATATATATACGCCTGATTCTATTGCATTTATGCCACTATTCAATAATTCCGATCTCTGCACCTAGGGGGACACCACTGTTGGTTTTATTTCATTTGCCATTAGTCACTGGCTCCTTGGTATATGGAAAATCCAATCTTATATTATCAATTTTGATTATAAAATCGTTCTAAAACCCTATTTATTATCTTGCAGGAGAGGGCAGGGGAGGGCAGGTACTCTACTAACACTCCAGGTTGGAGACAGGGTGGCACACTTTTTTTTTATTCTTTAGCAGTATACATACATGTATATAAGTCAAACGTATATGATTTGTATACGATCAGCTTATACATGTTGCGCACAGGATATTTCTTCGCGTATACAGTTGGCGGCAAATACAGCCATTATGCATCCATATACAAAGAAAAACACATGTGTATACGTCACATACGCTGGAGTGAAATGTGGACGTATATATATATATATATATATATATATATATATATATATATATATATATATAAAGATGCCAATGTACATCGGATACATGCATTTACACGGTGGCGTATATATATATATAACTGGTTTTTTTCGCGCAGTGTGGGTTGTTGGGACATGAACATGACTGTTGCTACAATCTTGAACCACTCCGAACATACCCGTTATCGACATACCATATATATATATATATATATATACTTACTTGGATGGGTAGGGACGACGGTATCAATGCTCAGACAGGACCACACGGAATCTCCAGTCTGGGGGGTCACTATGGTGTCATTTTGCAGCCAGGCCAGGTCGTCCCCACAAAACGACCACAGTCCGAAGCGGTAGGAGAGAGTGGCGCCTACGGACACGTCCTGGAGGCAATACACGTGGAACCACTCGTCCAGCAGGGTGGCGAACAGAGAACACAGGAAGGCCAACAGGGTGAGCAGCGAGCCGGACAGAAGCCACGCCAGGTCCGGCATGTGAGGCCGCCACCGTTTACGGTTTGCCTGGATCTTCATATCGGCGGCCCGTGGCGCTCAACCCTCAATGGCGTACATGTAAGACGAAAGAAACTACACATACACAATAGTGATAATGCTGAAATGAGGAAGTAGAAGATTGGCTGTGGATCCACTGGTTTGGTGCACTGTGTGAGTGGCTCAGGGAGTGGGTGGGTGGCCAAGAGGCCTATCTCCTATCGTTGATAAACACCTCGCGAGCTAATGATCGATGAGTGTGGTCTTTATCACTCCGGTTCCAGGGGGCAGGACCTTGTGGTCTTGCCTGCTCTCTCTTCAGCTCCTCCCCCTTTCGTCTGCTACACCTTCCTTCTCAGGATTAGACCAATCTCATGCGTGCATGGTGACTCCACTGTATATGTGACCATCGAGGAGCTTAGTGTGTAGGCACAGGGACGGCATTCTCAAACAGCCAGGCCAGGAGGCACTTTATATGTTGGGAGGGAGGTTTTGTACTGAACAGGTCAAGACTCGCTATAAGGCACATATCACCTGAAGGTACCAATTTACAACTATCTGTTCTAAACATGTATGATTTAGGTCTATGGAGCTGGCACGAAATAGCAGGTAGCAGCCTTTAAGAGCATTCTCTGTTCACCGAATAATCCCCCCTCCCACACACACACATGCACGCACACACACCTGCACACAGCCGTTATTGTGCCCCACATATGTATAGGCATGCATACATTGGTCAATAATCTAATAAACGTCGCCGTAGATCCTACAGCGCCCATACTTGACCTCTCGACGCTATATGGAATACCAAATCAAAACTGTTTGCTCAGAATATATATAATCTGTACAAAGTGGTATTGGAACTTTATCCAAGATTACGTAACTTCATTCTAAGTCTTGGGGAGATCACGGAAAATATCTTGACACTGAACACTATTTAGACAGTATAATACTAAAGCCAGATCAGGGTCTTTTCTGGAAGTGGGGTTTCTCTACTCGATCTAAATATCTGAGGCTTAGATGCAAAATAGAGAAAGCAGGTCAGAAAGTCATGTAAGCGAAAATGAAATGTTTGTGTGATTCTGTGGGGGTGAGCCTGTGCGCAGACCACACTGCGAGCCACTTGAGGCGTTTCTGAGGAACTCTCAAGGGTCTGCAGAGGGTAGTACGAGTAGCAGGCCAGCGCCTGGACCGGCAGTAAATCTAGCCTTAAAACATGTAAACATCTTAGAGTGGAAAGTGGAGCCAAGCAAGCTCTGCAGCATGTACAGTCTACACGTACATGTACACGTAGCGTTACACGTTAAAGTGGCAATGGCTTCTACCATGTAACTTGAATGATAACTCCAGATTACTTTTACATCCTTTATATAACCATGCAACAATTATTGGATGTGTTTAAAGTGCAATACAGTGGAAACCAAGTATAGCAGATATGCAGAATAGTGCCACCACAGGTTACAATCAAAATCAGTCCCACTGGTGTTCACTATACGAGATACCTCTGTACATGAATATGAAATGGTGTTTACAACGGAGATCTTGAGTGCTTAGATTCATTGTGTTGGTCTAACCAGTGACGTCAATAGCTATATGGTCACCAGCTTTTATGGTTACCCTTCCATCTGAGTCATGTATGTTTACACTATACGGCACAGAGTGATAGCTAGATCCGCCATCATCCGCCAGTCTGTAATATAGCAACACTGTAGAAGTGGGACAACCACTGCTTTCAATTGTCATAATCCATAGACAATCGTGAGACAAGGCTAAATCCTTTTTATGGCAAGCTGAAAAAATATTTTTGATGAACTCCATTTTTAACTAGTCTCACCAGTCGCTAGTCTGGTGTTCTGTTTGGTATCAGGGGCAAGATGGCGGCTTCCATAACACAGTGACTGTGTGCCCTATGCATTATACCGCTCCTGACTCCATTCAGCAGATCAATATAGGTCATTAGAAGAACTCGAGTCGCCTGCTTTGTCCCAGTACCTTAGACCAGTCAGGTATGAGCAAATCTCGCAGGTTCATGTGAATATAAACATCCCTTGGTGTTCATTTTCCATCGTATACAAAGTCCCGTATTAAAAATGTATGGGGGACACATTCGACCACTACCCATCTAAAAACTGTCAGATACCATGAGCAATGTATTTCGATCTCAAATACATTGCATCTGGTATTCAAAACCATCAGATATCTTGTTAATTTGTTTGTAGATACAAGGCTGTGCCTATGGTTTGAGAGCTTTTAGTCGTACTGTGAAAATAGAACTGTTGATTGTTAGCAATTCGCTTTGAGGGTTGTTTTTTTTCTGTTTTTTTTTCTGGGTTTTCTTCTGCGTATAAAAGACGCAATGTGAAATCATGTACAGGTTGCTACCGCCTATGTTCAAATCGAAGAACTGTGCCTTTGCTCAGAATATGAATAAAACGTATACAAAAAAAAACCAAAAAAAAAAACCAACCCTACAATATGTCAATGCCCATTGCTAGTCCTGCCATCATCTGCCGGGAAATAGTAAGTTAGCACCACTGTAGTCGGGTGGCAATTTCAGGTCTAGGGACCATTGAAGCTATCAATAACATTGTTGATGTCCAGTACAAGAACAGAGACGACTCACTATTATCTTTGTTGACTAAAAGGCGTTTGACAGTCTGCACCATGGGACCCTGCTATCCAAACTTGATAAACTGAATATTGATTCTTCAACATTTAAGTGGTTGGACTCTTATCTAATAACACTACATCACCAACGAGTAAAATATAGGGCTTAAAATCTATTTGGGAACATATGGAGTACTACAAGGGTCTCTCTTAGGAACCCATCCCTTCATCTTCTATATTATCTACCTCACAAATATCCTGAAGGCACATTGTCTGGTTTAGATCCAAAGCAAAGCTCTCAAAAACAGAAGTCCCAGAGCTATACCTAGGTCTAGGGAAACCCAAACGAGTCAGGGATTACACCTACCTGGGAGCAATCCTTTGCGATGACCTGACGTTTGAAAACGATTGTAGATGCGTTGCAAAGAGAATGACTAAGCAAAATGAGACATCTTTTGACCAGAACTGTAGCGTGCTAAGTCGTTATGTAGACTATCATTTCTGCTATTGACTATGCTTCCTTATTGCATGATTGCCGCACAAAATTAGTTGATCAAATTCAAAATAGAGCTCTGCGAGTGTGTCTGAGGGTGGGTCCCAGGGTGCATACTATCATCAACCTTCATCGAATTTCTGGGGTTCCATTCTTTGACAAGAAGAGGGAGGGGCATCCTGTTATCTTCCTCAAACGGTGCTATCAGGAAGATTAACTCGCAATAACAAGCAATATGCTGTAAATGAGAAAGGGACGACGAAAGGGGTGAAATAGGTCCCACGACCTGCTCCCGATCATCTAATTGCCACGTCCTAAATCGAAATTTTCTGAAAAAAAATGCCCATTTTATAGGAGGGACCATTTTTATCGAATAATCTTCCAGAAGGTATTAAAGATACCCCATAAAGATAAATTTGAAAAGGCCATCCGAGATCTGGACCAACTACACCCTCACTAGCAACTAACCCGCTATGTTCATGACAACACCCGCGGAAGAATAACCCGGAGCAGCGAAGTGTGGCAGACTGACCAAACTGGGGCGCCCCCAAGTTAGACAGGCGGAACTACTACACATTATGTTGACATCTGAGTGTTGCCCACTGCGAACAATAGTCTCCATAAGATCAGTTTTACTGCTTTTTATGACGATTCCTTCAGTAGTTCTCTTTAATTGCCGATCAATTTAACGCTAATCAAATTGAAGTAATCTGTACGCCATTTTGTTTTTGCCCCCTGAGTACCTACTGTGCCAGCGCTATTTTTGTTCGAATCCATACACTCACACTGTGGACATACGGGGAAATATGCTACACCCTTGCCGAATTATATGATTAACAGCGGGTTCTAAATAAGTGACATTCGTGCATAGGTATATAATATTATCCCACTCCTAATATAAAATCCCATGGGCTTGACTTTGAGTTTCCGTATGCCACGCTGACTGGCATATACAGAGTTTTATATACATGCCAGTAGTGGCATACAGAATTGTTATCACGTAATATTCCAAAATCGAGGAGATAGGGTAGGATAGAATCAAAACCTGAGTCGTTTTAATCGTGGCCACTGCATTCCACTCCTGGAGTTTTGGCTCCGGACTATGCCAAACTCCAGTCTTGGCATATGGTGGCCAAGATTAAAACTCATCCAGTTTTACGATAATATCATCCATTGCAATATCACGGATCTAGTATCCTTGAGGAAAGTGCCCTAGGTGGCTGGATTTAGTCACCAAGGCCTATGCATGCAGTGATCTTCACGAGGCAGCAGGCTAGCGAAAAAAGTAACAGTACGGGTTGACTTACCTGAATCCAAATAGCAGTTTTTTTTTGTTCAGCGCCGCCATACGGTCATGTTGTATGGCAATGCGGCTGTTCGGCCAAACATTGCGCTGTCTGAGCAGTCTGAGAGCGCGCCTATGCATTCACATAGGGTATGAGTGGCAGGTATGAGTGCAGAGGTGTTGTTTTCTTCCAGATAGGAGTGTTCGAACAACTTAGGACACTCTAAAAACATAGACAGGTTCTACAAACTTCAGAGTTGATTATTGTCTCAGTTTTTAGATATTGTTTTAGTTTTTACAGAGCTTAGGGACACACTAAGAGGGACATTTGACTCTTGTATTTGTCTACTATGTATATCATTCCCATTTCCATTTCCACCTCCTTCATTGAATCTATCACTCTCTATTAATCAGTGTGGAAGAATGGCAACTATGCCAAGCCCGGTGATGAATGTAAAAAGCCATTTCCCTAATACAGAATTGATAAAAACAAAACAAAAATACAAAACCCCACAATAAAATACATTGGTAAACATTACAACACATCACTGTTGACCATGGATTACGTACTAATTCCATAGTACAAAACTCGTTTATAATAAACTAATTATATGCAAAATAATTACTTTGGACAAATATATCTAATCATTAATTTTAAGCGCCAGACATTATGATTCAAAAATGAACCAATCTCAAGAAATATACTATTTGTCATCTCATATAACACTTTATCCTACCCCTCATATAAATCTTCTTAGACTTAACATGGTTTGACTGTATGCCACGGTTATGGCATAAAATATTTATATGCCACTGGTGACATGTGAAGTTAAAAACATGTGAGAGGGTAGGATAAAATCTAAACATCACTCAATTTCATATGATTGTTTATATGCCATTCATTGTCTACAGATATCACGAAGCTCCGCTTCGTGATATCTGTAGACAATGAATAGCATATAAACAATCATATGAAATTGAACAATCCGCTTCGTGATATCATGCCGCGAAGACAACTCATGCCATATAAACAATCATATTGTCTTCATTGTCTACAGATATTGTCTTCATTGTCTACAGATATGCCATTCATTGCTACAGATATCACTCAGCTCCGCTTCGTGATATCAGCCGCGAAGACAACTCATGCCATATAAACAATCATATGAAATTTTGTGAAGTTTCATGATAATCCAAGTGAAATATATTAAGGTTTTATAATGTGTCAGATGGGTTATATGAATAATATTATATACATATATATATTACAGATACATGTGCATTATGAATAGATAAATAAATAAATAAATATATATATATATATATATATATATATATATATATATATATATATATATATATATATGTATGTATTCATGTATATATGATATGGCTAATGGGACAAAGGTAAGATATATAGGTTAGATTCCATATGCAAGGGTGAGTATATGCAACATGTATTCTATGAATAGGATTATCTAAACGATATAATAAGTATTGGTGAGACGATATGAATGTTAAACCCACCAAATTGTAGCTGGAACAGCATAGAATACAATGGACTCAATGTATTGTATCTAAACATAATCTAAACGTAATCTACAAACATACTACCCTTATACACTCAGTCCTCCAATGATAAAGAATACGTTGCCATCTGATCGTTTGGCCGCAAGCATTGCGTAACCAAGGAGATAAGGCGTGTCGCCGGCAAGTGGAAAAGGCCTATAGGTTTTCATCAAGGGTCATTTAGTATGCATGCTACCGCGTTACCATGACATTTAGATCAAATGAATAGTTGCATAAAAGACAGTTTATGCCATGCCTCATCGAATACAATGACAACCCTATTGTTGTATGCATGGTTGCAAGAATAGGAATGCAAAAGGTACAATAGAGTCAAGAATTCTATTTGTATCAGTCTTGGTCAAAATGGTCAAACTTAATCCCAGTATGTTTCAATGACATCTTTCCCCCTACCTCAATACATGTACATTAATTTAGTACTTCAACACTTGGCAGCAGCACTCTCGAAACAGCCACGTGGAACCCTATGGCGCCTCCTATCGTGACTGATGATGAATTATTATCGTTGATAGGAGCATATATATGACGAATTCATAACATTTCTTTTTTTTTAGTGTGACACCTAAGGCCTACACCCAATGACAGACCTCGACACGCTACCAACACAGGATCGCGTTTTGTGTCCGAAGGAGAGGCGGTGTCACAAGCCTCCTGACGCGATTGAATATGTTTGATTTATCATAGAGGCCAAACTGTGTTGGAGCGTGTTGGAAGCATACCCTATGTGTAACCTATTCACGCACGCACCCACCCAAACCGACACTTTTATATATATCTTCCACAATATCATTCATGAGCTCTTTTATTTCATTGAGATATATATTAAGCATGTATTTGGTTGAGTATTAACTTAAAGTATTTTTCAGTAAAAGATCGAATTAAAATAAAGAAGTTTTTACTGAGTGAATGGCATATTTCCGACACACTTCCACACATTTTTCAACCTTTCGACAAGGTTATGATGTAATGTTTTGGCCTTGCACTCTGACACACAACGACACAGAATTTTTCAACAATAATAGCTGTGTCGCTTTTTGTTCCGCGAGGGATTGACATATGTAACACTATAGGCCCATTTCTATTGGCCGATCTCCCGTCACCGATCTACAGTCAGGAACCACCAACAGACTTTTGGCACTGCTGACCCAAAATCAGCAAAATGGTATTGATATTAGTGTGTGTATATATATAATATATATATGGGCAGTTTGTAATCAGCTTATCTGTTTGTATCATTCAAGAACACACGGCACACATGGTGTTGAGAGGCATTTATTCAGTTTGTCCAGATTGAAGAAATGTAAGAATTGGTGACGAATGTACAATCTTAAAAAAGAACGTGTTCAAGTACTTTCTTCATCGGTCACATTGTAACCTGCACTTAACTTCGCTCAATGAACCACTACACCAATAACATCATCAAGATGATCACCATCCGTACATCCCACCATCAGTTAAAACACTGACCTTATATAGCAATTGTTCTTCTGTAGGTATTTGCATTCAGCAACTGCAAAATGTACCTTTCCATCTACGGCGATCAGATATCATGCACATATCCATGGGACCTAGCATCAGGTGTCCATCCAAGTGGCTGCGTGTAGATATGATTATTTAAAGGGGAAGATGAGCGGTGGTCGACACCGGTAAGGTGACAAGTAGAGGTGTATTTGACCCATCTGCCAGTTTGATATGTGTTTGTGTATGGGCACTCTGCGTGAGGCTATAAAAGGCGGTAACTAAGAAGGCACCAGGATGACCGCCATTTTGTACATCCCACCTAACGTCCCTGGTATCATGTGATTCGTGATGTCATCAGTCAAAGGGAACTCTGCGGCCTGAGAACCAATGCAAAGACTGAGCGATTTCCCCTTGCAGTCTAGTTAAAAGGGAATTAGAAAGGGGAAAAAGACCGTATGTAATGTACTAGCATATATAGATAGTTCAATAGGAAACACTCAAAGGGCATGCATGCTTCAGGGAAATGAATGTATTCTTTCGACATTTCGTTACCTGTATGTGTACATAAACCGGGTGTCTTAACTCAAAGCAATACCTGAAATTACAAATTAAATGACTGCAAAGTTCTACTTATATCACAAAGACGTTGGTATTAATTTCTTTATAGTTCCACGAATAACTCACCTAGTTTATCAATTGCCGTACACGGCTTAAGCGAAACTTCAGAAAAGCTAACTTTATATCTCTGTGAAAAAGAGAGTATTTTGGTGGAGTACATGTTAAGGCAGTAAGTGCTGATGGAATGTAGACGTGCATACACGATAATCCACCTTTGATCAAGATAAATAATCTTTATCTGAATACACGTAGTAAAATAGACTTTCAAAGACTGAAGTAACATCAGAAGAGTTCTAAATAAAGGAAAGGAACATTATGCATGGGGAATCATCTAGAGGTAGTTGCATGACAAAATACCATATTTACAAAGTAGCTTCATGAGATTCCCTATTCTATGTCGACATTGAAAATAACCTTTTAAGCGTCAACATTATACGTCTGTGGGTTTATCTAATGTTGACGGCGTCAGTGAGAATTGAATGACATGATCCTCGTTCAAAATATGTGTTTGTCTACCATCTTTGAAGCTATTTACACAATTCTATTTCAATCGTATAACAGGCGAACTCCACTCTTAAAGATCCGTCAGGCTATGTAAATCTAGTCGACAGACGGTATGCACGTTTATTTGCTTTAGGCTTAGGGCTAAATCATTTTTTAGTTTTCATGGATAAATCTTAAAGCAACATATTGGAATAAAACAATTCCCACTTAATGTGAAATACCTTGATTGCTATACATGAGATATAACATATTCATTGATCAAAATGTTAAACAAATACACAAGGGACTGGTTACGGTCGGGACTACAACTATTGAACTTTGGTGCATTTACAACGGCCAACAGCCTCGGATAGAAAACGATCTAGTTGTGTCATTATGATAATAATTAGATACAATAAACTGTACAAGAAAGGAAGAAGAAACAGTTTCATTATAAGGAGGACATGAGAATTCTGACCCTAGTCGAGGACTTGAATAATAACAACCTTATTGGATGCAATCAATAGTAACAATCTTCTCAGATACAATCAACCTCCATCTATCCAGAAAACTGGACAATAATCTATTCTACCACATGAAGCGAGTAACAAATTAAATATTTCGAATAACTTGTAAAAAATAAGTGTAATTAATCAATTACTCATAGTTCGATACAATGATGCATAATCAACTTTAGCAGGTTTGGTTGAGTTCATTTTACACATCAGGGGTTGGTCATCAAACTGCATGCAGACGCAGACACCCATCACATGCTGCAGATTTGGTCGTAGTTCGTGGATAAGACGTTATTCTGTCGTGCCCTCCTGAGCTCCACAGAGAGGAGGATCCAGAAGACACAACAGGATGTACAGAGAAGGAAGCTCATCCATCCCAGATACATGGCCCAGCCGGACGTGACGACACGCCCCGCCAGTGCCACGGACGGGATGGCGTGTTCGTCGCTGGCTACTTCCGCCTTGCGTAGTAACATGAGTGTGACCGTGAACAGTGTGTACAGGCCTGCAATAGAAAATAGTTCTCACGGTTAAAGCTTTGTTACATCTCTAGAAGTAGTCCCATTTATTCCCCACCATTCTGGATACAATCTTGTCTACCGCCTGCCTCCTGGTCATTTCTTAGACCGGGTAATAATTGCGTAATTGTCTGGTGTATACAATCTAGAAATTATGGTGGTTCTATTCTAAGAAATACACACAAAAGGGAAAAAAACAAAATGGTAAATTGCCTTTGAGGTTATGACTAAACACATTCTACAAACTAATCTGGTAGGCGAGTAACAAACAGGTCTAGACTGGTTCCCTGCCCAAATGAAATAAGGGACTGGTAACTACTTCTTACGTTATTATATAGAACGACCTGACCTGCTGTAGATGCTACAAAACGAGATGGGGAATTGTTTTTTTTATGGAACGAGGCCCCAGGCCTCGTTCCATAAATAACATCAATGCCCATCGAGTTTTGTAGCATGTACTAGCATGGTAGGTCGTTCTATATTTATTATATACCCGAAATTAATAAAATCTTACTATAATATTGGCATAGAAGACATGTTTCAACGTGTTCAGTATAACAGTGTACTACACAGGGTTCAGTATAAAAGTTATACTGCACAGGCAGCAGTACATCATTATCAAATATACTGCATGGGTATATGATAATACTATAGAAAGACCTTGAACTGACAGTCATGCCACCTCTCTTGGCTCTACATACACTTTCTCAAGTCTTTTTTCTTCTTCTCTTCCTTTACTAGGTCATAAATCCAAACATTACATTTGGTTTTCAATCCAGGCTAGATCACAACAAAAATATGTCAATTTAAAAGTGTTACAATCAAATTCAGGTTGAGGGAGTTATGAATTAAATGATCACACCATTACATTATCATCCCATACATCCATTACCCCAGATCCCCAATGAAACAAAGCAGAAGCCGTACTGGGCTTATAAAATTTTATTTAATTTTATGAGTCTTATTGATATGAATAAGAGAAGTACATGAATATCAATAATAAGACAAATATTAAAAATTGACATATGTATGTGTTTGTCAATTGTTATAAGTTTGTGATAACATAATGAAGATATTATGAAATATTACATAGTTATAAAGAACATGAAATAATAAAAATATATGAATATAGCCCTACGAGTGTAAAGGAGTAGAAGAGAAAAGGTGTGGGTGGGTGGGTAGAAAAATACGTGTAGAGTGTATGAGATGTGAGAAGCGAATGAGGCAGAGTGCAGTGTCGGCCTAGCGCACTTTGATGTTTAGTGCGGCCTATAGTGGAGAGGGGGCGCAGGGGTGCGCTAGTGCAGAGTGGTTTCACTAGGGGGGGCAATGACCACCCCTGACCATAGGCCATGGGCAACCAATCAGGGCAGTAAGCCCTAAGAAATTGCATTCTTTCCTAATTCTACCAATTTACTACCATCAGTGCTTTATTCTAAAGAAATACTGCTGCAGATTGTTTAACAGCAGGCCCAATACAAGTCCAGATAAAATAACTGAAATAAAAAGAAAAGGATACAGGGACTGAGGCCAGTCTAGACTCTACAGTCTCAATCTGCCAATGTGAGACTCTCCCAGCAGATCTTTTCCGGAAGTAGAGTACAGGATCGCTGCTAGGAGAGTGCAAGAAATGGAGGCGTTACCCATAGTGCACCCATGAATTGGAACCCCTTACCTGGCCTATAATGTGACTAGGCCAGGCTTCCAGGCCACAAACAGGTCCCGCTTCACTCATCTCCCAGATGTGGCGCTAGCGGTCATAGGAAGTAGAGTGCAGGATCTCTGCTGGGAGAGTAATCCCGCTACTGGGTCGAGACTTCCGCTTATTCAACCCGACCAGTGCTAACTTTGTGTAGCTCTGGTTGCCATTGTAATATCACGTTAGTTCTGGTGTAGTTCGATCCTTGGCTGCCTTGACCCACGAATGTAGGGGTATTTTATGCGGTATTTCCACCTGACGAGTGAATGTCCACCTATTATATGATCATCGTAAAATCAGCCGTCGAGTGGTGGCGCTTAGCGCCCGGTTTCACTTTATGGGTGAGGTGAACAAATTCATCGACCTGAAATTCTTATCCCCTTTTTCGCCTAACGATTATGCACCCTAAAAGTGGCAAATAGTCGGTCGGTGTAGTGCCAAAACGGTTACCCTGCCAAAAATGGTAATTATCGCCCACTAGTGTCTTGTGCGCATGCGCTAACATGCGCAGTGATAAAGTCCACGATTGGAGAGTGAGCAATTTGCCGAAATTAAGCATATCACAACATATCACGACATGTAATTCTCATGTCTAAATACTATTCTTTTCATTTATTTACATTAAAATCACATCAAAATAGTAGTACGTCCAATAGTCCGTGAAATCTGACTGGAAGAGCTGTGCAGACGCATTCGCGTATATGGTGGGCGATAATTACCATTTTTGGCAGGGTTCCTGTTTTGGGCAGTACACCGGTGATGCCAAAATCCAGAATCGGTGCCCTGAAATGTCAGCATTACTTTCTCAGCAGATATTTTGTGCCACTTGGGTATATGCCTGGGGAGTTAGCCATTCCGTAAGCTCGATGCCATTTTCTTATGTTCTTATTCCCTTTTGTATGTATTTTCACGGACTTGTATACATCAAAATCTATGGTATTTTGAATTAAGTAACTTCAAAGGTAGAATTTATCATAATATAAACTACCCAGCAGCTCAATGAAAGTTTTAAAACCGTCCACCCACAATATTTCAATCTAATAGAACTCTCTAAGGGCTTTGATCGATCATGCCTCACATATATTACTCCCCGTGAGGAATTTCAAATTATGTTATAGATGAATCTTTGCACTTCCAGTCCGCTTCGTAAAAAATATCGAAATGCATATAAAATGATCGCTTATATATGCCGAGAATAACCGTCTTTTAGCGAAAACGATGTTATACGCAGAGGAAGTATTTTTATATTGACAATCTGTGCCAATAGCTTAAGGAGAAATTCTAATATAGCAATTTTTCATTCGACAAGATGGCGCACAATGATATATCTTATACATATGTATCCAAAATTACCAGTGCACAGAATGACGCACAGTCAAATATCTCTGCCTACTGCTATGGCAGCTATATGATAGAATTGTATTAATACAATGGCGGATATGCACCATTTTCTACCCCATGGTCAACATGTAGAAGCTACCGCATTAGTATTTTATCACTTTCATATCACTTATTCTCTGCAAAACCAATTCACCTTGTCTTATGGAAGGTTTGAAGCATATGGAAGTGTGACCTGCGCAAGCATTACTGATATATATGTAAGAGATTAGAACATACCTTGTCTATTAGTGACGATTATTGCTTTAAACCTATGTATAGGGCATGCTTCGAGTAGCCTCTCTGCCAGTCTGCCACAACCCAACCGGAGGCCATGTCCAGCTGCGAGTAGCTCGTAGCTGGTTTGACAGTTAGTTAGTTAGTTAGTTAGTTAGTTAGTTAGTTAGCCACCAGAGCACCCTGATGTAAGCTCTGGTGGAATCCGGTCTGGGCCACCTTGACTTACAGTTGCCTAGCTAATCTTCTTATTACCAGAATCAGAATATCTGCCGAAAGAGTGAATCATTCTTCCAGCAGATTTTTGTCGTGGGTGTCTCTTTTGCAACAGGCTATTGGTGTGGTCAAACTATATATATCACACATACTGTCCGCTGCTACCCATGACGTATGCATAGCCGGACGTCAGACTATGACGTATGGGGTATGTGATCACGTGACTAGCTAACAATTCGCCATTTTTAGGTATATATTAATACGAAAACTGGCTGGCTGTCATATTACGTCAGAATACTTGGTAAAATTATTAATCAGAGACATCCCTCTGCCTTCGGCATTGGGATGTATCTGATCAACAATTCTACCGTGTATTTTTGACGTATGAAGACACTAAGCCAGTTTCCGTATAGTACTCTCAAAGCCCCCTATCCATATTATTGTTTTCTCTTTTGTTTATCTTTTAATAAAGGGACCATGAAGCTAAACTTCGTTATCAATTAGCTAAGTTAATAATGCTTTGTAATGCGTATTACTATTTCATATTCCTTGTTATTCCAAAATTGTGCTCTGCTTCGAGATATTTGTATCGAGCTCTCTGGCTAGAAAGCGATCGGTCTACACCAACCTAATCTAAGTATTTTAATTGCTCATCTATCCCTCAGCTGGCTGTGGAATTATTTCCTTAAAAGAGGCTCATTCTGGGAATCTTTGCGCCATTCGAATGCCAAACTGTATCTGATACAGTCACATTAAATCATGACTCTCCATATCAGAGGTCAGGCTATAGAACAATAACAAATCTTTATAACGTATTGAACGATGCGTGTTCTGTTGAGCACACTGAATATGGATATTCTGTAACACTAAGAAAACAAAGGCTATTAAAGGGGCCCCTGATGTAATGAATTGAGTAAACCCTCTCACCTGCAGCACCAAAGCAGACTCCTGTGATGACAGCAAAAACGATCTGCTGCTTAATGGCAGCAAAGGCGCCAAGGCCCATTGCGGTGATTCCAGTGATGATGGCAACGATGGCGCATGCGTTGCTGGAACGACTCAGACTCAACACTGAAATGAAGTACACTTATATAACTTAGGGTAAATATGTGCCAGCGCAATGTGAATTAATCTACAACTGTACACGGCTGAGTTAAAGGAAATATATGCATTGAACAGAAGTAAGACCCTGTACTGTGATTCTATTGTGACTCCGAAGACACCTTTCAATCTGGCGAATTAGGCTACATTATGTAGTTCTGTAATGATCTTCTACGATAACGGAAGTAGCTCTATCTGATAAGAACAAAAGCCAAAGCCAAACCAATTAACACGTCTTTATTCCTGAATGGTTTGGTCTATGATACTTAACCATTGAGGCTGACACAACAATTAATGAAATAAAGCACCGCTCTGCTAATAAGGATATATATATGACAACTCATGGGCAGTTTGACGATATTTGTATATAGACCTAAAAGACGACTTGTGTAGTGCTTTTTATTACAATCGATGTGCTTCACACTTTGTGCAACGATGTGGAACATTCATTCATTTGTTTTTTGGTAATATACAGACAACTTTAGGTTAGTATTAAGATACATCGCAGTGGTGGAACCTGAGAACACCCTGTTTAAGGCTGCTAACTACTAGACATATATTGAAATGAATAGTAGAATGAAGGAGCCCAGTATTCTCATGGTCGACAATATAAAGTAAGGTGTGCGCGAGCGGATTGACCGCTACCAGACTATATGGATCTGATGAAAACGATGCTTTTCTTTGAACCTTGATGAGAATCGTCCGACAACCCCGAGATGCCAGTCAAAGTGACTCTTATCACAGTGAGAGCGATAGGCAGAAGGTGGGGTGGGGATCTGAGGGTACTTGTTCTCCCTAACCCAGGTGATAACCCACGTCTACGATGGAGATATTGCTGCAACTCAATGTCTGGGGTAGAGAAGCGCCGATACTAGAAACTCGTGGACATGTACTTGCGCCTAGAATAACTGGTCCAGGGATACTCTAACAATAGTAATTGTAATTGTCAATTTTTTCGAGACTTCACTTTAGTAGTTGAATTGTAGCTTTATGTAGATGAAGTATGTAATATCCTATCATATGAGAAAATGTATAGAATTATGAATCAGAAATAAATTATGAATAAGAAATAAAGATACATTTACACCAAAACCAACATTAAAGAGCGTGTGACGGTTATAAACAAATGATACAATCAAATAGATATTGGTTTGTTTAAAATAAGTTTAACCGATGTAATAACCAACATCCGACATTTAAGATAATCTTAATCCACTTCTACAAACCCTATATTTATGCTTTATATCAATTTGGTGGAAACATAATGTTAGTAGGTTGTTTTTAATTAGAGAACAAATCAAAACACAAATACAGGAAAATCATAAGACACATGCCAAATCAGTAAAGACACAGAATGAATAGTGTTGAGTCTTATTGCTCCGAAGTCTCCAAGCATAGACTATGGAATGAAGATGATAGAAATTGACATGATAAACATAGAAAGATGATAGGGGAAGGTGACTATGTGATTTTGTTCTTGTTATTTTTGTGTGCGATTTGTTCTTAGGTTATGGTATATGTCAATGTATCCAGTGTCATGCACTACCACACGTTGTACATTCAAATTATTCGTAAAAAATACCATTAACTTACTCTTTTCTGTTGTAACATAAACTGCTACCGAGAAAAACAGAATGTTATTGGTCTCATAATGATACATTATCTTTTGCAATGGGAAATGTCATATTGGAATGGTAGCGATCCTGCGACGGTTCTTTAACATAACTAACACCATGAGAATTCTTGCTATTTCTATTTGAATTATACTATTAGAAAAATAGGACCTTGAATGACGTGTTCACACTCTTTAGGGCACACATGGGTTACATGGAATTCATGTTCTGAACGCAAGGTGCTCACGCAGTCCTGACAGTAATATCAACCGTCACTCGGGAAAAGACACGATAGAGACGAAATAAACCCAATTCTTTTCTGATTTTATTCTATTCGATTTTGATGGCATACTAGTACTTCATTAACTCTTATAAATTTGCTGTGAAAGGGCAGCCGAAACCAAAGTATTTTGGTTGTTGCCAAAACAAGCTGCTAAACACTAATAACTATCTTAACCACTATTCTTTTCAATAATTGTCTCATATACCAACTATATATGGAACGCTATAGCACATTCCGTGGCATACCAAGAATGAATTAAATTGCTAGATTTGTCTCTACGATTTGTGTATATGAGATGGCCAATACTAACCAATGTTTCATTTAAAAGGTCACGTTTGGCATTCCGCCGGGGTACATTTTAGGTCCCACGATAATCACCCTATATTTCTGTGTGAACAACCTCGGTGAGAACTTTCACAATGATGAACATCTAGCCGGCATTGATTTCTCAGTAAATGATAGACCACAGATCGCTGGTACTACACACATGGCAAGTCGACAGAGTGCTGGTATGAATGCACATGGCTTGAATACCAATACGATAGCTAAAGAGTAACGACAGGGGGACCCAAAATTTTAAAAAAAGAGGAGGGGTAAAAAGGTAAGGCGCACCAATTGTCGGGGGCTTCAGGCGCTACTGGTTAGGACCTTCGAGTCCACCTTTATTTGGGGCAACACCTTCTGAAACTCTCGTCTTTGTACGTTGTATGGTGAAATTGACCGGAATCTTACTGGGACTGACCAGTTGAATACAATTAGCTACTGGTAGGA